>BSBN01001589.1:0-600000 GCA_027924645.1 Cunninghamia lanceolata
ATGCATGTGACACATGGTCATGATGTCCATGTGTTGGAACCAAAATTTTCATAAAAGTTCTGAGTGTTTTATTTGTGTATCCATGACTCCTACTCTTATTTTTCCATAATAAATCATGTTATTACCATTCATAAAGTCATCTTTGCCTTTTACCATGATACCGCACAGTGGCTAGCCTTCATAATACCCATATCATACCTCCTTACTGCAAAACATTCTCAAATAGCCCATAGTATGACGGTAAGAAGAGTTAATACTATACACTACACACTATACCGCTATACCTTGGGGGGCCAAAACCTAACCTACGGTAGTGCGGTAATCAAGCCGTTGGGTTATTTAAAACATACCAATCACATCAACATCAAAATATGAAGATTTAAGCTCAACACGAAGATTTGAATCATGCAAATTTATGAGCCATAAGTAAATGCTTTGGTCTTGAAAATACATGAAACAAATTAAGATTTCTCACTCTTAGTAGTGGAAGACAAATTACACAGGAGCTCAAACCGTGGGAGTAAAGAGAATTCTTCAAGGAAATTTTTCTGGGTAAGCTTTGCTCATCATTTCTTGTGAATTTCATAAAATGACACCTAAAAAGACTGAGGTAAGAACTAAGAAGGATGAAACCAAAACTAGAAAGTCTTCATTGCAATCCCCTCTGCTTTCATTATTGCTTGGATCAATTGACAAGGTTTGAAAAAGGTTTTTAGAGACTTAGCTCAAGGCTATAGGGACCCCTATATACCTGTGTTGGGATGGAATCTCTACTGTTACTTTTATATAAAAAGGAATGACCAAGAACCGACATCAAACCCATGGGCCCTAGATTTGGCTAAATTAATTGTTTCCAACATTTTCATTGATGTTGATCTGATTAAAGCCCTTGGCCAAAGTTACCATGCCCCAACCAAAATTGTGAGGCTTCCAAATGGTGAGTGCTTAGTGGATCTCAGTAGAGATTCCATTATCAAATGTTTCAACCTCAATAAACAAGCTGTAATAGAGGTGAACTTAGTGAAACTTGAGCAAGAATATAAGAGGTTGAGGAGAACATATTGAAGTGATGAGCTCCCTTTATACATGAAGAGGGGTGATGATCATAGAAGGATCTCTATTCCTTCTTCCAAAATGGAACCTTTCCAAGTTTCTAAACTCCAAGTTTATTTCAAGAATACCTATTATGCGATGTGTCAAGTTTTGGGGATAGATGCAGAGGAACAAATGCAAATAGGGTTGATGAGAATGGCTATAATAATTCAACATTCTAAGTCAAATTTAAAATTTGATTTTGCATCTGTGATTGAAGAACAAATACATGAAGGTTTGCTACAAGTTAGGGAAGCTAAGGCCCCTATTACTTTTAGAAAATATTCTTTACTATGTCACTTAATTATGTATCAGAATGAAATGAAGTGGACTACAAGGATGCAATTGTGTACACAAGAAAGAGGAGTTAGATTCATGTGCAAAACTGGTTCTACATTTGGTGATTTTGTAGTGTTTTGAGATGATTTTGTTGTCAGATTGATTACTGCTCTTGGTTACGCAACACCAAGAATGCCTGAGTCATTGATGAAGGTAATGAGGCCTGTGCAATATGGGCTAGACCAAGGCTATACTCATAATTATGTTGATTGGTTTCTTATGCCACAACACACTATTATCAGAGTATATGGGCGCGACCAAGCACCACATGTTTTACCTAAGTTTATACCTGCAATAGTGTGTTTCTTGGAGTTTATGTGGAAGATGCTCTGGATGGAACATGACTTGATGAGAAATTAGAGGAAGGGCACATTTTTGCCTGACTTGACTATGTTTGAAGAGCTAGCCATTGGGTCAGATATGCTCAAAGAAGTGCAGAGGTTTATAAGGGTCAATTACTCCCTCAAACTTGGAATAGAAAGAGTATGTGACCCAGAAGGTCATATCAATATGATCAGAAGAACCCTATTGATGAAGAAGGCTATTTCACATGAATTTCATTCTAAAGAGGATGTTATAAGGAATTTGGTGTATTTTTCTGATGTAATGTAGACCAAAAAAGGTGGAATGCAATGATTAGGTGGGAAAATCAGAAGAAGGAAAAAGATAGAAGATTCAAAGGCTTTTTTGTAGATGAACCCAACCTTCTAAAAAGAATGCAAATGATTTTGAGTAAATTTGATGAATTATACAAAATGGCCCAAGATGAGGGACTCATTTCATTACCCACACCCCACCAACCACCACATGAAACATCCACATCTCATATATCACTCCCATCACCTACACGTTCATCCCCTCCATCTCCCACTCATGAGCCACAGGCCAAAAAATAGAAGATGGAGCCATTAGTGGAATATGATTCAAGTGATGATGAAGAACAAGAAGCAGTCTTGGCCTTGACTAAACTGAAAGAGCAGCGGAACAACAAAAAAGTCAAAAGCCTCATGATCCAAAGGTCAGGTTGTTAGAGGAGGGAACTAATGAGATTCAAGAGGATGAGAGGGTAGTGGCATTTCTAAGATTCATAGAGGATGATAATTTTATACACAAAAATAAGTTTAAAGATTTCTAGATCAAAATGAAAATGAAACAATTAGATGAAAAGTTGAAGATTAATTTTATAGGAGCTGATGAGTCAAACCAGGTTGAGATCCAGGATCGAAAATTTACAAAATTGAATATTGATAATATTAATGTCACTCCCCAGGAGGCAAGAGAAATGGTGTTGAAAAGTGATATGTTGATTATACCAGGGATGGAGTTGTCCAAAATGTTTCTTTTAGATTAGATCAAAGAACAAGATGACCCCATGTTAGTTGCAGAATTTGATTCAGAGGAAGGTGTCTCAGGAGTAGGGTATAACCCTACTACCCAAACACTTGCCCTATGGACAAAGCAGAAGAACACAAGGAAGCCTCGGCTCCTTGATGTAGTACAAGAAATGAGGGGGTCAGCCATGATTAGAACTATGAGAAACACAACTCCTATTGAGGCTGTCACCATAACCATGCACTCTGTAATGTTCACCAGAGATGTGGTAGAAAACATGGAAAAGAAAATTAATGAATATGAGAAAAGGTTAAAGCTATCTAATGACGAGGTGAACAAATTGTTCATTGAGAATAGAAAGCTGAAACAACAGTTGCAACAAGCCACCACAGTAAGGGGAGATGAATTAATTGTCTATCACTAACCAGTCTATATAGAGGATCCCCAGATCCAACAAATGAAAGAGGAAATTGATAAGCTGGAAAAAGCATAATGAGGAAGATGTCAAAAAATTGCATCATAGAGATCTTGAGCAGGGTATTAAAGCACATAGTTGATATATTGAAAGAAAAAATAAATGGGGTACATAAACAATTCAGCAATCTAATCAAAGCTCTGGAATAGATAAACACTAATTCTTCCATTCTTGAAAAGCTTCAAAAGAGATGGAAACCTACCTTCCACACACTGACTACTTTATGAAAAGCCACAAACAAAGATCTGGATGCCCCATCAAAGCTCAAGACTACATGAGAAATAATGAAAAGCATAACTGAGGAGTATCAGTATTTGGTAGATACAAAAAAGAAAGTGGAAGGTAAGAGGAGTACATTTAACTCGATCAAATGTCGTTTCACCCCATCAATCCTCAAAGGTGATAACCAAATGAAGGGTGTAGATGAATGGAGAGAAGATTTTGATCAAATGATTCCTAAATGTTTGGCACATGTACAGAATGATGGGGAAATTAAACTCACTAAGTTCCATACTCTGCTCGATGGAATTATCATGTTGGACAATGGATACACAAAGTTTGTGGTGGACATCAGGAACCTCTTGGACAATAGATGGAAAAGCCATCTTGTAAGCTTTGCAGCAGCACAGGAATTTAAGTGGCCTAGTGATCTAAAAATAAGTGAATGGCAGGAAACATATTTGGGTCCTGAAGAGGATCAAATGTGAAGAGGAGATACCACATCAAAAAAAATAGAATGCCTTGCTCAGGCCTTGGATGGTCACGGGTTTCTATTAGGTGAATAACAGATTGGTCTTTCTAATTAAAAATATTTTCTTAAATCTTGTTAGTTTAAAAGTGTTTTCTTAATAGTTATGAACAGTTATGTCCTTTCTATTGTAATGGGTTTGAAGCTTGTTTGCCTCTTCTATAAGAAAGAGAGACCAAGACCCGATAAAAAAAAGGGAGAGAGAGGAGAAGAAGGTAGTAGTAGTGGATAGTAGAAAAGCTCCATAATATTTACAAAACTCAAAGATCATGTTGCAAGCATAATTTTGAAGAAGTTAATGGAAAATCTCTAATTTTGTGGTGCCATATTGGTATCAATTATTTGTTGAAGTTATTCAATTATTTGGTTGTCTCCATTTTAATGCTTCCTTATTATTAAAATTGATATATCAAGTATATACTCAATTTATCAATGCATATTTGTTGTATTTGTGTGATATGATTAATTGGTTTCCTCAAAGGAATTAAATCCTTCTAGTCAATCATAGTAATCTAGGAGTATTAATTGGATTAGTAAGAAGAACCACATAATTAGGGTTGGCATTCTGTCTCCAAGTTGATATCATCTATTGTTCTTGTTTGATTTATTCAATTGGTTCCTTCAAGTAGGGATTAAAAATCCTCTTGATAAATTATAAGTAACCTGGTTGTGTCAGTTGGATTAGTAAGAAGAGTTTGTCAATTATTTCCTTGCACATTGATACAAGTTATTAACCTATATTAGTGTGCCAAACAATTAGAATTACTACCAAATATAAGCCACTCATCTCAAATTTTCATTTGACTCCATTTACCCAACAAGGCATTGGTCTCACCCGTTTCATTTTACTTAAAACTTTCTATCAATTAAACATAGGATTTACCTTGATATTGCTTATACAATTTATACAAAATTAGAACTATATCTTTCCATTTCTAATTGCCATTGTGGATAGATTGCTAGATTAGGAAACACACAATTTAAGTCTGCCTCATTTACATAGATATATCAATTGTTTGTTGAAGTTATTCAATTATTTGGTTGTCTCCATTTTAGTGCTTCCTTATTATTAAAATTGATATATCAAGTATATACTCAGTTTATCAATGCACATTTGCTGTATTTGTGTGATATGATTAATTGGTTTCCTCAAAGGAATTAAATCCTTCTAGTCAATCATAGTAATCTAGGAGTATTAATTGGATCAGTAAGAAGAACCACTTAATTAGGGTTGGCATTCTGTCTCCAAGTTGATATCATCTACTATTCTTGTTTGATTTATTCAATTGGTTCCTTCAAGTAGGGATTAAAATCCTTTTGATAAATTACAAGTAACCTGGTTGTGTTAGTTGGATTATTAAGAAGAGTCTATCAATTATTTCCTTGCATGTTTATACAAGTTATTAACCAATATTAGTGTGCCAGACAGTTAGAATTACTACCAAGTATAAGCCACTTATCTCAAATTTTCATTTGACTCCATTTACCCAACAAGGCACTGGTCTCACCTGTTTCATTTTACTTAAAACTTTCTATCAATTAAACATAGGATTTACCTTGATATTGCTTATATAATTTATACCAAATTAGAACTATATCTTTCCATTTCCAATTGCCATTGTGGATAGATTGCTAGATTAGGAAACACAAAGTTTAAGTCTGCCTCATTTACATAGATATATCAATTGTGTGTTGAAGTTGTTCAATTATTTGGTTGTCTCCATTTTAGTGCTTCCTTATTATTAAAATTGATATATCAAGTATATACTCAGTTTATCAATGCACATTTGCTGTATTTGTGTGATATGATTAATTGGTTTCCTCAAAAGAATTAAATCCTTCTAGTCAATCACAGTAATCTGGGAGTATTAATTGGATTAGTAAGAAGAACCACTTAATTAGGGTTAACATTCTGTCTCCAAGTTGATATCATCTACTATTCTTTGTTGACAAAGTTTGAAATCCAATAACATAATCATGATTGCACTCATTAATTTGATCCTTGTTTGATGCTCTCCTATTCCTAATTCAATCTATCTTAATAGTGAAGGAAAATAAATACATGGGCAACTTATAGAGAAATTTGTTATCAATTATGTTTCTCAAAATTGTCTCATGATATGGTGAAGGAAAAAATTACCAAAGATAAATTGTGATCATTATTTTTCAACCCAAAAACTAATGCACTGTTAGAAATGTAGACATCTAAATCTTACCATGTCCTAACATCACACCAAATCTATTCCACATCTCCTCTTACAATGTTAATTAAATAAATCATATTTATTTAATTAACCACTTTGATCATTCCTCCTAATATCAGTTTAATAAGTCACACCATTTAATTAATAAATCTAACTGTTCTTTTGACATTAATTAAATATTAACCCTTCCTCTAAAGTCTCATCCTTAATTAAATAAATCCACATTTATTTAATTAAATCAATCACCCCCAACATTCCCCCACAACTAAATAAATACATATATATCATGGCCATTGTGAAACAATCTTGACTATTTTTGACTATATGAGTGTTTTTATTTATTACCGTTGTCCCGCAGGTTAATTGATTATCTTTTGCGGTTATGCGAGAACAAGAGGAATGAAATATGGCACATATCGCATTCCCGCAGAGCATAAAAGAATAGTTTGCGGTTTGGCGGTAGGAAGCGGTTGATATGAAGAAGCTACTGCTACCCTGTGGACGGTTCATCTGAAGCTTGTGGCTTGGCGGTACTAGTCTCTTCCCGCGATCCTACAGAGGTTTGAAAAGTAACCAGCGGCATTGCGGTAATAACACTTACCACGTCCCCGCAAGGGTTTCAACCGAGGCCTGCGGTAGAGCGTAAAGAGGAGAATGTAATTAGTTTTGGCCCCCACCATCCTGCAATGGTCATTCATAACATTTGTGGTTGGGCGGTAAACAGGACATCTGGCTGAAAATGAAAATGAAAGAATATAATGAAAAAGTTGCAATAAATAAAATGGGTGTTGATGAAACACAACATGATCAAATCATTACACAAACTTTCAAAGAATTGAAAGTAGATGAAATTGATGTGAGTCTAGAGGAGGCAAGCCAAATGGTGTTGAAAAGTAATATGCTCATCATCCCTACATTGAAAAGTAATATGCAAGCAAAGGTTGAATCTTTTACTATGTTCAAGCAAAAATTTATTCCTTTCATACTGACAAGAGAAGAGAAAATCAAAAGTCTTGACACATGGAAGATGGAATTCGGCCAAACAGTATTCCAAGTTATGGATTTTTTGAAGAAGGATGGAGACGTCATCACTCTCAGTTTCAACATGATATTGGACCGAGTAATTGCGTAGAATGCTGGGTATGCAAAATTTGTGATGGATGTTAGAGCTTTGCTTGATAAAAGATGGAAAGATCACCAAGAGAACTTGCTTCAGATTCAGGCATACCAATGGCTTGGTGATTTTACAATATTATATAAATGGGAGGAGAAATATCTTAGAGATGAATCATCAACAGTACAGGTTGAGGTGTAGAAGAACAATGAGCCATATGATGGCGTTAAATAGCACCACCACATCTTGAATGCTCTCTTTTTGTCTCTTCATGTTTTCTTCATGTTTTCAAAATGTATTCAAATATATTTGAAAAACTAAATTGGATTTATAAAAGACAAATATTGTAATATCAAGGGTTAGGAATACAAAGAGCCATTTTGAATGTGAAAGGTCTGAAGCTTGTTGCTTCCTTTATAAAAGGAAACCAAGACCTTATGGCTCAAAATCTATCTGGGATTTTGATTTTTTGAAAGAGACATTGCACTGCCCGTACTTTGAAGAAAACCAATATACAAGCTACTATTTTCTGGTGGTCAACTTTTGGTTATCATTTATTTGTTGAATTGGATTGCTAATAATTTATCTGGTTGTCTCCAATTTACTTTTTCTTTGTTATTCAAATCAAAAGAGACCCCTGCATTGACATTACAAAAGAGGATAGGTGATATTTATCAAACTAAATTTATAAAGTAATAAGTTATATCTCAAAAGATGTTTATATTATTTAAAAATGAAGGAAGGATATTCTACTGTAGAACATTTTGACACCTTTAATATGATTTTGAGTCAAATAGGTTCAATAAATGTTAAAATTGATGAGCAGGGTTTAAAGATTTATAGAAAACATTAATCCAAATCATATGCCGGATTGGGTTAAGTGAAGCGGATGATTTAATTGATAAAATTACATAATCTCCTTAATATGTTTTGAAGTCACCAGCAAACTTGAAAGTAAATTGTCATTGGTGAAACAAGGTAACACCCACTATTTAAGGAACTTGATGAGATTATCCTTTGACCTATATCACTTAATACTTCCATCACATAAGGATTATCCATTAAAAAGTTATGAAGAACATCAATCAATCCATTTAATTAACATTATTGCCAACAATTCATACCAAAGATTGAATAATTTAAGGATATTGCAATAGGTAATTTGTCAACAATTAAACAATCCATTTAATTAACATTATTGCCAACAATTTAATCATCCTTTTTTAAACATGGATTGCAAATAATTCTAAAAATTAGAAGTCTTGGTCATTAACTTTATTGTCTGCTACAATGTCATCTAGTGTATCATTGTCAATGTTCATATGTTCTTTCAAGTATTTAATATTATCATCATCCTCATCTTGACCTCCATCATCTTCATCATCATTGAAATCTAATTGTAGACCATCTATATTGTTACCAGATGTATTTGGATAATCATTTTGTATACCATCCATATTGTTGTCTTCTTGTTTTTGAACATAACCATCGTCAACATCATCATGGATGTCAATTTCTTTGATGTTCTCTAATCCCTCTCTCATTTTGTTAGCCATCATTGTTTTGCTTAGTATCCACTAATGCATCATCAAATACATGCCTTAATCTTGGATCATAATGTATGACAAATATCCATTTCGGGTCCAAAATATCTTCATAGAAAAATACCTGCACATGAACGACATACATATATTAGACGTATGGTATAACAATTTTATTGATTAATAAACACATGTATATATTTGCAATAAACTATGAATTAATAGATTAATGATCACTACCATTTCTTGTTTGAGTTAAAGAAATACTTGCTCACAATGAATTGGTAGAACATAAGGCTCCTTATCCTCTGGTAGAAAACATGAGGAATCTATAGAAAATAATCCACTATGGGTATCATGTCTTCATGTCCTCTCAAATGCTTCATACCATCTACACTTAAAAATACAATATTTAAAAGAGCGGTAATCCAAATCAATAATTTCTTGTATTTTCCCAACATATTGTAGATTCCCTTCAATTATATTCTTATCTTTTGAGCTTGATCGACTGGATTGCTTGAAGTCAACCATGATGCCACAATCGAAGGATCGTCTCTTTACATCTACACTTTCTACATGATAATGTCGACCATATGCCCACATTGCTAGATATTTCCTCACCCGTGAAAGAGCATTTATTTAAGTGAAAACAAATATAATGACGAATATTAAAATAGTTAATAGTGTCAAAGCTGTAATGAAACAACATTTTGTAAAATTCCAACTGTACCTTTCTTTCACATCCTCTAGACATGTTGATTTCATCTTCTGTTATGTTTGAATCTATACCTGCATCTTCTATTTGATTTTGAATTTGTTCAGTAACCCATTCTAGTGTGCAATCTTTGCCCCATTCCCCAAGCAGATTAGTGGGAAGTGGAGTATTCCTTGGGTTCGATCTCTTAAATTCTCTCCTTGCTTCTAACACTTCTTCTCTCTTTTTATCATATAGATCAATCCATTTGTTCATAAAGTCCATGTGGCACAGAATGAACTTGTCAAGTATAGCACTTTTGTCTACACCTATTACATGTCAACATGTTTATTTCAAACTCCAAATGTCATGCTGTTAATTTGACAAATAAATTACAGAGTAAACTAATGATTGCAAGAAAAAAAACCACACTGATCATGAATTTACTTACTAATTTCTACTTGAACACCATTAGATTGTGGTTTTTCTCCATCAATAATATTTGATGGTTTTTCTTCATCCCAGAAGCATGGCCCATCTTCAAAATCCTTACCAAGGAATTCACATAGGAAGAAAAATGCTTCATTCAATACATACCCTTTAGTGATGCAACCCTTTCGATGTGCCTTTTGTCGGACACATCTTTTTAGAGTTTTCATATACCTCTCAAAGAAAAACATCCACCTCGTTGATACGACACCCGCCAATTCAATGTCATTGACTAGATGTATAAGTAAATGGACTTGTAGGTCCATAAAACTTGTAGGGAGCTCCTTCTCAAATACACATACAATTTTTGCAATTTCCTTCTTCCATTTTGGCACTTCACATTCATGGATCTCCTTGGAGGTCACCCACCTAATATAATAATAGTAAATTAGTATGAACCTTTAGTCAAAAATTAAAATGCAATATAATATATCTGTCTCTCACACATTAACCACATACCTTGTAAATGTTGACAATTGACTTATGGCATTCCTTAAGTCAAATGTAAGATAGGAATCCCCCCTAATTGCCAATGGCATGATATGCTATGAAACACATTTATGAAAAGGTCATTAGTAATTTTTTTCTCACACAACATAACGATATCAAAATATATTTAGTACTTTATCAATGTTACCAGTAAATGTTAAATGATGATATATAATACCTTCATAAAATTATGAAAATCATGTGTTTTAAATCCTGTGATATGTCCATCAACTGTAAAAGCTTTAGCCAATGATGACCCATAGCTAGTAGGTGTCCTTATTGAACAGATGACATTTTTTAGTCGGTCTAGCTCTTTTTTTTCAAAATCCATGGAGCTTCTGCATATGTTTCATTTTCCTTGTTTGGCCACAAATGTTTTCTATCAATTTTGGTAAGCGAAAGAGCAATATCTCTCCTTGAAGACAAGGTGTCCTTCTCTTTGCCTGATATATGTCAAAATATAGAATCTGGGACATTTTTGAAGATGTGCATAGGATCTAATAGGTGAGATATTAATAGATCCTTCCAGTAAGGGAGCTCATAAAATATGGATTTCCTTTTCATTCCTTCTGGCATACTAACTACAACTTGTTTTGGTTCTTCAATTGAATCACCCTGATCAAAAAAATCCTCCCAACCTTTCAATTCAGCATCTTCATACTTCTTAAGCCAATCACCTGGACCCATAATCATGGGAGGGCCTCTATTTTCAACTTTTCCATCAAATTGATTCTTCAGGCGATTTCTAAACTTATGATCTAGTAGTAGAAAAACCCTGTTGTTTGCGTAAAAAAATTTATGTAGATATTTAGAATACCACCCTTGAAATTGTTCTGTACATCTTGGACATGCAAATATCCCCTTTGTTTGAAGCCCTGCAATTCAATAAGTAATGTTAATAACATAAAAAAAAGTATAAAACTAAGTATGAAAGTTGGGATGAAAATAAATTATGAGTGTAAATACGTAAATATTTTATCTTACCAGAACAAACACCAAGTCCTGGGAAATCATGAATAGTCCAACATAGCACACCATACAACATGAAGGACCTATTTGATAGGGGACGTGATATGTCATACATTCTTATGCCTTTCCATAGCAGTTGTATCTCATCAATAAAAGACGCAAGATAAACATCCATGTTTTTAACTTGATGTTTTCTTGGAACAATGAGAGTCAGCACAAGGTGCTCCTTTCTAACACTCATCCATGGGGGAATATTGTATACTATCAATTCAACTGGACAAACACTATAATTTGAGCTTAGTAAAGAGAATGGGCACACTCCATCAATTGCAAGACCAAACCTGATACTACGGGGTTCATCTTTGAATTTTCTTGGCTTTTTTTCCTCTATGTGTTTCATTACTTTAGAGTCGGCTGGAATTTGCATGAATCCATCTTTACTACTGTTCTTTGCATGCCAGTCCATCAATTGTGCAAGTGACTTGCAACGAAACATTCATTGAAGTCTGTATAATTGGCATGTGATGTAAAACCTTCTTTGGAACTGTAGGACCTTGTACATCTGTACGATATCTCTTCTCTTTGCATACAGGGCATTCTACCTTGTTTTGATATTCATCTCTATATAAAATTAAATCATTTTTACATGAATGAATTTGCTTATATTCAATCCCCAACTCAACCAACAACAGACGCGCCTCTCTGCAAGTTGATGGCAACACATTATCTTCAGGGAATATTTTAGTTTTTAGTGCCCTGTAAGATTGCCAGAGATTAAATCAATTGAATGCTTTGACTTATGATGAACATGTTTGATATGTCAATCTATACTAGGACTATTTATATACAATATATGGTTTTAAAATCCCCTTAAAGAAATATAAACGAAGTTGATGAATGTTTACGGATTATGTACACTAATTGACAATTGCAAAGTAAGAAATAGATTTCAACTCACTTCAGTTGGGTAGTGAATCCTTTTTCTGACTAACCAAATAGTGACTTGATTTCTAATAATATTAATGTGCATGCCAGTTTTGAGGTTCTACTTGCACCTGATTTGAACATTGGTGTCTTTGCTGCTTGCTTGAAGGAGTCTTTCAGGTTGTTATCATCAACATTACGTTGATGGTAATTACCCCTACTATCATCGTTGCTATCAACCATATTATCATTATTGTCACCATTGTTTTCATCCCCAAAGAAATCTGTAAGCATTCATTCAATCCTTCTTCATACACTGCATTTTCACTATCATGATCATCATCATTAAGGCTAGGTGGCATGTCATCAGTGTATGCGGATCTCATCAGCTCTTCAAATTTCTTAGCTGATAGTATTCTCTTCAATAATGCTCTTTTCGCCCTGGTATTCATCAACATCTTCTACCTATCAACAAATGCAAGCATTATTTAATATTTGGCAACAATTGGATAAATCATAAATGTATCAATTTCAAAGAAATATTATCAAATATGGCTTAAAAAATAAAAATATTGGTTGTATGAACATATATACAGAACATGCACAAACAACAATTTTCTCAAAGTATTCATCCCATGTACTATAGTCCTGACCAACCTCTTGTTTAGTGCAATCATTTGTTGTGTCTGTAGGATCCATTGTCATATCCTCTTCCACCCACTGTCGTCTACGTGATTTAACAGTTTTAGGTCCATGTCTATGTACATATATTTTTCATTTTCTAGTTGAATGCTCAAGCTCTGCATTTGCTCCAATCTCCATCTAAAATAATCAACAACATGCATTAATTTTTGTCAAGATTGGATAATACATTATAAATTTCAATAATACTATGAAAAAAGATGGACGTATCACAAAATGCCATCAGATCATTTTTTCCTAAGGAAATTGGATTTGAGTACTTGATTTCCCGCTTCATCTGTTGTGTCCTCATTTGATATTACATGATCTGTTGCCATGGCCTCGTCTAGCCCCTATAATACACAACATAGTAAATAATGTTTACTACACCAATTATATCATTTCAACAAATATGCTATCTAACACAAAACCTCACTTTAGTCATATATTTGACATATTGATATCATGTTTTGGCCATCCTAATTTTCAAACTTTTCCCTCAATCATAGAATCACATTTAATCATCATTCCTGTGCATTTTTAGCCAATAAGTTTGACCTCAGAGGCCTTGTGGACAAAAAAATGACTTTATCTCCTCTATGTTGTAGCATTTGTGAATTCATAAACACCTTCCTCCTATGGTTGAGGTTGCCTTCTCATATTACCTCTATTGTATCTATAGATTTTGTTGTCATATCTATTTCCACCCACTTTCCTCTTTGCGATTTAGTAGTTCTATGCCATCCACGTCCTCTCTACATGGCCTCCTCTGGATCTTGCAATATTCTTGAATTTATCTTATTAATACACTTGCTTTTCATAAGCACATAACCAAGGCATGCACTATCATGAGCCATAGGGACAACTTACTACACCATCCAAAACTCCATTTGAACTAGCTACTATCAATAATTCACATTATTGGGGTCTGTCATGAAGAAAACACCATGCATAGGACTGTCATAGTCAAAGTGGAGAGGATTGTCTAGTCATTGTATGATTGTCATAATATCTAGTGGGTTAGTTACCATGCTTCAACCTAAAATAGGTTAATGAAAACATAGAAATAAAAATCACAATACCATAAGCACACTCCATAAGCTGCCAATATAGTCCCAATATCATGTCATCATGATAGTAAGAGAAGAGTTGTTTGGTTTTTCTAAAGCCATATCACTTGCATAAGGATTGTCACCAACCATTTGTGTAAGGTCGTGAAAGAGTGAGTCAATATCGAGCTAATCATAAGAGAAGCATGAGGTCAAAATGCTATCATGGAAACAAGATATAGTTACTTATTATAAGGACAATCCAAATTTGGTGAGGTTACGTTTTTATCAACTTCCAAGCAAAATACATGATTTTGCACTGATTGGTGCTGAATTAGGCGCACTTTGTGCCACCTTTGGTGCCCCAAATAGATTACATTTTTGGCCTAAAAGTCGGTGCTAAAGTTGACGTTAACTACTTTGACTATAGCGCCGACTACTGGATCAAATTTTTTTAAAAAAATTCCCGCTTGCACATAGCCCATAACAAAAAAAACAAAACAAAACTTTATTGATTTTTGGTGTTCATTTTTTGTTTGGTGTTTGGGGTGGAGTCTCGCCTGAATTAATTTATGAGAAATTCGATAATTACAGGAGAAAAACACGAAGAGATGAGAAATTTGATTTAGTTTTCTACACCATAGGTAAGGTTACAATTACAATAAAAAATTTTCATTCCCAAATATATTTTTGTTTCGATTAAATGGAGAGGATTGTGAAGAAAGGGTTGTAAATATTATTTTGTTTATAGGTGAATCGTTCAAGTCTCATGTGGTTGCAAAGGAGGAGGGTAAAATTGTAGACATTGTGGTGCAGGAGCACCCCTTCAATAAGATAAATATGCACAAGAGAGAGAAGAATAAGGCTTTAATATGTTTTAGACATTTCATGTTACCATGTAGCATTTGTATGTCATTGTCAAATGTAGCATTTTGTGTTGACATTTCATGTTTCAATATCTCTCTTCCCGAGGCCAGTATTTAGCATCATGGATAACAACAGACAGTTGGGTTATGTGCAGGATTAAATCTAATGTGTCGTATTATCTGATGTTTTGTTGTCTTATGCAAAACAGGTGCTGTGTGATTAATTAGAGCTTTTTGTTATAATCTTGTTTTATGCAAAATCTTGAAAATAGAGGAGGGAGGAGTCGGTAACAAAACAGGGAAGGTGGTCAAGGAATAAGGAGTCCTTCCATCTTCAGAATGATAAGAAGGTAGGAATCTTTGTAAACAGCCTGTGTTTAGAAAAGTTGGAATGAAGAAATAGTAATTCTGTCAAGTGTGTTACAAATTCTGGATTATGTGTAAATACTCTGCATATTGAATTATTCTATGTATATTATCTGTATAGAATTGTTTTGTATTTAATTTAGTTTCTCTGTTGCCAAAATACACGATTAAATCCATTCCACTGGTGGATTTCTGTGAAATCAGTGGAATGGGTTGTGTACATTAGTTTCTGTTTGTTTTCCTTTTGTTTGATGGGCATGACAGAATAGAAATTAGAGAATCCATTGTAGAGGAAGCTATTCAGCAAGAAATTTGAATATACATTTTATGTATATCCATCCATTATATGCTGGAGATAGTCTGTGAGTATGTCACATTTGTATGCGAGTGTCCTCCTGTGTGTATCCTGTAAAGAAATGTATGTGTAAGGGTCCATTCGGTTGAGTTTATGATTGTTCGCTGGATATACAAGTAATGTGTATATCGCTAATATACCTGAGCACATTCTGTGTGTATCCTACAACCATATGTGAAGGTCCGTTGCCTGTGTATATCACCATCACATGTTATTGTGTATCTTGCATTGAATGTGTGTAGGTATCAGTATCAGAAAGCCCGTTGGGAAGGGTTCGAAAGGTCACAATGAACATTGGAGTTACACCGATAGAAGAGGCATCGATGTGAGATAAGGTATCGGGTGAACAGAGTTACGCTGGCCCGATGACAGAGCTCTCACCGATTGGTTGTGTCAAGGTGACAACAGGCAAGTGTCACCGAAGGAAGTTCATCGACACGTTGGCGAAGGATTTTTTAGTGTCTCCCGATGAGTTAAGTCTCATCGATGGTAGCGGATATCAAGTGCATCGGTGTAAGGAGGTATATCGGTGGAGGAGTTCAAAGTTAGACTGATATTTTATATGTTACCGATAGGCAACCAATGACGATGTTATGTGGCTCATCGGTGTGAAGTCTACTATCGGACAACGAGGATTAGTTTATGCCGATAGTCATAAGTTTGGCCGATGGAGTATGTTGGGAGAACAATAGTTTTCTCTCACTGATAGAAGGAAGTATTTTACTTGTGGAGCTTCGGGGATTTGAGATAATTACTTGGAGCTCTGCATCAAGTGGTATTAGAGCGAAGGAGTATCTTTTGGGAAGAAGTAGCTGACAAAATGTCAGATGAAGAGGGATCATCAGAGTACCCAACAAAGATGACCAACGCTGAGTTGGCGGCCTTAGTGAGAAAGCAAATGGCAGAGAGCAGAGCAACTCGGGCTCAGAATCAGGCTTTGAAAGAAGATGTAGAGAAGTTGAGGGACAGAGTAGAGAAAGGGGAAGAAGATTCTGGTAAGTGAGAAGATAGGGATGAAGAGGAGATCCCTAAGCAGGAAGAGGTAGAGGTTCCTGTAGACCAGAGACCCTTACTTAATGGCCTCAAGTCCATGGAGAGAAGGACCATGGATATGAAAATAGACCTGCCAATGTTTGCAGGAAAAATGGAACCTGATTCAGTGATGGAGTGGATAGACTCCCTGAATAACTTCTTTGAGACTGAGGAAATACCAGACCACCAAAGGGTGAAGATGGCTCAATCCAAAATGAAAGGGGCTGCACTAACTTGGTGGAATTTCATCCAAGATGACAGGGTGAAAGAAGGAAAGAATAGAGTTGTAACTTGGAAGAAGATGATGGCTTTAGTGAAGGAGGCCTATGTTCCATTGGATTACAACATCCAATTACATAAGAGGAAACAAAACTTGAAGCAGAAAGAGTTAGATGTCAGCTCATACACAGAAGAGTTCATGAAACTATGTGTCAAAACAAAGGTAAAGGAGAATGAAGAAGAGAAGGTGGCAAGGTACCTCAATGGATTAAGGTTTGCCATACAAGAAGACATAAATCTGCATAACCCAGAGACAGTCCAAAAGTTCTATCAATTGGCACTCAAGGTGGTAGAGAAATTCAAGAGAAGACAAGAACAAAATAGTAGAGGAAGAGGGAGACAGTAGAGGGGAGGAAGAAGTCCTTTAAGAGGCAGAGGAAATGGATTTGGATTCCAAGGTGAATCAAACCAAGAGAGCAACAAAGGAGACACCAGTCAAACCCAAGGGGGAAGTTACAATCGAAGAGGAAACTTTAAGGGTAGAAGACCACCGTTTAGAGGAAGATCTCAGGGCAGAGGACCCATTAGATGTTACAATTGCAATCAAGAAGGCCATATAGCCAGTAGATGTCCAGGAAAGGCAACAAGTTCAATGGGAGAAAGAAAGAAAAATCTGATCCAAGAATCTGATTGTCAAAGTGTGGCAAGCTCCAGCACTTTTCAAAGTGTGAATGCTCCTGAAAATTATGGATATCCAGAGAAAGGAGAATCTTTGATGATGAGGAGAGCAATTACCACCATGAAGGTGCCTGACAAAGAACCCCCACAAAGGAAGTCGCTCTTCATAACTACTTGCAAGGCAGGAGGAAAGGTATGTAAAGTTCTGATTGACTCCGGATCCACTAAAAATTTTGTGTCAATTGAAATGGTAGAAAAGCTTAAGATTAGAAGACTGCCACACTCTTGCCCATACAAGATCTCATGGCTCACCCAAGGTCAGCAAACAGTTGTAGAAGAACAGGCTTGGGTGGAGTTTCAAATTGGACCATACAAGGATAGGTTATTGTTTGACATTGCCAAGATGGATGCTTGCCATCTCCTATTTGGAAGACCATGGTAGTATGACTTGAAAGCACACCATGATGGAGTGAGAAACACATATTCAATCACCAAGGATGGTAAGGTGATAGAGTTACTACCATTGATGGAGAATGAGATGGAATCAAAAGGGAAAGAAGTCAAGGCAATGATGCTAGAAGGCAAACAATTCATGAAAAAGATAGGAGTAGTGGCATATGCTATAATCCCATGCCTAAAGGTGAACAAGGAGCAGCAGCAAGAAGTTAAGGGAGAGAAGAGGCAAAAGTTCATAAATCTGGCTGTCCAAGAGCTACTGGACAAACATAAAGGCATCATCTCTGATGGAATGCCAAGGTCCCTACCACCTATGAGGGACATCAACCATTGCATAGATCTAATCCCAGGATCTACACTTCCAAACAAAGAAGCATACAAGCTTACCCCAGAACAGAATACAGAGGTAGCAAGGCAGATTGAGGAATTGTTGGAGACAGGCCCAATTGGCAAGAGATTAAGTCCATGTGCAGTACCAGCTGTACTAGCACCAAAGAGGGAAGGCACTTGGAGATTTTGTACTGATTCAAGAGCTATCAATAAGATAACAATTAGGTATAGGTTCCCAATCCCTAGGATAGAAGATTTGCTTGATTGCTTGGGGGGTGCTAAATATTTCTCAAAAATAGATTTAAAGAGTGGCTATCATTAGATTAGGATTAGGCTAGGAGATGAATGGAAAACTGCATTCAAGACCAATGAAGGGTTATATGAGTGGAAGGTCATGCCTTTTGGTTTGTCCAACGCCCCTAGTACCTTTATGAGGTTGATGAATGAGGTCTTGAGGGAATTCATGGGAAAATTTGTCATATTATATCTAGATGACATCCTGATTTTCAGTAATGCAAGGGAAGAGCACCTCAACCATATAGACTTGGTCCTCAAAAAGTTACATGGAGAGCAGCTAATGATCAACTTAGGCAAGTGTTTATTCATGCAGGAAGAGATCATCTACTTGGGATTTGTTATCTCACATAACAAACTAAAAATGGATCAAGAGAAGGTAAGTGCCATATTGTCTTGGCCAACTCCCAAAACCTTGAATGATGTTAGAAGTTTCCATGGGTTAGCAACCTTTTATAGGAAGTTTATAAAGGGGTTTAGTCATGTTTGTGCACCCATGCTTGACACCATAAAAGGAGGATAGAAGTGCAGAGTCACTTGGACAAAGGAGGCAGATGATTCATTTGAAACATTGAAGAAGAAGGTGGCAGAGCAGCTAGTCCTTACACTTCCTAACTTCAATAATATTTTCTAGGTAGAATGTGATGCAAGCCACATGGCAATTGGAGTAGTACTTAGCCAAGAAAGTAGGCCTATTGCATTTTTCAGTGAAAAACTAAATGATGCAAAGAAGAGATACTCATCATATGATTTGGAGATGTATGCTCTAGTACAGTCACTCAAAAAGTGGAGGCATTACTTGATGCCAAAAGAATTCATAGTGTTCACAGATAATCAGGCCCTTAGTTTTATAAACAATCAAGAGAAGCTAAACCATAGGCATTTGAAGTGGGTGGAGACTTTACAAGCTTTCACCTTCACACTCAAGCACAAGAAAGGGGTCAAGAATAAGGTAGAAGATGCTTTGAACAGGAGGGCTCTAACCATCAATCAGATCCAGTTGGAGAGTGTTGGCATTGACTCTTTGAAGGCCATGTATGATGCTGATGAAGATTTTGGAGAGATCTACCAGGTATGTACTTCTTTTGGTGATAAATATCATGCTGAGTTCTTTGAATTTCTGATCCAAGATGGATTACTTTTCAAGGGTGGACAGTTGTGTATTCCAAGATGTTCTATGAGATTTAATATCATTAGAGAGAAACATTATGGGGCCATGGCAGGACATTTTGGTCTGGATAAGACTTTTGATCTTGTGAAGAGACATTACTATTGGCCCAAGTTACAGTCAGATGTGAGAAAATTTGTGGAAGCATGTGTGATATGTCAGAAGGCAAAAGGGAGATCCACTAATGCAGGTTTGTATTAGCCACTACCCATTCCTTCTAGGCCGTGGGAGAGAATAAGCATGGACTTTGTATTGGGTTTGCCTAGGACAAGGAAGGGATATGATAGTGTTTTTGTTGTAGTAGACAGATTTAGTAAAATGACACACTTTTTTACATGCAAAACCACTTGTGATGCCTCATATGTTGCAGATCTATTTTTCAAAGAGATAGTGAGGATACATGGTTTACCATTGAGCATAGTGTCAGATAGAGATGTGAAGTTTATTGGCCACTTTTGGAGGACTCTTTGGAAGAAGCTTGGAATAAATTTATCCTTCTCATCAGCCTACCATCCTTAGACATATGTTCAGACTGAAGTAGTTAATCGTTCATTAGGGAATCTGTTAAGGTCTTTGACAAGGCAACGTGGAGAGAAGTGGGATAACATCCTACCACAAGTAGAATTTTCCTATAATGACACTATCAATAGGAGTATAGGGAAGTCACCTTTTCAGGTGGTATATGGTATTCATCCAAGAGGTATTTTCAAGTTGAGAGATCTGCCTATAGGAGAGCCTATTAGTGCAGATGGAGAAGCTTTTGCATCAGCCATCAAGGAGGTGCATGATCAAGTCAAGAACTAGCTTCAACAGACTACATTGAAGTACAAAACATATGATGACAAGAAGAAGAGACATTTACAATTTGATGTTGGAGATTTCGTGTGGGTTAATCTGAAGAAGGAGAGGCTCCCAAAAGGTAAATATACCAAGCTTATGTAGAGGAAGATTGGACCATGTCAGATTTTGAAGAAATGTGGGCATAATGCTTATGAGATCCAACTTCCTCCTGATCTTGGATTATCACCCATTTTCAATATATGTGATTTGACTCCATACAAGCCAAATGCAAATGTAGAACAAGAACCATTGTAGGATGTAGCAGATGATGATATTCCTAAGCACGATCCACCAAAATTGAAGAAGATATTAGACTCAAGAGTGATAAAGAAGACAAGGGACAAAGAGTACATGGAGTACTTGGTAGCTTGGCACAGGAAACCTATTTTAGATGTAGTTTGGATGACTGAAGATCAGATTACAAAATATGGTGCAGACTTTCAAACCCTGATCTCAAGTGGGCTTGAGATCTCTTCTTGAGGAGTATGGTGCAAGAGCACCCCTTCAACAAGATAAATATGCACAAGAGAGAGAAGAATAAGGCTTTAATATGTTTTAGACATTTCATGTTACCATGTAGCATTTGTATGTCATTGTCAAATGTAGCATTTTGTGTTGACATTTCATGTTTCAATATCTCTCTTCCTGAGGCCAGTATTTAGCATCATGGATAACAGCAGACAGTTGGGTTATGTGCAGGATTAAATCTAATGCGTTGTATTATCTGATGTTTTGCTGTCTTATGCAAAATAGGTGCCGTGTGATTAATTAGGGCTTTTTGTTATAATCTTGTTTTATGCAAAATCCAAAAAACAGAGGAGGGAGGAGTCGGTAACAAAACAGGGAAGGTGGTCAAGGATTAAGGAGTCCTTCCATCTTTAGAATGATAAGAAGGTAGGAATTTTTGTAAACAGCTCGTGTTCAGAAAAGTTGGAATGAAGAAATAGTAATTCTGTCAAGTGTGTTACAAATTATGGATTCTGTGTAAATACTCTGCATATCGAATTATTCTGTGTATATTATCTGTATAGATTTCTTTTGTATTTAATTTAGTTTCTTTGTTGCTGAAATGCATGATTAAATCCATTCCACTAGTGGATTTCTATGAAATTAGTGGAATGGGTTGTGTACATTAGTTTCTGCTTGTTTTCCTTTTGTTTGATGGGCATGACAGAATAGAAATTATAGAATCTGTTGTAGAGGAACCTATTCGGCAAGAAATTTGAATATATATTTTATGTATATCCATCCATTGTATGCCAGAGATAGTCTATGAGTATGTCACATTTGTATGCGAGCATCATCCTGTGTGTATCCTGTGAAGAAATGTATGTCTAAGGGTCCATTCGGTTAAGTTTATGATTATTTGCTGAATATACAAGCAGTGTGTATATCGCTAATATACCTAAGCACATTTCGTGTGTATCCTACAACCGTATGTGAAGGTCTGTTGCCTGTGTATATCACCATCGCATGTTACTGTGTATCTTTCATTGAATGTGTGTAGGTATTGGTATGAGAAAGCCTGTTGGGAAGGGTTCGAAAGGTCACAACGAACATTGGAGTTACACTGACAGAAGAGGCATCTGTGTGAGATAAGGTATCAGGTGAACAGAGTTACGTTGGCCTGATGACAGAGCTCTCGGCGATTGGTTGTGTCAAGGTGACAATGGGCAAGTGTCATCGAAGGAAGTTCATCGACACGTCGGCGAAGGATTTTTTGGTGTCTCTCGATGAGTTAAGTCTCATAGATGGTAGCGGATATCAAGTGCGTCGGTGTAAGGAGGTATATCGACGGAGGAGTTCGAAGTTAGACCGATAGTTTATATGTTGCCGATAGGCAACCAATGATGAAGTTATGTCGAGGCTCATCGGTGTGAAGTCTACTATCAAACAATGAGGATTAGTTTATGCCGACAGTCATAAGTTTGGCCGATGGAGTATGTCGGGAGAACAATAGTTTTCTCTCGCTGATTAAAGGAAGTATTTTACCTGTGGAGCTTCAGGGATTTGAGATAATTGCTTGGAGCTCTACATCACATTGCATTATTTCCTCTGCATCTGAGAGAAGTGAACACATTTTTCAAACCCCAATGCCTAGGTGCACTCATCATTACCATCAATACCTTTCTCTAAACACAACTTTCTTGCTTCCTTCCTAAAAAGTAGTCGAGTGCTTTAAGACAAGTTGAATGTGAGTAAACTAAAATTAGGGATTTTGAGATGAGGGTGAGTAAACTAAAACAAAGGTTGGTCGAGACAATACGAGGAGATAGGGCTTTAGAGACGAGGGTGAGAAAACTAAAATTAGGCTAGGAACTATAGATTCCCTCTCAAGGTACTAATTGATTCGTAGGAAAATAACTTCATGATTTGCTCTACAAAGTAAAGGTCAAAAACCTTGAGGAATACAAAAAAACTAGATGAAAACTTTCATACCTGGCAGTGTGTACTTTGTTTGCCTTCACAAACTGAATGAAAATAATTTTCCCTAGGTTGCCTTAAAATGTCAAGCAATAGAGGGAAGAGAGCAAAGGGAGCAAACTCTGGCCATAATGAGGTAATTCATTGTCAATTTATAGATTTGTAAATGTTTCCATTGTTTCTTTGATTTTTAGTTTTCAGTTTTTTATTTGTAAATTTAAAAGAAGAAATTTATTTTATAGGAACATGATACTAACAAAGATAAAGAGGCATTGGCTTCCATATTGGGGGTAGAGGCAGTGAACAAATTGGATGGTGTGGACTTGACAATTCTTACCAGATACATAGAAAAACAATATGGTAAAGCCCCTAAAACATTACAACCAAATCGACAGTGTCAAAGGGAATAATTGTTCCCCAACTAGTCATGGATCGAGCAACAAAAGATCCAGGAGGAAATCAATAACAATAACCTCTAAGAATGTGGAATAGGGAACAAAGGCTTCCAATTTCCCACCCACTCCTAGGACATAGACTTCTTCGACCACCACGCCATGTTTTGCATCTTGCATTGGTACCTACGATACCAAGATAGAATACAATGTGGTTTCAGGGGACGTCCGAATGACGGATGCTAGAAAAACATTTGTGAATAGGTTGAAGGAATCATGCCTTCAATGGTTCAAAGACCATCTACATTTGCCATTCTCAAAGATACCCATGCACCTGCAAAAAGCAGTTATCCAAGACATGGAGACTGAATTTGGCACAGGTTGGTTTGTAAAGAAGATAAAGCTACGAATGTCTCAAAACTGCAAGAGATTTCGGTGTAACCAAACAAAGAAGATAAAAAAACTCCCTCCCGAGCAAAGGCTCAAAAAAAGGCCAATTGATCTAAGTTTGAAAGTATGGAAAGAGCTTGTAAAAGCATATGAGAAGTCTAATGCACAAAGGAAGTTCGGTGAGGAGAGTACGCAGGTATTTGAATTTGCTCATAAGATTATATAAAATTTATTAAATAATTTTTAATTTTATTTATGCATAGTTGAATTGAATTAGTATATGTTTCAGGACAAGGCCTCCAAGGCTAGGCTTGACGAACTTCGTGCCACACATCACAATGGCCAGAAAGGTTTATAGGCCTTGATCTGTACATTTGTAAGTATATTTAATAAGTTAAATGATTTTTTTTAATTTCCTAGGAAAAAGTAAATGATTGCATATTAATTAGTTTAACTAGTCCATGTGCCATGTTTTAACAGGAGGAGAAATATGGCTGACATCCAAGCCAATTTGAAAAGGAAATGTTACAAAGCAAAAAGTGGACCGATTTTGTAATCTGGATGGAGAACAAGGTATCAATAGTTGACTTTCAATAACTTAGTTGGATATTGTTGTGTTAATATGTCAATTTGAATTTCTTGTGTTGAGTTGTTTATTGATGTGTAGGATGAGTTCTAAAGTGCTTCTCTATTGGCCCTAGCGCCCTTAAATGTAAGATTTCTCTTAGATGACAAATGATTACTCTTATATCTTTAGGAACCCTTCTTGGTGCCATTAGGATCATAATGAGTATACTAGTCTTGTGCTTGCTTACAAAAAGTGGTCATAATTAACCTAATCTTGTGGTCATTATCCACAACATTTTGTGTGTGCCATGCTATCTCATATGCTTAAGTTTAACAGGATAATAATGAATAAAAAACCCTTGATTGCCTACCTCCAACTAATGGACTTGTTGGAACCTAAAATTTCCTACCATTTTTTCCAAAAAATTTAGGTTCCCATGATGAAAAATCTAACTGTAGCACTCAAAAATGTACTTGTACACTATACATTAGTGGCCTACTTTGAAGGGTTATAATTCAAAGCCTATTCATTTTTATGTCAAACCAATTGGTAGGCCATCACCCAATGGAGAAGGGATTGTCATAAAGAGCATGACAGTGTTACCTTGTCATAGTTACAAAGGGGATAGTCTTTGTGGTGGTAATTAAAGTCACTAAGTTTACATCCACCTTCCTAGGGTCTGCAAAAATTCCTGAAGTTGAATATGCCTATTTTAAAGATCTTGCCATGAGTATTTTCCATGTTTTTACAAATGGAGACCTCCCCAATCCTCATCTCAAGTTTCAAATGCACAGTGAAACGATGGAGGACAATCATAACTGTCATAATAGTACATTAGCATTTTTTGTCTCAAGGTGGCCCTTGAGACTGCCAAGGGGATGGATATAGAGTTGGGATTATGGTTTTTTTTAAAAGCCTTGTGTCATTGACCTAATATTTATTTGTGGCAAGTATCCCAATAGTCTAAGATTACAAATTGTTGTCAAGAAAGGACTGTCATAGTTAAGTGTGGTACAATGATACAATTTCATCTTGGTTGAGTATTGTATAAATCTCAAGCTATTTAGAATGCATGGGGTATTAGGGCGTGGTATCACTATACATGTAACCATCAAGTGATTTCTTCAACCCAATCTTGGCCTATATAGTACCCAGTGTGAAGAGCAAGATAGTGTTGTCCAAGAACCTTGTTACGGTCACAAATGAGGGCAGTCTTAGCTATTGTAACCATATTTGGAACCCCTTGTTGTTACCATAACATACGTGACCTAAAACCATGACTCTACGAGTATGAGTTGTTTGAAAGCCAAATTCCACAACCTTTACCACCATCCTCCCTGCCTGTGTCAAAATGGGAGTTTTGGAATAGGGTATGGACATCCATCAATATATAAAGTATAGAGGAACTTTGTCAGATGTTGTAGTTGCAACTGCCCTATTAGACATGTATGCAAAATGTGGAAGCATTGACAAGGCACATGAACTATTTGACAGAATGCCTCAAAGAAATGTGGTCTCATGGACTACAATGACTACAGGCTATGCACAAAATGGATTTGTTGAAAAGGCTTCAGAAATTTTAAAGCAAATGCAATTGGCTAGTGTAAAGCCAAATTCCACAACCTTTTCCAACATCCTCCCTGCTTGTGTCAAAATGGGAGCTTTGGAATAGGGTATGGACATCCATCAATACATAAAGGATAGAGGAATTTGGTCAAATGTTGTAGTTGCAACTGCCCTATTAGACATTTATGCAAAATGTGGAAGCATAGATAAGGAATGTGAACCATTTGATAGAATGGCTCAAAGAAATGTGGTCTTATGGACTGCAATGACTCTAGGATATGTAGAAAATGGATTTGTTGAAAAGGATTCAGAAATTTTAAAGCAAATGCAATTGGCTGGTGTAAAGCCAAATTCCACAACCTTTGCCACCATCCTCCCTGCCTGTATCAAAATGGGAGCTTTGGAATAGGGTATGTACATCCATCAATACATAAAGGATAGAGGAATTTTGTCAGATGTTGTAGTTGCAACTATCTTGTTAGACATGTATGCAAAATGTGGAGCATAGATAAGGCACATGAACTATTTGATAGAATGCCTCAAAGAAATGTGGTCTCATGGATTGCAATGACTGTAGGATATGCACAAAATGGATTTATTGAAAAGGCTTCAGAAATTTTAAAGAAAATGTAATTGGCTGGTGTAAAGCCAAATTCCACAACCTTTGCCAGTATCCTCCTTGCCTATGTCAAAATGGGAGCTTTGGAATAGGGTATGGACATCCATCAATACATAAAGGATAGATGAATTTTGTCAGATGTTGTAGTTGCAACTGCCCTGTTAGACATGTATGCAAAATGTGGAAGCAGAGACAAGGCATGGGAACTATTTGACAGAATGCCTCAAAGAAATGTGGTCTCATGGACTACAATGGCTGGAGGATATGCACAAAATGGATTTGTTGAAAAGGCTTTAGAATTTTTAAAGCAAATGCAATTGGCTGGTGTAAAGCCAAATTCCACAACCTTTGCCACCATCCTCCCTGCCTATGTCAAAATGGGAGATTTCGACCAAGCAATTTGTAGCACTTAAGGTTATGTAATAGAATTTACAGTTCATAGTTAAATTTATAACAATTTTTTTAATGATCTTTACTAACATTTATTAGAATTGTTGCATGTTTTACATCATTGGAATGACATATTAGCTATAAATTTTTTGAAATTTTATTATGGTATGTGCACTTTGATATTATGTAATATGATTATGGTTTCATTTCATATGTTGTAATATTAGATATATAACAGAAAAATAAATTATTGCATGAAATAAATAATAACTTTTCATTTTAAATTTTTTTTTGCAGAACACAAGTCTTCCAGAAGATCAAGATGATCCTCATGATAGAGATTCAAATTATGTTGGTTCTGGTACAGATCACATGGCAAAGGATGATGATGACACAAATACAAAAGACACTGAGGCCGATGATGATGATGATGACAATGATGGTGATGATGATGATGATGATGATGATGATGGTGATGATGATGATGAGGCAGTTGCTCATAGTAGCTAGTGACATTCACGATCATATAGACTGCATCATGGATCATTGTTGATATTTCGTTATGATGCCTCTTTTCATAGTTGCTAGCTATCATATGTATCATTTTCACGGCATGCAGTGCCATATTAATGAGTTGTATCATAAATTTATGTATCATTTTTACTTATATCATTTGGACATGTATCATCTTAACTTGTATCATTTTGAGTTACCTAATTTATCATTTTTACTTATATCATTTGTACATGTATCATTTAGACATGTTATTGATCTACTGACATATTTGACTTTCACTTGTTTTAGTTATATATGATGATGATCTTATCCGTATTGACTTGTCAATTTATATATATTGAAAGTGGTCAATGATTTTTGGATGGATATTTATCACATATGATGATTTTAATTTACTGCTAAGTATGGATGTTGTCAAATTCAATTAAATTATAGATATTTGACTCACTTGTTTTAATTACAGATGATGATCATGTTATAATAATTATCTTGTTATTTAATCATATGAGTTAAATAATTAAATTACTTACTTTATAATCATATGAGTTATTTAAGAGGCATGATATATTTAACTAACTAAATTGAAATAAAACATATTAAATTAATAAATGTAAGCAAAACAATAAGCATTTTTAGAAGCAAAAAAAGACACAAAAATGGAAGCAACAAGTGATGATATATTGGAAGCAAAACTAGAAGCAAAATTAGAAGCAAAACTGGAAGTAAAATTGGAAGCAAAACTGGACACAAAATTGGAAGCCAAACTAGAAGCAAAACCAGAAGCAAAATTGGAAGTGAAACTAGAAGTAAAATTTGAAGCAAAACTGAAAGCAAAATTGGAACCAAAAGTGGAAGCAAACCTAGAAGCAAAATTGGAAGCAAAACTAGAAGCAAAATTGGAAGCAAAATTGGAAGCAACATTGGAAGCAAACCTAGAAGCAAAACTGGAAGCAAAACCAGAAGCAACATTGGAAGCAAATCTGGAAGAAAAATTGGAAGCAAAACCAGAAGCAAAATTGGAAGCAAAACTGGGAGCAAAACCAGAAGTAAAATTGGAAGCAAACCTAGAAGCAAAACTGGAAGCAAAACTGGAAGTGAAACCTGAAGCAAAACTAGAAGCAAAACTAGAAGCAAAAGCAGAAGCCAACTTGGAAGCAAAACTGGAAGTAACAGTGGAAGCAAAACTGGAAGCAAAATTGGAAGCAAAACTGGAAGTAAAACTAGAAGCAAAACTAGAAGCAAACTTGGAAGTAACACAAGAAGCAAAACCATAAGCAAAATCAGAAGCCAAACTGGAAGCAACAAAATCTGGTGCTAAATTCAGCGTTAATCCTGGCACTAAAATCTGGCGCTAAACCCGACACAAAACCTGACATTATAATCGACGCTAAAATCGGTGCTAAAACTGGTGCAATAGTGAGATGCTATTGGGTGCTAAGTTTTGTACTGGCAGAATTGTCTAATTCATGGACTCAAATGCACTCAATTCTATTGTAATTTTAGGTGCTAATTACCTGTTCTGTTGTAGTGCTGGTGAACAAGTTATTCCTGTGAAAGAAATTGTATTCTCTAAAGATGGAAGATGAAGGATCTGTCGCTGATCACCTGAACACATTCAATATGCTTGTTGCGCAGTTGACTTCTGTTGGTGTGAAGATGGAGGAGGAGGATTGATGTATGACATTACTATGTTCCTTACTAGATTCATGGGACCACCTTGTTATGGCCACTGGGAGTACCATTACCACCTTCAAGATGAAGTGGTTTCTTCGCTATTATCTGAAGAGATGCGGAGAAAGTCTTCTGAATCGACTAAGGAGGCTTTTGTGGTTTGTGGTAGATCTAAAGAGAAGGGAAAGAAAAAGGATAAGAAGGAAGAAAAAGGAAGATCCAAATCTCATGGGAGATCTAAGTCTCCTAGAAAGTCTAAGGCCCTTTTTTGGAACTGCGAAAAACCTGGTCACTTCCGCAAGGAGCGTAAGGAGGAGAAAAAGAAAAAGAAGAAGAATTATGATTCAGATTCTGACAAGTCATCTCAGGATGAAGGAGAAGCATTTGTTGCTGCCTTGGCAATGCATGCATCTGAGGATGTGAGGCTTATTGGCTTTGGTGCATCTTTTCACATGAGCTCGCATCGGGGCTGGTTTTCGAAGTATGAAGAATATGATGGTGGAAAGGTGTACTTGGGTGATGATTCTCACCTAGATATTGTTGGCCATGGAAGAGTCTTGATTTGATTCCCTGATGGGCGAGTAAAGGGAATCAATTGTATTCTGCATATCCCTGGTTTGACACAAAACCTTCTTTCTGTAAGTAAATTGAATGATGTGGGTGTGCAAGTTGTTTTCTTGAATGGAGGATGTAAGATAATTAGAGGATCTATGGTGTTGGCTAAGGGTGTTCATATTGGCACTCTGTTTCAGCTTGATGCATGCGTAGTTCAGTACAATAGTGCCTCTATTTCGAAGAAGAGAGCTTCAGAGTCTTCATCCTCACCATTGGAACCAACAACGAAAAAGACTGTTGCATCTACTTCCGATGGTTGTGCTTTTTGGGTACCTAAGGGTGCTCAGTCTATGGAGATGAAACTTCTAGCTGAGAAGACAATGTTATGGCACCAAAGGCTTGGTCACATTGGTGAAAAGGGTTTGAGGACCTTGAAGAATAAAAATCTTATTGAGGGTATGAATGATTGTAACCTTGAGTTCAATTTTTGTGAACACTACATTTATGGAAAACAAAACCGTGTTTAGTTTTATTCTAGTTCTCACAAATCTTCTAAAGTGTTGGACTTGATTCATTCTGATGTGTTTGGTCCTATTAATGTTCCTTTGATTTTAAAATCTATTTCCTTTCTTTCATTTATTGATGACTATAGTAAAAGGACATGGGTGTATTTCCTTAGAAGTAAATATGAAGTCTCTAATAGATTCAAAGAGTTCAAAGCTCTTGTAGAAAATCATAAGGATAGAAATATTAAGTGTTTGAGGATTGATAACAGTGGTGAGTTCTGTTCAACAAATTTCAACAAGTTCTGTAAAGAACATGGGATTGAGAGGTACAAGACAACTCAATATACTCCTTAGTAGAATGGAGTTGCAGAAAGGATGAATAGAACATTGATGGAGAGGGCAAGGAGTATGCTAAGTGGAGTTGGTCTTGAACAAAAGTTCTGGGCTGAATCTATTGCTACCGCTTGTTACTTGGTTAACAAGTCTCCTACATCAGCGCTCGTTGATAATACACCTATGGAGGTGTGGTCTAGTAAAAATCCTTCATTAAGACACATTCAAGTATTTGGTTGTGAGGCATATGCACATGTGCCTAAGGAGAAGAGGTCTAAGTTGGAGAACAAGGCTATAAAGTGTATCTTCATCGGTTATGGCATCGGTGTGAAAGGGTACAAGCTTTGGGATCCAATAGCCAAGAGAGTTCTGTATAGTAGAAGCATGATCTTCAGAGAGCTCAATCCTTCTTCTGTCATCTTGTAACCAAAGAAAGAAGAGAAGAAAGATGATGTGGTTCAGCTTCCTTCCACCCCTAAGAAAGTTGAACCAAAAACATCTATTGGATCTAATAATGAGGAGAGCTCTAGTATCTCTGAAAGTTTAGAAGAAGATAAAGAACCTCAACCTCAACCTTTGAGGAGGTCCACACAGATAAGGTAACAACCTGACAGGTTTGGTTATTCATTACATGATTTCAGTTGTATTTTTTCTTTGATTTCTAACACTGATGAGCCTAGAATTGTGAAAGAGGCTATGGGTATGAAAGATGTAGGTTCCTAGAAGGAGGCCATGGAAGCGGAGATGGATTCTTTGGAAAAGAATAATACTTGGGACTTGGTACCCTTGCTTGAAGGATGAAAACCTATTGGATGTTAATGGGTGTTCAAAAATAAATTTAGTGTAGATGGCAGTGTTGAGAAATATGAGGCTAGATTGGTTACGAAGGGGTATTCTCAGAGGGAGGGAATTGACTACGGTGAGATTTTCTCTCCCATTGCAAAATTGACATCTATTCGGTTCATGTTATCACTTACAACAGTGTATGATCTAGAAGTGGAACAGATGGATGTGAAGACAATATTCCTTAATGGTGACTTAGAGGAGGAAATCTATATGTCATAGCCAGAGCACTATGTGGTAAAAGGTAAAGAAAATCTGGTTTGCAAGTTGAAAAAGTCTTTATATGGTTTGAAAAAGTCTCCTAGGCTGTGGTACCAGAAGTCTGATGCCTTTGTGTTAAGTATTGGATTTCAGAGATCGAAATCAGATCATTGTGTTTACTACAAGTTTGACAATGATCGCATTCTCATTATTGCATTGCATGTCGATGATATGTTACTCATTGGGAATGGTAAAAGTTTGATTTCTTCTTTGAAGTCTCAGTTATCAACACAGTTTGAGATGAAAAATCTAGGGGCAGCTCAGTACATTTTGGGAATGGAAATTAGAAGAGACAGAGCAAACAAAAAGCTTTGGTTAGGCCAGAGTAAGCATGTTAACACTGTGTTGGAGAGATTTAACATGATGGATTGTAGACCGTTGACTGTTCCTGTTACAATGGGGACAAAGTTATGGATTGAAGATTGTCCAAAGCCTCCTTCTGAGACAGAGGATATGGGCAGAGTTCCTTATGCTAGTGCGGCTGGCAGTTTGATGTATGCGATGGTCTACACAAGACCAGACATTTTCCAAGCAGTGGAAGTCCTTAGTCTATTTATGGCTAATCCTAGACGGGTACATTGGGATGCAGTGAAGAGAGTGTTCAGATATTTGTGGGGTACTTCTAAGTATTCCTTATGTTATCATGGTTATCCTACAGGACCTCAGAATTCACTTTGTATTCATGGATTTGTGGATTCAGATTGGGTAGGTGACATTGACAGCAGGAGATCCACCGTTGCTTATGTTTTCACTATGTTTGGTGTTGCTATTAGTTGGATGAGTAAGCGGTAACTTGTGGTCGCTTTGTCTACTACTGAAGCTGAGTACATGGCAGTAACTATTGCTTATAAAGAAGCCATTTGGCTTAAGAGATTGTGTTTTGATATTGGGTTTGATGCAGGGAAGATTACTATTTGTTGTGACAGTCAAAATGCCATATGTTTGGCGAAGAATCCTACTTTCCATGATAGGACTAAGCATATTAATGTCTAGTACCATTTTTTTCGTGACATGGTGAGGATGGGAAGGTAAACTTGGAAAAAGTTGAAACTTTGATGAATGTTGCAGATTCCTTGACAAAACCTGTGAGCACAAAGAAGTTCAGATGGTGTTCAAAGTCTATGGGCCTCACGACCCCTAGCAATTAAATCATGGTGTTGATGCTCCCTTTGCTCTTGCAAGGTGTTCAACAAGTGGGAGAATGTTAGGAAAAGTGTCTCAACCTTGCAACTTTGAAAGATTACTATTCTTCCCAGTTTTGGTCTTTTTGAATACCCTTTATCTTGGAAAATGGTCTGGAACCTTCAAAATTTCGAAAGTTTGCAAACGAGCTTAAAATAGCGAGACTTACTATTTTTAGTAAGTCCTTCAATTGACCTTGGGTTGACCTAAAATTTTCCTAGAACATGAAGAACAACTAAGTAAACATCTCGGGTGAGTTTCAACTCAAGATCATATGTGGATTGTGAGATATTAAAGTTTCTATTTTTTTGAAACTGTTGGAAAAGTTTCAAACTCAATTTTTGGGCATCAAAACTTCTCTAAACATCCTAAAATTGTCATAACTAGTGAAGCAAGTTACAGGGTGATATAGCACTTCACAAGCTTTCTGACGTATAAAATGGTTCATTAATCGGACACCCGGATCAAAAGTTATGGCCTCCGGAAGTTGGACCTTTGGTTTTGGGAAATGTAAAAACGTGTTGGACACATAAAAGAGCTGTAAAGGGGAGAGTTACACATGTAGATGTGTGGTTTGGCACATCACAAGGCATATTTGATTGGAGATAATTTGGACTCCACTTTTGGGTGGTTTTAGCTCATGGTTTTGTAATTACCGTTGGCAGTGTACTGCATTGTATCTCCTCTATATCAGGAACTTCAGATGGAGGTTGTATGGAAGAATCTTATAGATGTCGAGTTACCTACTGGATCTTTGGTTGGATATACTCCTATAAAAGCTTTCTCTGCAAGTATATTGTAATCTTTGTGATTTCTAAATAATATATTAGGCAGCTTTGGAGTGTGGGGTTTTTTACCTGAAAGGGTTTTCCCCATGTATATCTTGTGTTGTGAGTTTTGTGTTTGCATTTGGAAGTTGTTATTATCTTTTTGTTAATGTGCATCTTAATCTGTAACTGTAAAAGTAAAAATTTGCATGTCTTTCCTCATTAGATCAGTGTAGGAAGCGTTTTCCGCATACCTTGCTTCCTTTCACTCATTTGCCATGATGTCAACATGAATTGTAAAGGAAGTACCAAGTTTATGGTAGGTCCCATGAAGTCTTCAATACAAAAAAATAGTAGAACATTAAAGTGGCATCACAATAGGAGTTTATAAAAGAATGAAGGATGTTGGCATTTAGATTCAGTGTTAATCATCCAATCTACTAGATCAGAATCTCATCTAATGGTCCATGGGTCTTTGCATCTTTAGCTTGATAAGAAGACAATGATGCCCCTTCAACAAAGTCCAAATATTGGTAGGCCTCGCTAGTGTGATATGTGACTCCAAGCAATGCAATCAATATTGATGTCAGAAATGATCTGATATTTTCCACTAATCAATTCTTGGATTGTCCAGAATTAAACATTCTACTCATAAAGGATTGTATCCATAAATCACAGTGATGCGAGTCATTATTAGGGATACCTCAAATCTTTCCAAAATCATTCACAACAAAGGAATTAAAGGGGAACAATCATAATCAAGGATTGTATGCATTATCATGCCTAACCTTCAGGGTCCTAAGGGATAGATTCTTGAAGATAATGTGATAAGTCATAGCTAACTCCCTATATATTATAATTGTCAGACCCTTTTGGGGACAAATTATAGATACAACTGAGCTTTCATTTTGATGTATTAGCTTCTCTCTTTTCTCATGTTCAACATAAGAAGACCTCTGTAATTATTTCTAATTATAAGTTGTGTCCCACCATATGTAATCTTAGAACAATATTATAAGTTACATCAACTTATGAAGTTGTTACTCTAGGAATTATAACTCATCACTAGTATGTATGAAATATTGTGATTATTGTGGTTTTTCATATTTTATCATTACTGATTATTCTACCATGAGTCATAAATTCTTGTTTGAATATGAGGAGAAATCTCTTTCAACTTACGACCCTTTAATTTCATAATTTGATCTAAGTAATTTCTCTCTTTTGCAGATTAACCAACTATAAGCTAAATATACAAGGAGATATCCCTTAACTTGAAGATTGATCTATTATTAATGTCTCACACCAACTTAACTTTCTATTGTTGATGGTCACGAGTGCTACATCTGCTTGTTAAAATCAACCAAACACTAAAAGACCCGTCAGCAAGACACATAGATAGTCTAGCTCAAAAGTTGTAGGTATTCAACAATCACCTAGATCTTAACATCCCAATTTCAAAATTGACCTACATGAGTGCCTTCTACTATAATTGGTGTTAAAGAAGGGAAATAGTGCCATCAACTAGTTCTAATGCTTGACATGGGTGTCTAAAAAGGGAACGAGCACCTAGGTTCAATACTAGAGTCTTGCAAAAGTGTCCCAGTCCTATAGGAGTGCCCTCTTATAGTGTCCATGTCCTACATGAGTGTTTGTGTCTAATATTGGTGCCTCCAAACATTTTGCAGAGCCTTAGTTTTCTAAGATTCTTGATTTGATAGTCTTCTACCAGTTTTTGAGTCTGCAACAACCTTTTGTTTGTCCAAGGATGCATAATCTCTACCATCTTTGCTCCCCACTCTTTTTTATTTACAATTTTCATTTCCCAACTCAAGATTAGTTTAGTTTACTTAAAAGTTTGAAGTGTTTGATAATTATCTATTTTGTATAAAATATCATATTTTAGATTTGTGAAACTAGATTATTGCATAAAAAAATTTAAAACCTGGTTTAATGATTTGAACATTGAGAAACAAATTATACCTAATGTTCAATATTTTAGCTAGTGATTGACACTTTGACATTGGACCACTCTTGCTTGACACTTTGGCACATGGGCATCAATCTCTTTTCTACAAAGGTTCAAAAATTGTGCCTTGTTTTCTTGAGTCATATTTGTCTTGTAGAATATCTAGAAGTACCTCTAATTGATGTTTGAAGTTTGATGGGGGAGAAAAATGGGGTTTCTCTATTAGGGAAGCTACCTTATTTAGCCCCCTAGGATGACATTTTTATCCTCAACATAGCCTAGGAAAATTTTGAGTGTGTGATCCTATTTGGGGTTCTTGTGGTGTGTGCATAATTTACATCTACTATTAACCTTAGGAGGATGTCTTTATCTAAAGTGGCACATGCTTGTCCAATGGAGGAAAAGATAGTTGATGGGAATGCCAATGATGTGCTAAGGAGATTGGTAAAAGAGTTTGGATTTGCAACAAGGGTTTTGGGAAAGAGATATTTTTACAACATTGGAGGGTTTTATGTGAGGGATTTGGAAAAGGAATTGCTAGTGAGTGTAGGAGATTGTAATGAAGGTTGTGAAGGATTATATGAAGATGGAGATCAAAGAGAGATTCAATCATGGAGATTTTTTTAATTTTCATCAATGAAGAAGTGAGAAATCACCATGAAAATTTACTATGAGCCTAGGAGTGTTGAATCTGATAGTGTGGAAAAGTGTGGAAAGATTAAGAAAGGCAAAAGAGAGAGCTTAAAATAATTATAAGATGATCTACGGTGGATATCCATTAGAAAACTTAATAGGGCATAACTAGCATTAGGTATTTGTCTATTCATCAAATTAAAATTATATACCCTAGATTTGGAAGCAAAATAATAGGAAAGTAATACAAATCTAAGATCCCTATTCTAAACCTATGAATACCTCAGATAGAGCATAAATAAGGAATCTTGAATATGATAAATGCTCAATAAAAATGAAACATTGTACCTTCTCCTTGATAGAGATTTTCTCTTGATGTGCCGTTTCTCCAAGATTGTGCAAGATTCAAGTTGCATGCACATATGTCGAAGAGGGTTTGATGAAGGCTTGAATGGGGTCCTTTGTCATTCCAATATGTACTTGCAAATTCTCCTCCTCTTTATTTGGTTGAGGATGAGGATTGATATATAGATGTGTGGATGGTAGGATGGAGGTTTGATATTTGATTAGAATGGATGGCTAGGATTGAATGAGATGAATTAGAGCAAGGTTAGAAGCTTCCAGGGAAACCTAAAAGGATGGATGGTTGAGATTAAAGATGAATGGATGGTTGAGATTGAGTGAGAGGATTTTATGGAAAGGTTAGAATCTTCTAGGGCTATCATTATGTGAATGGATAGGATTAAAATATGTGATAGAGAAATGGATTGTGAAGATTTATTAGTTGTTTAACTTTTGTCTTGTAGTTAGTCATGTGATTTTTTTGAATTTATTTATTTGTGGATGGGATGTGATTTATTTTTTTAGTGGGGGATTAGATTAGGCTTTGGGACTTTAAACTAATTAATCAAACAATAAGATTATTTAATTAATTAGTGGGGAAGGGTGTAGGAAACTAGTTTAATGAAATAAATATGATTTATTTAATTAATTTGATGATGGAGGGAGTGTTAGAAGGCTAATCCTACTTAATTAAATAAATACAATTTATCTAATTAATTAGTGTTAAGATGAATGTGGTTAGGATGGGATTGGGGTGGTGTTGAAAGTGGTATTAGGATTGTGATGTTAGATGCATTGTTAGGATGTGGTCAATTCTAGGTGTTCACATTTTCTCCCTCTTTGGAATGGTGTTTCAAGTAAAAGAAGAAATGATGTTTCAAATAAAGTAGATATATGCACCTGGTGGGATGACATTGGTGATAATATGCCCCAAGCATTGGGATGCTGATTTTAGGATGGATTGATAATTTGGTTTGATTTAGGTTGATTGATTGATTGGAATGACTAAATGATGATTGATATTTGGTTTTTATACTTCAACACTTGGAGGGATTTTGGATTCAAAATGTTGATCTTAATTTTGGATGATTAGGTGGAGGGATGTCCCCTCAAAAGAGTTAGGTGGGTTTGAATAACATGGGTGTGCTCTCAAAATGGATGAACATATAGTTAATAAAGATGGTAGGGATGAATGAAATAGATGGATGTCAAGAGAGTTTGATACAAACAATGGAGGGAATTGGTGATGATAAAAAGAGATAGTTAAGTGGGGATGAAAATGAAATATATGCAAATGAAAGATGAATAGGGATAATGGATGACTAATGTTAATGATACATGGGTGGATATGATGAAAGGCTATGTGGAATGGATATGATGGGGGGTGAATGGTTAGGATTGTGGAGGTACATGCTATGAATCTTGCACAAGATTCTAACTTTTTTGAGAAACTTGATGTTTGATTTAGCATATGATAAGATGCATCATGATATGGAAAACCATGATGACAGTGCTTCCATATGCTGTGGGAATGACCCAAAGAAAAAAACACAAGTAGGCATATGACATGGCACCGTGATATGAAAGACATAATGTCATTGCCATGAAATGCCCCAAGGACTACACATATGCAAGAAAAATAAGAAAACACACAAGCAAGAAAGTAAGCAAAAATCCAAAGAAAAAATATTATTTTTCCCCTAGTTAAGTTAAAAGCCAGAGATGGATGGATGATGATGATACCATTGTTGATTTGGGAATGATATATCCTAGGACCAATATAAGGGTTGGGAATGATATATATTGATAATGATGTAATGATTTGTTTAGAACTAAATAAGGCTTGTAAAAAGACAAGGAACACAACCTATGGATGCTTTCAAATGGGCACTAGATTGCTTGACTATATTAATTTATATTATTTTGCTGCTATGTTTGGAATGAATCATTGTGATTGTTATGTTGGATGGTGATATATATTTGGATTGATTATGTTTGTATGGATTACTCTTGGGTAGTATTGTAATGTCAGAAAATGTACCCTTGGGGGCTTTTCCCTCATAAGGTTTAGCTCTCAGGTCTTTTGCATGCATTTAGGACATCTTAAGTTTTAGAATTTGGCATCCCGATAGAATGACCCTAGGTATCTTGGCAAATAGGGCCTAGGGGGACCCCTTGAGCTTAACCCTGCCCAAAATAGGAGGAGGACTTGGGTGCCCGCATCCTAGTCCTACCCTATTTTGGGTCAGGCCAAAATTTTAAGTGTTAGTTTGTGACTGTTATTTGGTCCCTAGGCCGACACGATAAGCTTGAATTTATGAAATCTTGGCGGGAATGTTTGTAGTTGCATATAAAAGCATGTTTAGGCATTCATTTGTAAACTAGATGATTACTAGAAAGCTATGGTGTCTTCAAGGTGATTCAAGGCTTTCATTTTGTTGCAAGAGTAGAATTGTGTTGTTTATGTGTTTGTGTTTGCAGATTTGAGCATCCATTTCATCATGGAATGAAGAACATATTCCTCCCATGAGATCTTCACTACAAGGTGACATTATATTCTGTTTTCATCATCATTTCCTTTGGTTTTTGCCTCTACCTCCCTAGGTATACACTCTCTATCTGACAAAGGTGTTCAAAGACTTAAGTGTCCTCTGAGGCTTGACTGAGGTTAGCCTCTAAACACCACAACCCCCTCCCAAAGTTTTCATGGTTGTAGGTTACAGGTTAAGGAGCTGGACAAAGTGAAGTTACAGGAAGACATCTTGAAGTGTCAGAATTGCAGAACAGAAGGAAAATATGCCCCCTAGACTTGGGCGTCTGCTCCTATGTCCCTGACTTTTCTTCCTTGGAACCCTAAAAATAGGTACTCTGTGATTTAAGATTTTACATCCCTCTGCAAGAGTTTTTTCTGTAATTCATCTGTTTATTGTCACATTTGTAAAATTAGGGTTTTAATGGTCAATTAAGCATAAGAGAAGTAAAATTGATAATTAAAAAACCTAATCCAAGTTTCCCTACATCTCACAGTGACCTAGGGTATGATAGTGTACTACCAGTTGACCCTAAGGTCCTTGAATGTAAAGGGTGAAAGGAGGATTCAAACATCTAAACACTAAACATAAACTATCCACTTTCCCCCTAAACATTTTGGTGAACCCATGTTTTGGACTTAAACTTGCTGAGTGTTTTCCTTCAAATTTGGATTGATTTCATTCATTCATATAGTCATTCATTTTATTGCATTGAGAAAAATTCAAAAAAATTGAAAAATTCAAAAAAATTGAAAAATTCAAAAAAATTGCATTGTTAGGCTTACTAATTTGTATCAATTCTTTCTAAATTTCCCCAATTTATGATTTTTGCATCAGATATGATATAAAATATAGAAAATTACAAAAAATTAATAGTTGCCATTGCATTTTCATCATTTAATTCCTAGGGTTTTGTAGAAATTTTGACAATTTTCATATAACCTAGTAATTCCAAAATCTAGGGCTAGTAGGCAAAATCTTCTTTCAGATTTTTATACTGATTTTAGAGGCTCATTAAAATTATAATTTGGCTGTAGTATTGCATTTTAGTGTAAATTTGCATTTAGATTTTAAATATTTGTATTTTTGCATAGAAAATTTCAACAAAAAACTAGCAATTTTCATGCATTTTCATTAGATTTGCATTGGCATTTTGCATATTAAAGCTTGGAATTTATTTTCATATCTGAGATTATTTCATTTTCATCATAAATCAGACCTCAAAGCATTCATATAACATTTTGTGTCAAGATCTCAAACCTAGGGCTTCCAAAACAATGATTTTCACTAGATTTGGCCTTATAGACTCTCTAAATTTACACCATAGGTGTGTTGTGAAGGGTATTTTTTCATGAATTAGTTGTTATCAGGGTATTTATTTTCTTCCCCTCCTAAAAGTCTTCACAACACCCTTTTAACGGGCTCTTGTATTAAAAATTTGTTGAAAAACTACACTTTTTTGCTATTTTTGCCCTAGGGTTTGGCCTAGTTTGCACTCCAAGTGTGTTGTGACAAATTTTATGGATTGAGGTGACTTATATAATTTATTTTATTTGTTTTACCTCCTAAAATTCATTACAATACCTCTTTTTCTAGGTCTTGGAGTTGAAAAATCGTGAAAAATAACCTATTTTTGCTATATTTTTCACTAGGGTTTGACCTTAAGTGGCACTAAAAGCATGTTGTCACAGATATATTGTCATTAAATGGCTGTTATTACTGATATACTTCACTTTCCATCATCATTTTCCTCACAACACCCTTTTTCATGCTCCTTTCAATCAAGATTTGGTGAAAAATTTGCACATTTTGACATATTTTCACTATATTGTGACTTGGCATTATCTTAGATTTGCATCAAGAGTGTGTTGTGAAGGATATTATTTTTGTTTTGGACTGATATTAGACATATAATTTTCTTCCCTTGACTAAAATCCTTACAGCACCCTTTGTTTCATTCATTTGCATTGAAAAAGTACAAAAAATCAAGCATTTACAACATACCTCGCGCCTAAAATTTGAGCATATTGCTGCATGAATCTAATAACCTACTGCCCTATGAGAAATATTATTTTAAGAAGAAGCATAAGACACATGGGATCTAGTTCTCTTGAAGAAGTTGGTACATTGAACACCTTCTTTACAAAAGGAGAGACTCAAATATTACAAGATATTACACCCATTACAAGTACAATGGAAGAGCAAACTTTTCAGGATGTTGATGACACTATTGAGGAAACAAGATATGTATCTGATGAGAAAATAGAAAAATTGGATAAAGATCCAGCCCAATTTCAATCATTTATGGAAAATGAGAGAATAGTTGAAGAAGTTCCTACAATTCATAACATAAGAGAATTGATAAAAGAGGGACAAGATGGTGTAAATGCAATTCGTGGTCTAGCACATATTGTACAAACCAACATTATGCTAGTGACCAAATGTGCACAAGTGATAAATAACACTTTATCACCATCTCATACTCAAGTATCGGTACCTATACCGACTACAAGAATATCCACCTTTACATCAACGATCTTAACAACTGATGCAAATGCTCGTAGTAATGCTACCATTGGTATTGGAGTATATAATGGCACTAATTACAAAGTTGTGGGATTTAATTATCAGAATTTGGTTCCTAAGGGGACCTCTTCTATGAATAATTGTTCTCAACCTCCCATCACATATAGTTATTCCCAACCATCTTCCACCTACCAGTATGTCCAACTACCATTGACCTATTCCCAACCTCCACTTGTCACAACTCAATTTCAATCACCTCCTCACTTTGGTTCTAATTTCTTGCAACAAACTGCATCTCCAAATGATGCCATTCTAAACCAACTTTTACAGGGTATGAATGCTTTACAACAAAAAGTAACAAATCTGACAAACTCTTCGTAGCCTAGTCTACCAACATATCATGCCCGTAATCCCTTATCCTGTGCAATCTTGAGAACCCCTATGCCTGAGAGGTTTGAGACTCCTCGCTTTGAAAAAAATGGTGGAAAAGGTGATCCTAATATTCATGTGGCAGCATTTACAACTATGTGTAGTGATTTCTATTTTGAAGAGGATTTGTTGGAAAATTTTTTCTCGGGATCTCTCAAAGATACTGCTTTAGAATGGTTCTGTTCTTTGCCTCTAAATTCAATACACTCCATTTCCCAATTGATTGATCAATTTTTACAACATTTCAAGCAAATATCAGACCCCAAGTCACTCTTATTGACTTGGTTCAATGCAAACAAGGTCCGAAAGAAAAGTTGATTGAATTCATTAGTCGATATCAAGGATTTTATGCATAGATCAATATCAAATGAAAGATGAGGATGTTCAAAAGATATTTATTACAAATCTAAAACCTAATATTCGTGTTAAGATCCTCTTGATAAAGTATAACTCCTTTCAACATTTATGCACCGTCCTTCATGATTATCAACTTTCGTCTAGTCAGTATGAAAACCAAAACTCATCAACTCAAGTGGGTCAATCCACAGGTGGATCATCACACAACAAATTTAAGAGGAATAATAATAACAGGATCTTTGAATCAAGATTAATGGATTGAATATGCACAACTTTTTGAATGTTTCAGCTATCACCAATCCAAAGAAAACATCATATCAACCAAGAAAGTTTACTCTGATATCTGAGTCTTATCATTCTATCATGAACCAAGTTGTGAGTAATAACATTCTGAAGCTTCCCCCGATCAAGCCTATTGATCCTAGTAAACAAGGACCTTACTTCAATTCTAATTCCTTTTGTCATTATTGTCAAACTCAAGGACATGAAATTGAATCATGTATGCATCTTAAACATGAGATACAAGACCTTATTGATTCAAATTTCATCCAGGTATCGGGTGTGAATGATAATGGAAACAAGTCAGTTGCTCCGCCGAATAAAAAATTACAAATCTTCACTAATCCTTTCCCTAAGGATACTGAAAACAATATGGTGGAACAGGGTTTAGTGGAAGTAGACAAGGATGATTACTTGGACTATGATAGCTTTGTGGGAATGATTGAAGTGGATAAGAAACAAGTGGACAACCCACCTTGTCCACAAAGAAATAGAATTTATGCTGAGGCTCCTCCTTTGTTATCCTTATATGGATCGGGAGATAATCAAAATGCATTAGAAAAGAAAGAACAACAACTGTTAAGATGAGTAAGTTGGTACAAGATGATTCCTGTTACTGCGCTAGAAAGATTCAACAATGAAAACTCAATGAAAATTAGAAAAGAATTAGATGACTGTCAGCAGTTAGAGAAAACAGTGGTTCCCCTCCTCATAAGCAACAAAAAGTCTCATTTAAACAAGAATTTGAGAAACAAGCATCATATGATAATAAACAAGTCTTTCATAAGAACCACTCAAATCTTGCATTAAACATGATCAAGTACCTCTCCAGGAGGTTCGCAAGTTCCAAAATCTGATACAAACACCCTACAAGTAAGTATCTCTAACCCTTTATCTCTTTCGTGATGTGCTTCCCTTGTGATGTGTTATGTGTTGTTTAGGCCTCCTAGGATAACCTTGGATTCTCCCGTAAGGTCTGGGATACCAGGAGACCACCTTTGTTGTGACCTTGTTCTATTTGTATCATCATTCTTCTATATTGCCTCTCTCTCTAATTTCATTGTTGTGTGTTGTGTCTTCCAGACATAGCATTGCGGTTGGTGACACTAGGGGCACCCTCCTACGTGACTGTCCCTAAGAAACTTGTTTCTCCTCTCTTATTTTATTGTTTCCCTTCTCTAGTGTTTCTATCTAGCGGGTGGATGACGACAAACATTTATAATGATGTGGACCTAGTGTCCCTTTCAAGAGCAATAAAAAAAATGGACTTAGTTCATAATATGATGACGGGGTTGTATATCTTATCTGACGCTTGGCTAGTGGAAGCACTCATGCTTTCCACATAGTGAATTTGATGCTAGTTTATCTCATTTACAAACCTTAACAATATTGCTGCTCTATGCACCTTTGTTTGTCTTTGAATCTAACCTTGGTGGTACTCGATTCAAAGAGCTTCGTGATATAGCCCCATGGTTATTCTTGAACTCTGGATTCATAGTATAACCTTAGCTCTTTGTGTGTTTAATCATATGCATTGATGTTGTTGTTTATGATGACTTTGTAGACACTAACATGTTTCTTGTAGGGATGTGTTTGTGGGAACATTTGGTGATTGTAAAGTACATGTCACCTCTGAGGGGCATGGGCTTTGCGAAAGTCTATGTTCCCTTGTGTGTTTTCTTCCTATCTTAACGTGCTTGATATCGATGTGTGATATCAACCACCTTAAGGTGGGGGCATATATAAGGTAAGCTGTTTGTTGTAGATGTTAGCAATGTGCTTGTCCTCAGATGCAGTTTAAAGACCAGTGCGATGAGTGCTTCCTGCATCCTGAGTTTGTTTGCAATCAATCAATCAATCATGTAATCCCTCTGTGGAGGCAGGATATTGCGTATATCCTTTTTTATCTTAATCCCTATGCGGAGGTGGGGATGGTGTATTTCTTGGAGCATATTACATCATCCTGTCATTTTCAAAAGTCCTCTATAGAGGCAGGGAGCGGTTATGTGACTAACTCAACCCTTAAGCATGTTTTTGGTGATTGTTGTGGTGAAGCCCAATTGTCGATGTGTGCCTATAATGTTCTTGAGATGGTGTTGGACCTAAAAATAAGTACACTCCATCGCTTGTCTGCCATGTTTTCTCTGTGTCTTCAAGTGTGTGTGTTTGGCGTGCTTGATCTATGTGGCGTGTTTGTTGCCCCATATGTAGTTTAAAGACTAGCACGATGAGTGCTTCCTACATTTTGGGAGGTTTTGTGTGTCTTGCGTGTGTGTTGCCCCATATATACAGTATAAAGACTTGAGCAATGAGTGCATCCTGTATTATGGGAGGTTTGTTTACTTTCTTGTACTTGCATCTACATTTCATATATATGAGAAAAAGAAAAGAAAAGAAATCATTTCTATCTTTCATGCATTAATGTGTCTTCTATGCATTTACTGTATTCTTTGTGTTTTGCGTGACTGTAACTGTCTTCTTCATGTTTTGCATGCCTGTTACTGTCTTCTATGTGTCTGGCATGTTTGCTGTGTTTGTTAACCATATTTTAATGCATGTATTGGCCTTGCATTCATACATACATTAAAGTGGTGGGTAAATGTAACATTGGAAAATGTCCCCTTGGGGGCTTTTCCCTCATAAGGTTTAGCTCTCAGGTATTTTGCATGCATTTAGGACATCTTACTTCATAATTTGGCATCCTGATGGAATGAACCCTAGGTATCTTGACAAATAGGGCCTAGGGGGACCCCTTGAGCTTAACCCTGCCCAAAATAGGGGGGATGACTTGGGCTTCCACACCCTAGTACTACCCTATTTTGGGTTAGGCCCAAATTTTAAGTGTCAGTTTATGACCATTATTTGGTCCTTTGGCTGACATGGTAAGTTTGAATTTATGAAATCTTGGCGAGAATGTTTGTAGTTACATATAAAGCATGTTTAGGCATTCATTTGTAAACTAGATGATTACTAGCAAGCTATGGTGTCTTCAAGGTGATTCAAGGCTTTCATTGTGTTGCAAGAGCAGAATTGTGTTGTCTATGTGTTTGTGTTTGTAGATTTTAGCATGCATTTCATCATGGAATAAAGAGCATCTTCCTCCCATGAGATCTTCACTACAAGGTGACATTATATTGTGTTTTCATCATCATTTCCTTTGGTTTTTACCTCTGCCTCACAAGGGCATGCACTCTCTATCTGACAATGGTGTTCAGAGACTTAAGTGTCCTCCGGGGCTTGACTTAGGCAAGCTTCTAAACACCATAGCCCCCAAACCAAGTCTTGCGATTGCAGGTTATAGGTGTCATATTCGGGAGAAGTGAAGTTACAGGAAGGATTGGCAGGCATCAAGGATTTGGGATCTGAAGAAAAATAGGACACCAGAGCATTTCCAGGAGTTGGACTCTTTCTCTAGTGTCCTCCATAGAAAATTTCTGTAAATAGAAGTTACAGGGCTAATTAGTGTCGAAAGGAGGTCCAAATGCCACAAAGAAACTGGTACCTTGGACTTGGGCACCCGCTCCAGTGTCCTCGACTGTTCTGCCTCGGATCCTCAAAAATAGGTATTCTATGATTTGTTGTTTTACTTCCGTCTATAAGAGCATTTTCTGTTATTCATCAGTTTATTGCCGTATTTTGCATAATTAGGGTTTTAATGGTCAGTATTTGTTATCTATTCTCCAATCATACTCTGCAACTATCATTTGGTACCCAAATTCATTCAAAGCGTGCTAAGATGAGTTTAAAAAACACTCATCACAAGGGCTTTGTGGATGGACAAGGATTTGAGGTAAGAATGTAGGTATATATAGTTGATTTGGAAATGATTCTTTGGTAGCAAAAAATTGTTATTATGTAGATTAGACTCGGGAAGGGTGCACTAGTTGCCTTTGGTTTAATAACTTATGCATATGATTCTCCTATCGTTGTTGCACATAGTCTCTAGTCATTACTGGATATAGTTGCTAATTATTATCTTCCTTAGCTCTTTCTCAGTTTTGTACTTGTGCACCAAGAGTGAAAAAGAGTATCACCTTATTTCAAAATCTCTTTGTCCTATCAGAGAATATTAAACTCAAATGAACTTGCTTCATTCGGTTATTCCACTACTATCTCCTAAAGTGGTCTAAATTCATAAACCTATGAATCACAGTATATGTGATTTTCATTTTCACTCCTTGTAATTATAGTCTTCTCCACTTGACTAAATATGCAAATGTTCTCATTTACAGTGTATCAATATAGTTGACATCTGCTGATATATTGTTTTGTAGGTCACCTTTATTGCAACCTTGAAGAATTTCCATTTGATTTCGAATAGAAAATTTTATAAATGCATACATGATTCTAGTGTTCTTTCTGGTAGATTGTTTTGTTTGGGTCCATCTCTAGTGGGAGAAAACATTGCAGTTTGTCGAATCTAATTTTTATTATGAACCTGTGTTCAAGAGATGTCTCTTGCAAAAATTGTATCATTCTTGTATTGCTAATGTTTATAAGAAAAAAATTGTAAGTGTAGTTATCAACATTAGGAGAGTTTATCTTATAGAGATAACAAACTTTAGAAATCTTTACCATGCCAATGCCTTAAGGTTGGTGAATGTCCTATGATTTGATGTGTAATGTAAGGCATTTAATACAAGTATTAAAAAGACCAATTACTAAACCAAAAAATCATTTCTTTGCAGGCTGCATTCGGGAAAAACGCATTGGTTGGCTTTGGTTTAACAACTTATGCATTACTTGGGCTGGGCGTGGTTTGACATCTTTGCCCCTACTTAATCCATTCTTCATAGTTCTCAAAAAGTTGAAAATATACAAAGTTAATCAAAGAATTGGCCTAAATATTGCGTATGAATGGCATAGTAATATATTGGTTTTAGTTTTTAACTGAAGCAAACTACCTTTTGAACATGCGTGTAAAAAGAGTAGCTTGCTGTAAGGACCAACCATTTAAGCTAAGAATAGTAATAAAATGCTGAAGCTTATTTTATTTGAATTTTGATGTAGTCACAAGTGTGCATGCACACACACCAAAAAACTGTGTTAGAAAATGCCTCTTTGAAGAATTTTGCTTGTGAAGAAAGAAACACACCCACACCCACACAAACTTCTGCCCACCCAAATAATTAACAAGTAGCTCCTTTATAAATTATTTTCGCTTTGTACTTCTTTCTTGACATCTCCAAGTATGTATGTCAACTAGTGAGCTGGATTGTTTCTTGCTTTCTAAGTCTGACTGTCCACCTTTCTTTGAAGTTTCCAGGATTGTTAGGAGAGTTTCTGGGAGGTGTCTTTAGACCAATTAGTCCAGACCATTTTCGTATAGGCATTATGAGAACTTTTATTGGCTCTTTTATGTTGGTTAATGAGGATGTCTATCCTTCATCTTTTCTGTATTTTGATACAGATCTGATCTGGCTCTCTTCCATCCCTTGTTTCCATCAATTTTATCTTCCGTAGGGATGGATCTTGCCTTAACATGGCTATTTATATTGTTTGAAATTCAAATACACGAAATATTTTCTGGCATGTATTAAGAGTAGCTGTTTTCTATTCACCCCCTAGTCAAATAGAAGCTTTTGTTATGCTTTTAGCTTTTAGGCTTTAAACTCTTGTTTCTTTTAGATGTTAGAACTCATGCTTGACTCCCTCTTGCTATTGTTACCGGCTATACTATCAAATCCTGTTTGACCTGCTTGTCGTTAGAGCTCATACTTGACTTTCTCTTGCTATTTTTACTGGCCCTACTTTCGAGTCCCATCTTTGCTTTACTTTCTTTCTAATACCCTTCTTTGCAGTAGTCATTCTTATTTATGTGACTATAATCTTGTGTGCTTCCTTAACAAATATCTGTAGGCAAGTTTATGTAACATCTGTGCACATATGTTCCTTTGTCATGATAGGTGGATGGAAGAAAGCTGTTCTAAATGAGTAATTTCAATTTGTTGTCATAAATTCTGTGAAGACCTAAATGGCTTCTATTTGACACTCTTTAACTATAAGATTTTTAATTGTTAAATTTTTTTTTTTTGGGGAACAAAAGTAGCAGTTGCTGTGCAGTTTCTGCTCAACTGTTGATATTATTGATTCATGTTCCTCACCAAGTTTTACAACATACATTTTCTTTTTGCAATCAAAGGTTAGATCCATATATTAAATAACAGTATTCAACATTACTGGCCTACAACACAATATCACTAGTTTAAACTATTTTGTTTCTAAAAGTACACCTCCTTTTGTAAATGAATATACTTGTGTGAGTGTTCCATTCTGGCATTGTTGACATTCAGTCATGCCTTAATTGCTTATGGGAATTCCATTATGTTGAGCTCTTGGTACTAACGTCTTTATTTTCATGCTACTATTTCTGCTTGGAAAGGATTCTTTCCAAATATTTGTTGGTTTTATCAGCCCTGCCTTTATCAGAGATGGCTTTAACTAATTAGCTTGAATGTCTACAATAGAATTATGGCTGCCATATATCCTGATGGAAAGTTTCCAAAATTTATGTTAAAATGATTAACCTAGCTTGCTTGTGATTCATAAGCATTCATATTTTTAATCATATCTGAAAACCTTTTCCATATCAAGGATATCTAACAACAGCGTCAGTATTATTAAAATTGTGTTGCTTATCTTAATAATCATGGGTAGCTCTAGCTCGCTTGCAAGTTTATCCTCGCTGCAATTTTATGTGACAGGAAAATTTCAAAATCAATACTAAATCAATCTATCCCTGCAATGATCACAAATGTTCATCCTTTTTATTAGTGTGAATGCTTTTCTGTTCTGAGAAATATATAACAAGTTATTTTGCCTAAGCTTCAGATCTTTTAGCTTCATAAATGCATTTGATATAGTTGAAACAGAAAATGAAGTTGCTATCTAATTTGACCATGTTGCATTTTTTTCTACAGCTAGGTGGACCATTATCTTTGCCTTGGGGACTTTATATATTGATTTGCCAGGTGAGAGTGTTGCTTAGTAAATTTAGTACACCTTAACAATTATTTATTGTTTTGAGTTTGAAATTTTCTTCTGACTGATGGTTGTTCTCCAGAGATCACCAGAAAAACCATGCTTAAATGATGTGTCTGAGGTGGGATCATGGAGAAGGACAGCTCTAACGATAGCCATTTTCTTAGTCGTGTTAGTACTACTTCCCTTGTGGGATGATCTTGCAGAGGAGCTTGGTTTAGGGCTTGTTACCATTTCATTGTAAAGATTTAACTGTATATACTATACATTAGTGAAGACGAAGTACTACAGGCTCTCAATTCTGTCTTTATTATACTTTAAGAATTGCTTGAGGCCTTTGAAGGATACATTCTGAAAAGAACTAAGTTTGGGTTATTTAGCCCTTGTGACAGCTAGAAGCATACGAAGATCTCAAGCATGATTATACTTGCCTCAATGCTGTTACTCTGCATGGTGAAAAAAGTTATCAGGGTAGCTTTTGTAATGGAAATTAACATAATTTTGCAAGATCAATGGCACAGATCACAATGTCGCCAATAATTGTATGTCTTTGTTGTACCATTCTGAAACAAATTTTCAATCAGCAAGATTGTTACAATTTTTTTTCCAATAAAGGCATATGGTAATATATTAATAATGTTCCACGAGGAGCACAGTCAAATGAGCACAGATAAATTTTAGCTTCCTTTACCTTGCAAATATTGAATATAAATGCAAGTTTAATGCAAATTTAGTCTGTGTTTTTATAGTAAAAATAAAAAACTAAAAGCTTATGTAAAACTATCAGACTCCAAGGAGGTGAGCTTTGTTAAGGCAATGAATGGGTACAACTTTCGTGAAGTTTCAAAGTCAGATATAGTTACAATTAGCATCAAGACAAACACCAAAAGAATGCAGCTTTTATTATAATACTCTGTAGACACCTAAAAGTGTCCATCCCTCGCAAAACCCTAATCACTTTCGCATTCTTCTGATTTTCCCTAATTTGCCTCCATGGTTAAATAATTGATTTTAATTAATTAATTACTTAATCATTCATTTCCCTTAAGTTCCCTTCATTTGATTTATTCAAGTAAATAAATCAAATTTCATCACCTAAAAATCCCCTTTCACATGTTCCCTTCCTCAAATGAATTAAATAAACTAATCAAGTTTATTTAATTTAAACATTTCCCATCTCACCATATTTGTGAATTTTAAATGCACTTTTGTCCTCTAGTGGTGAGGAAACCCTAATCATCCTCCACCTTTGATTTGGCCTCCAAGTCAACTTTAAATCTGAGCCATTCATTCAAACTCCTCTTCTATAAAACACCTTTCTCCAGCTCATTTTGGGGCTCTTAGTTCTCATTTTTTCCTCTCTTGTTTCATTTTGCTCGCTCTTAGTTCTCATTTTTTCTCTCTTAACCTGCACTCTCCAAAATCTTGCTAAATCACACACATGAGCTTCTCATGATGGTTGCATGTACTTGCAAATCTAAGAACACAATGCAAGATGAAGAGGACAATGGAGATTAGACATGTTGTAGCTTAGATTCTTACCTGTTTTTGTATTTGTTTGACTGGTTTTTTAGGCTAGAATGCACTCCATTGGGAGCTAGGGTTAGCTGTAGTTTGTCTTATGCATGCTTGTAGCTATTTTCCCTATCTTCAAATTGTGAACCTGACGTGAAAAGATCAATTTTAGTCAACTTCTGAAAGCAAAAATTTGCAGGTGGCTTTTTGGTCTCAAACAGACCAAACCGTTGAGTCTGGGAGGCTTGGGAGGCAAAAATTGACATAAAATTTGCTAGGTTTTGCTCCCTGTGAAATTTTTTTATTTTTTTGAAAATTTTTTAGTACGGTCGTTCGTACTGTATGGATCCATACTTTACAGATGGATTGTACCATTTGTTGCATTATGCCAAGCAGAGTCTGTTTGCAAGAGAAGGTCTCTGGTGGCAACTTGAATGTTTTCGTTGCAGGTTGACTGAGATTTTGCTTGCAGGTTTTAGGTTTTCATGGGGGTTTGAATCTCCATCGGGCACATTTCTCAAACCCTAATATCTAGTGTTTTGGTCGTTGCCGGCTGTCTTACCATTGCTCGTTGAAATCCTTTGCACCACCACTTCCTAACCACCACTTTGCCCTTTTTCTCTGCTTACCCTTGTTCGACTCCCTATTGTCCAAAATCTCCTCCTAGCTGCCATTTTCCTCTACTCGACTCGTTTAATTCCCTATCCCTGACTGCGACTTAAAGCCTTGGTCGAATATCGTTTGGCTTTTTCCACTCGCCGCCATGCTCAAACCCAACACCATCCATTCTCGGTGCCACCTTGGAGTTTCCTGTCGATCTACCTCTTACACAGCTTAGTTGCCACTAGTTTAAGAGAGGTCGCCATCCCTTCTTTCATCTCTATCACTTACCTCCTTGCTTCGCCGACACTAGGGGGACCTCTGCGACCGCTCGACTTCCACTTTGCATAAGTCATCGCCGCTGTTTCAAAGTTCCCCCTCGCCGCTTGGTCAACTTCAAACTTCCCGACGTCCTCTGCCCAGTTGACAAACCCTAGTTGTGGGCGGCTTATACCAAATATCCCACCGCCACTATTCAACCACAGTCACCACCATCATTGGAGACAACCATTACCGTTGCTTCCCATTCAAAATATCCACCACCGTCACCTGTGAACTTCTCAATGGTTGCCACTTATGCCGCTTCCACATGCAGTTTGGTTGCGGTTTGACCCTAGCCCGCACATCTTCTCACCTGTGCTGCCGTTTGAACTCTAAACTCCGGTCACATCGAATGGCCTACAGTTTTAAAATAAAACCCTAACTGCCTATGACAGTCTTTTGAAATACGGTCTTCAATAAATTTGAGTCGCCATCGAAATATTAACAATTGCGATCAAAGTTTGGAAATCTTAATCATTGGTTTCATTCGCTGAGCCTATAGCCCCCTCTCGTTTTTAGTCTACTTGCTTTTTAAATTTTTTTTTTTTGAAAAGATTTAACCCTCGGTCATATGGATGACCGAGGGCTTTGCTGAGCCAAACCCCCAAATAGATTGTCAACACTAACTGTCTGACCTTGACCACCAGTTAAAACTTGTCATGTGACCACTTTCAATAAACCGTTAGCTATTACATCAAATAGTCAGATTGACCCCTTTTTGCCCACACATGCTGAAATAGGCAATTTTTTTCAAACGATCATAACTTTTGCATACAGTGACGAAATTTCACAAATTTGGTGGTGTTGGAAAGCTGACTGTGAGAACTTTGTAATGGTATAGGTTTAGACAGGTAATAGTACTATTTTGTTAGTTATTTTCTTGTTCAAAGTCAACACTTCATTTAAACTTCAAAGGTGAATATCTTAAGTGTTTTTTGTCAGATTTTCACGAATTTTTTTTTCAAATTGCTCAAAATTTCTTGATTTTTTTGATTCTGCTATTTATTTTGTTGTCACTGATCAAAATTTTCAAGATTTTCTTTTTGACGCTTTTGGACTTCGAGGTTCACAAAATGAGGCATTCACTTACCATTTCATTTTTTTGCATTATCATAGTGTGATTTGCTGTTACTAATGTTTGATTTGTAGCATGTGGCATTCACTGGTCAAAGAAATCAAATCTCAAACTACTAATGTGTTTGATGCAGGGTTTCATCATTTCATGTGCATGTGTTTTCTTATCATAGGCACATTTCGATTTGGTGCACTAAAATGAACATAATTTGTTGTTTTCACACATATCTTGGGACCTAAAATGAACCAGTGTTCGCTTTGTTTGGTGATTGTGTTATTGTTTTGAGGTGCGTATGCTCTTCCCTCACACATCATGTGATCTTAGGAATCAAAAACATCTCTCAACACTTTCATGATCACACCACACATCTATTTCCTAAGGTCAATGAATATGTGCGAGTGTGAGCAAGTTCACGTGTATGCTCTCCCCTTGCGACTTAGTGCGAGCCTGGGGATCAAAAACATGTTAGCTTGTCTTGCTTTTGTTTGAGCCTTAGAGTGGGCCTGCTCTTGAGACACATCCAAAAGGAGAACTCACTTGCGACACGAAGTGGGACTTTCATCTGGCCCGCTATATAAATTGAGGATAAGGTGAAAGCCAAGTCTAATCGGTATGAGTGCTCACCATACAGTGCTAGCTCTAAAGGAGGCACACCTTAGTGTCTATTAAACTCCTAGTAGGGTTAGTTAGAGCCTTAAGTGGCTTGCTGGATGCTTGTGGGGTGCCGGTCCCCTGGATATTCACTAGAACCTTTTTGTATAGTGACCAAAAACCCTCTATTTGTTGATGCAGAAGGGTAACCTTTGAAGCCGCCCTGATTCTTGCAGTTCTTAGCTGAGATAGTAGGGACAATCCTAAGGTTTGGTGGGGGGATAAGCCTTGGGAATCCTGGAACTTGGTATGCGTGAGAAGTGAGTGCCGTGGAGGGGAGCTAGTGCTAGCAAGATCTTAGAATTATCTGCTTTGAATAAGCGCAGCTAGGGGATTCAACAAATATAGTCCTTGCCTAGCCTAGGATTGTGCATGTCTACAAGTGTTTGCAAAACATCATGAGTCATCAAAAACAACCAACTGACTGCCAAGTGTCTTCTATGATTGATGTGTGTGCTTGCCTAATCATCACCCTCGACATTCTTTCCACACATTCATTCCATGTCATCATCATATCCTCATCATTCGACCACATCCCTAATCCCATTATCCTTACACATCATACCAATCCATTACATCCTAATCAATCATATCCTAATCACATCATACCTAATCACCTATCTAAGCATCCAATCACTCATTCCAAATCATTCCACATTACCATAATCATAGTCATCATATCCTACTTGTCATGTCCTAATCCATTTCCATCACATGCCTAATTACATTATCCTTGCACATCATCCTATCATATCCAAACATCGATCCTAATCATTCCTAATCACATTCTTGTCACATCGTCTTCATGCCACCTCATCATAATTATACCTTAATCATTCCTAATCATCACATCCATTTCACATCATATCATATTCACCATTCCAACTCATCCTATCCTAATCGCATCCCACTCATATCTTCATCATTCAACCTTCATACCCTAATCATCCATCTTACCCACATCATATCACATTCATCACCCTAATCATTATCCTAATCACCTTGCCTAATCATCACCCCACCATCCATATCCTTATCACTATCCTAACCATCATACTTGTCGTTCCACATATACTAGGCCATCTCATCACAATCATCATCCTAATCATCCTTACTAATCAATCCAACTCATCATAACCATATCCCAATCATCATTCCACCTCTTCATAATCACATCCTCTTCGTCTTTCCTAATCATTCCACATTATCCTAATCACATTCTTATCATGGCTCGTCATTACACCTCATCATAATCCCATTCTACCCTACCATTCCTAATCATTCTACCTCATCCCAATTATAGCCTAATCATCATAATCATGTCCAATTCATCATGCATAACCATTACACATCATCATCCTAATCCAATCTATTTTACCCTAATCATTCTTCTAGTCAATATCTTAGTCATCCTTACCATATCCTAATCACATTATCATCCTTCCACATCATCCCCTTTCTAATCCACTTCCACTTTCATTCCAAGTCAAACCAACATCTAGTCATCCAATCTTGTCATTCCACATCATATCCTAGTCACATTATCCTAATCCGTCCAAGTCACCATATCCTATTCATCATTCCCAATCACCCTCCAAAGCCAACCCATTTCATCATAATCACATATCCTATTCATCATATCTTAATCATTTCACCTTATCCTATTCATTATCCTAATCCATCTTCATCCTAATCATATGCTCTTCGTCATTCCTAATCATTACACATAATCCTAATCATCCTAGTCATTATCCTAATCAACCCAATTCATACAATCGTGTCATTCCTAATCATATCAAAGTCACCCCAATCCAATCCTCACCATACCCTTATAATTCTACATTATCTAAATCATCATTCCTAATCATTTCACCCCATCCTAACCATCACTCTAATCATATCATAATCACATCTTATCATTCCTAATCATCATATTCTATCCATCCAAGTCATCATGCCTAATCATTACATTTCATCATCCTCACCCTTCAAATCCAATCAATTTCATCTTATCATTCCACATCATATCCTAATTCATTTTCATCCTAATCAACCCAAATCATCTAATTATATCCTATTCATCATATCTTAATCATTCCACGTCATCCTAATCATTCCAAATCACCTTCATCCTACTCATCATCCTAATCAATCCAATCCATACAATTACGTCATTACACATCATATTCCATATCCTAACTATTCATTCCAATCCAATCGATTCCATCCAAATCATTCCCGATCATAACACACCACAACCATAGGGAAACCTTGGAGCATCTACCCTCCCTATCAAATTTGATTGCAACCATGTCAAAACCTTATAGACCTATTAGTTCTATTCACCCATTACATATCCCACTTCATCCCTTTACGATCAAATTTCATCACATCTCAATTTCATTTAGCCCTTGACATCTACAGAGGACCCTAAACATTAGTCTTCCTAAGGTCAAAACATAGGGAGAAATTGTCGAAGCTTGACTATATCACAAGTACAAATCTATGGACCAAGAGCCATTGACATCATTTTCGAATCAATTGCAAGTTGGGCTTAATACTCCAAGGCTAGTTTAATTACACCCTTGCAAGTGAATTCTGAAACTCATGGGTTCACTCAACCAATCATTTGTTTCAAACCTCAAGGTCTCGATAAATCCAATTTGTACTTTGAAAGGTCAATAGTAGACAAGAGTACCCTCTTGGAGCTAGACTTTTCAAAGACTAATATCATTAGCCTCTATCATAGTCTGGGCTTCATCACCTTACATTGTCATTCATTACCAATTGCCTTGGCATCTGCTCCAGATCCGCATCTGTATATACTCATCCCAAGTGGAAAGTTGAAAGTTGCTTTGTGTCTGCTACACAAAAATGTGTGAACTTCATAAGCTTGCCTTAAAAATTCCATAAATGCTATTTCATCTGTCAGATATCTTGGCAATATGGTTGGCTCTCCTTAGAAGCCATATACTCTGATGTAGGAAAAAGTGGGAAATTGGATAAACCAATCAGCCCATTCTGCAATTGCTATTCTAGCATCTGCTGAAAACCATATATGTAACTCATTATCCATATCTCGCACTGCATGCATCAAGAATGCATCATTTACCCACCTGTAATGTTGTTCAGCTTGAGAGATTTCTAACTGTAGGAAATGATGATACACATGCTGAATACCCAGAGTTCAAACAACATTCAAACCTCTGAATTGACCTTGAAAAGCCATCAAATACACAATGTATGATATCATGTGGAATTCGTGAGCCCTTTGAAAATCAATTATTTGTTGGTGGAGACTATCACTGATGAGTGCCGACTAGTCATAGAATTCAGTTCCATCAACAATCTGGGACATGGTGTAAAACATCCAAGGCTGGAACTTGTTTGCATCTGCTTGACCCGTGATCTACTTAGCAAAGTAATAATTATTGCATGTTCCTCCTTGAATTCTCCACGTCCAACGTTCTTTGGCATGACATTCTGCTTCTCTTTTAACCAGCTCTAACCAATCTTTTTCTGGTATTTTTCTTTATCATTGTTCTTAACCCTCTTGCATTCTTCAAGTGAAATAGTTAAGTTTTCTTTCCAAATTGGTATTGTAAAACACTTCTCTATGTCGTTTGGCGTCAGGCTGCAGAGCACACGTCCATCTCTTGACTGGATTTGTCTTGTGACCGAATTGTAATGTGTCATGCAAACAATCACAAACTCGATACTTTTCACTGTGATGGGAAAGGACGCTGCTGCAAGCAAACCGGAGTGTCCTAGATTCCTGATAGCATTATTTCCTACATCCTCCAAGGAATGTAAATTGATCACTGGAAGTACTTTATGCAAGTCTATTTCAGAAGTTCTCAGGTAATCATGAACCAACGTCATTTGTGCCTGATTTGTGTTGGAGAGTACTACATATTGGAAGATTTGAAAATTGATTGTGAACATGCCTATGTCAGAAAAATCTTGGAGAAATGGCTAAAAATTACTTGCTGATTTTTAGAAAAAAAGCAGAATGTGAGCAAAAAGTTGGCACATGGGTTTTGTAGGCAATTTTGTTTCGAAGCAACCCAGATTGGCAGATTTTGAAAAAGTGGAGATTTTCTTGAAAAAGCAGGAAAAAGGTAGATTCCTGAAAAAAAGCAAAACTCTAATCTTCAAGAGGATGAAATACTGGATGGACCCATCTCAACGAAAACTAAAAAAGCTCCAGTCCAATCTCTAAAAAATGATCCTCTTGAAGCAAGGAACTTGAAAAAGCGAGCCTCCCTGCTTCCTCAACCCGAAACTATGAAGAACGTTGAAAAAACACTTCGTTTGGGTCTTTGAATCTTCATTGAAAGAAAAATAAAAATCTTTCCTCTGGATGCAACCTGCAAAAGATAATGAAATAAAGAAGCCAAATGCTTGTCTTTATAGATCTTTAGGGCAAAAAAATAGCTTTGTTTGTGAGAGAATAAAACTTCGCTCTTATCCATGAAGAAAGCAACTTTTAAAGCACAAATCCAAGTGGATGTCTTTGAATAGGAAGAATCCCTATTTTGTAGCTGCCTATGGCTTCATATGTAAGATGACGAAAAATATCTTCTTTGATGATGTCATCGAACACGCGAGTTGATAGAAGTGTTAGCCAATTTTTCTTTGTTTTCGACACTTCAACACTCATTTTGACTTAAATATGTCTTGTCTCCGACTTCAACAAGGTGGCGAAATGTCACCATTGACTGAAAAAGCTGACTGATCCTAACATTTTGGAGACCTATCAACTTAGATTCCATTTCTGGGCTCTGACTAACGATCTAGCATCGTTTGACCAAGTTTGACCTCCTAAAAACTGCTAACGGGTGAAGATTGGGCACAAACCTGTCAGAAAACACTGTGGACATGGAAATTTTCTGACACTGAGCAAGTTGGGTGCCCCAAGTCACCTGGGGCACCTGGTTTCACTAGACTTAGCCATTTTTTCAATTTTTGCAACTTCTTCAATTTCTTGATTTACGTGCACATTTCGGTGGCGAAGGACCCCTGTTCGACTATCAATTTCTATCAATTGGGTTAAAACTGAGTCTGATGATCTGGCAAATAGGTAGGCCTGATGAAAATTGAGCTGATTGTACTCTATGTCTTCCTAGAAAAACATGCTAAACTGATCAACTCTAAACCAGACTAGGCTGACGGAAGGAGATTCACGTTTTTCGAGAAAAACTTAAAAAATAAACTAACTCTAAAGAGTTTGGGTGCCCGAAGTCACCTGGGGTGCCTATCATGCCATGCCTTAAATTTTTTTTGAAAAACTCAAGCTTTGTACCTTTTCTTGTTTTCCGTGCCCACAGCGCCTATTCGATCTTTGATTTCGGTCGTTCTAATGACTGTCGAGGCAGGATGGAGGGTGATCTAAGTAGTATGAACATATCTGTGATGAAATCTTGGCTTTGACTGACTTTTGACCAAGTTTGACCAACTGGAAACATGCTGATGGAAGCATTTTCGATGTTTCTCAAAAAACATGAAAAAAATCTAACACTTGAAAGGTTGGGAGCCCCAAGTCACTTGGGGCACCTAGATTCTCAACACTTAGTCAAATTTCTAATTTTCCAACCTTTCATTCCACCTTGGATCCAGCTTGCATCGTTTTGTGTGCGTCGTCGAGTCAACGACTGTTCGTTGGTTCTACGTCGTTGGAACAGCATTGAAAACTTATCGACGAGCTCTGGCAGATGAACTTTCTCTATTGATGACTTTTTACCTCATGCTTCACCTTCTAAAAAAGTAGAAATGACCTAGTAGAGAAAACTTGATCTTTTGAAGATTCCGTCTGGACCGTGCCGATCGTGAAGCAAAATCAACCAATGAGAATCAAGCACGACACCTAAGTCAGAGATTCTATTTTTAGAAAGTTTTGCCAGCATCCATATCTCAAGAAACCCAGAAAACCTAACCTGACGTCTCTTTTTAGAAATTTTGCTTTTTTGACTTTTGACAAAAAATTTCTAGACTTGTTTCAAAATGCCTTAATGAAGCAAAAATTTTGGTTGGGTACAACAATTGGCTCTGTCTGGGGACCATGGCGGATACTTACGGCATAGGAGAACCTAGAATCTCTAGACTTTTTAAGCTTGGATCAATGCCTTATCAGTTGGGCAATAGAGTTAGGTCACTTTCCTAATCACCTAGAACAAGACTTTTCCCTACATCACCTAAAACCGGACTTCCTAAAATCACCTAAGAAGTTGGAAGTTCTAGAACACAAAGAACACAACTGTCACATTACAGAAAGGGGAAAAACATTACAACATAAAGATCATATTACAGAAAGGGGAAACACATTACGAGAACAAAAAGTGTTTGAAATTACTCCATCCCTGAAGGGATGAAGTATTTTAAGTATAATCTGCTGTAAGGCAGCGGAAGGAGCCTGCCATCCATGTGTGTGACAATATAAGTATTCTCCCCTACAAACTCGTGGATCTTGTATGGCCCCAGCCATAAGGAATTGAATTTTCCGTGCATTCCCTTGGGCTCATATCTTTTGTCTTGGAGTAGGACTTGATCACCGATCTCAAAGTCTCGTTGGCGAGCCTTCTTATCAAATATTTTCTTCACTCGTTCCTGATGCTGAGTGATTTTTTCTATGACCTCCACCCTTTCTTCTTGTAGCTTGATCAAATACAGGGTGCGCTTCTCAATAGGATCTTTGAACTCATCATCTTCAATTGCGGTTGCCAGCTTCAAAGCAGACAACTCTAGCGTGATAGGTAGCATTGCTTTTGTACCATACAGAATGACGAAAGGTGAAGTACCAATAGCTCTCTTGGGGGTAATTCTATCAGGCCAGAGAACATCATAAAGCTTCTTATGCCAAGCCTTTTGATTAGAGTCAACTAGCTTGCGTATGATAGTGACAATGTTTTTGTTTGATGATTCGGCCTGTCCATTACCCTAAGGGTAATAATCTAATGAATGTGACAACATGGTGCCGTGATCATAACAAAACTCTAGTACTTCCTCAGATGAGAAACATGTTGCATTATCAATCACTATCTTGCATGGTACCCCGAATCTTGAAATAATGTTCTCTTTTAGAAAGTCACAAACAACTTCCGAGGTAGCCCACTTGGTTGGAATAGCTTCAACCCACTTTGTGAAGTAATCTATTCCTGTGAGGACATAAATATGTCCCTTACTAGAATCTGGGTTGATAGGACCAACGAAATCCAATCCCCATTGCTGGAATACACCATTAATAATTATTGGTTTGAGGGGAATGGCTGCTAGCTTGAGTTTGCCAACAAATTGTTGACAGATTTGACACTTTGACGCCCATTTGTATGCATCGTGAAACATGGTTGGCTAATAAAACTGTGCTTGCAGGATTTTGAATGCAGTAACTCTTGATGAGAAGTTACCTCCACATGCTTGACTGTGAAATGCATCCAGCAAACATTGTTGTTGATCTTTGTTGACACATAACAAAAGGGTTCCATAGAACCAAAGCACAAACTTTTGCGCTTTCAATTTTAATGTTCTCTTCTGTTGTTTATCCATATGAATTGGACATTCTCTGTAAGTTAAATAGTATACAATTTCTACATACCATTCATCTACAGAATCAACAAATAGGACCATAGGAAGATCCTCTTTAGTTTCAGTTTCAGATTCACCATCAGCCTGCTGCTTCAGATAACTGTCTTCTGCTATCAATTGACAAAGACCTCTCCCGCGAACAAGTTTTGTGGGCTTGATCTCCAAATCATATTCTTGAACTCTTGCGACCCAGTTACCTCTCCTAGTACCCATCTCCTGCTGAGTTAGCACGCTCTTAACCACTGGATCAGTAACATACACTGTTGTGTGAGCCGTCAAAATATAGAATCTGAAAGTCTTTACTTCTCTCACGACTACATACATGTTCTTCTCTATTTGAGAATATCACATTTTGCTATCTTTGAAACTACTACTCATGAAAGCAATTGGAGACTCAGCATCTTCATTCAACTTTTGTGTCACTATGGTAGACATGGTGTGTTCGGACACATAACAGTAAAGAATGAAGTCTTTAGTAAAATCAGGACAGACTAACACTGGTATTTGGCTGATGGCTTCTTTAATTGTGACAAACGCCTTCTTGCCTTCATCTGTCCACTTGAAGGCAGATTCTTTCTTCATCATAGCTGATATATCCTTTGTGAGTTCTGAGAAGTCTGGTATAAACCTTCATATGAAATTTATTTTACCAAAGAAGGAATGGACACCAGTTTTGCTTGTTGGTAGAGACAGGTTTTTGATAGAATCAACCCAGCTAGGATCAATCCATGTTCCCTCCTTGGAGACGATATGTCCAAGCAATTTACCTTCTGTTACTACGAAGATGGACTTCTTAGGATTCAAAGAAATGCCATGGTATCTGCATCTTTCAAACACTTTCACCAAATGGTCAAAATGGTCTCCTCATGTTTTTGAGAAAATAGTGAGGTCATCAAGGTAAACGACAATCAACTTGTTCTTCAAATCTCCAAATGCCAAATCCATAGCTCTCTGAAATGTAGCACCTACATTGATGAGGCCGAAAGGCATCCTTTCATAAGCAAACGTACTCCACGGGGTAGTGAAAGTTGTCTTGAACTGATCTTCCTGAGCTAGAGTGATTTGATTATATCTAGAAAAACCATCAAGTAATGATAGCATTTCTGAACCGGTGACTGTTTGCAATGTGTACTCCATGATTGGCAGAGGATAATTATCCTTGAGAGATGATTGGTTCAAGTTCCTGAAATCCACACAAATTCTAATTTCACTATTTTTCTTGCGTACAGGAACTATGTTTGACACCCATGTTGAATGCTGAATTGGAAATATTATTTTTGCTTCCACCATCTTCTGAATTTCTGCATAAATTGTATATTGAATCCGTGGATTGTAATATCTTTGTTTCTGCTTGAAGGCTTTTGTATCAAGTTTCAATGGAATTGTGTGAGACAATTCAACGGGTGTGAAGACTTTCAAGTCTTCGTATGACCAGGCAAAAACATCTTGGTATTGTCTAAAGAGAGAGACAAACCTCTCGCTTTCTTCTTGTGTACAACATTTGCCTATATTGACAAGCCTAGGTTTGTCTTCTGAACCAATGTTCACCTGATAGTGTTCCGCAAAGGTCTTATCATCCATTCTCCTTTGATTTTGAATATATCTATCATGTCTGTCAAATATATCTTCTAAGGATATGAGACCCTTAGGAATTTTGTTACCTTTCAACTAGATAATACCTGAATCCGCCTCTTCTACTACTTTTGCCTCCCTTGGAGTTTCCATAGAAGTTTCTTCAAACCAACCTTCAAAAGATGAGAGGAATGAATCAGATTCATCTCTATTGTCTTCCATATTCTTGATCTCAATTGTTGATTCTTTGAAAGGAGCCGAACTCCCCTCAAATAAAAGCCCCTTGAAATTATCTTCCATGACGAGAAATTCTTTGATGTGGTCATCGTCATCAAAGATTTGCCAATTGTCACAATTGTCAGGAATGGCTGGCCTGTATATTAGCTCAATGGCAAATGCATTCTGAGGAAAATTAGAATGAGGCATGAAAAGTGAAGCGGATACTACCAGGGCATCTTCTTTGCTATTATATGAGTGTGGAATGTATCGGATGTCAAATTCATCGAACCAATCGATTGCATTCCACACCCTATATCTATAATGTTGAAGGTGATCTTTCTTCACTTGAAATTGTCCCCTGGCTCACTTCATGATAAGTTCTGCATCACCTTCAACTCTGAGTAATTTAATACCCATGTCCTTCACATTCTTGAGACCTAACAAAAGTGCCTCGTATTCCGCTGTATTATTTGTACATTCGAACTGCAAGCGGTATGCAAAAGGATACAAATGACCATCAGGAGAAATTATCATGACCTCTGCTCCTGAGCCGGTGGTCGAACAACTTCTGTCAAATTGAAAAGTCCATATCTTTGGCTCTTCTTTTGGTTTTTCAATTGCACAGACAACTTCTTGATTTTCTTCGGATATCTCAGACATCATAACATAGGTACTAGGACCCGTTTCTTGATGTAGCACTTGTGCTTGAGGATCTTGAGATTTCACCACCGTGAACCGTGACTTGATTTTTGGTTCCAATTTGAAACTGCCTTTCTTTAATGGAATGGTCACAGATGACCGATCCAATTGTATTTCTCCTCTGAGATCTTTGCAGAAACTTCTACTTAGTAGCATCCCGTAACTGGTTGGAATGTCAGCTACCAAGATTCAAGCAATGTAGGTTGTACGACAGTCTCTTTCTTGACATACTTAACAATTCTATCCAGCTGATCTGGATGGTCCTGAAGATACTCCAGTTGAGAAATCTGCACCTTTGTCTTCATCATGGAATCCACTAAATCAAAATTCGTTGAAGATGAATCTTGAGTCGCCTTGACATTTTCATGTGGTGGCTTAGCATTGGAAGTGGAAGCCACTTCCTTCTCCTTTTCTTTTGGTCTTTGTCTATCCTTGCCTTCCTTCTCTGCTTTAAAATGTTGAGTACGTGTAAACGCAGGAGTCGAAAGATTTTCATGATTTACTGCAAGAGAATATTAATGAAAATCGTCTTGTTCTTCCTTCATTATAATGGGTTCATTCTGGAAGTATCCCGTAGTAGAGTTTCCATCGAAGTTGTCCATCTGTGGTAAGACAACATTCGCACTTGGGGAAGGAACAATGTTTGAAATGGGTGTAGCATCAACATATCCCATTATTTGATTCATTCTTAAATTTTTAGGACATGTGGCTCTAGTATGCACATCTATCTCATGAAAGGAACAAAACACTACATTTTGAGCAGCATCAACTGCTTGTCTTGGTGGTGGTGCTGGCAACTGGGGCATGTAATTATTGAAAGGCTAAAAATTGTTCCTCTTAGGCTGATATGGTTGATGTGGTTGGTACTTTTGTTGTGGTGACTGATATGGCTGTTGTGCAGGTTGCCCCTGAGTAGGCAACTATCTCTTCATGATAGTCACTTCATTTGCTACCTTATGTAGCAGTGGATCCGTAGAACTCTGAACAAGAGGCTTGATTGAATCTGTCTTCATCTTGCCAGAGGTGATCATGTCATCCTCTAACTTGATGGCATTTTCTTGTGCATTGGATAATTCTATTTCATTAGCCGATCTTAAAAAGAAGGCTATCTCAGAAGGAAGAGCGTTAATGAAACTGCTCAACAGAATTTGCGGAGATGGATTCAGCATATGAGAAAGACGTGTAACTAGGCAATTAAACCTTGCCACGAACTCCCTCATAGGTTCATTTTTTTCCATCTTTGAATTTGAGAGTTGGGTGAACAATCTGTGACCATCTTCGGCAGGCTTGAACCTTGCTAAGAATTTCTCGCTCATAGTTGCCCAACTTGTAATGATGCTTGGTTCCAAATGATTGAACCAGTCAGCAACATTTCCCACGAGAGTCTCAATGAAGAGACGCACAACAACATCTTCATGTGATACATGCAAAACAGCACAAGCTGTTGTGAATGCAGAGATGTGTTCATCGGGATGTTTAGTTCCATCGCCGTGGAACCGGGGAAAGTGCTTCCTTGACCCCTTTGGTAACTCATGATGTGCTTGCAGAGCCAAAGGTCTGATGTTATTACCCCAAGGCAATGGGGGTGGTCACCTCTGATTTGCATTATTGTGATTGTTGTTATTTGCATCACCAATTGCTCTAGGCTGGATTACTGGTTTTCTTGAGGTTCTTCTTGCTTGACTTCAGGAACTGTCTGAACTTCTGGAACTATGTTGGATGCTTCTCCAACTTCTGTAGAATCAAGATCTTGAAAGAAAGGATCCGTAGCATCACCTTTTCCCCTTCTTGAATAAACCCTGTGAGCTAGGATTATCTACTACCACACGGAGGTGGTAATACTGGTCTTCCTGCCGCAAGATCTGCTTTGTGTTCTTCTTTGACAAGGATAGTAGCCATGTTTCTCCACTAATCAAGACTTTCCTTTTGTGCAAATATGAAACTCCTTAGGCTGCTAATGATGTATGCTCTCCTTCCACTTGTACAAGATTTGGTTGAATAGCAGGTGGTGTAAGATTTGGTTGTTGAACTGGAGCAAAAGGACGCCAGAGAGTCATTCCCATGACATAAGCCTAAGCTTCCTTGAAGTTTTATGCCTCGTGCCCCACGGTGGGCACCAGAAAACTGTTGGCATTTCAATTTGCAACTCTGGAATATGAGTTGGAAATGGACAGCTATGCACAAATAAACTGCTCTCCTATTGGAAGGGGGAGTTCCCGTTCTGCTGATGTTCACTGAAAAGATAAATAAAACCAAATTTTTCCTATCTTCTTTTTCATTCTTAGCTGTGAGCAGAAGGTTATAAAACTCTAAATGCTGCAGAAGAGGTTTTTTTCTTTTTTAAAACTTCTACTACAACTAAGCATAGACTAACGATGCTTTTAATCTCCTGAGTAAATTCAGAGCAAAGGAAATTAAAAGTGAACAAGGAATGATTGTTTAAACAAAAACTTAAGCAATTTTCTTCCAGATTTACACCACAAGACTTATAGTACTTTAATGATGGAAGCTGAAATAAAAGCTATAGAAGCCACACATCTAACGATGAAAACTTGATGAATCAAGATAAAATACCAGAGAAAAATAGGCATGAGACTTCTATTCAATATCACAAAGTTGGCCCAACTTCAGGATAGTAATGCTATAGCAAAAGGCAGGCATACAACAAGTGATCAAACACTGGAGAACAAATTACACTAAGTGAATAGACACTTGGAATATCAAGATTTGCAGGCTAGAGTAGGCACAACAAATTTTCTATCACAACTACCATTACATACAATGGGCAAGGATGCCCTTATTTATACTAAAATCAAAGGAGTAGAGAACCCTAAAATCTTCTTGCTTAACCCTAACTTGCCAACTCACAAGATTTATTACTATTCTAAGACAAAGATACAATAAACAAATGCTTAAAGTAATTTGCTTTAAAGCAAAGAAAATTCCAACTATTACAAAGTGATTTCTTTTCTAAATATAGAATGGATTAGCTTAGGATGAAAGCAAATGCTTTAAAACAAAAAGCATATGTTTTAAAGTGCTTTCTTTGGAAATGCATCCTCATCAACATTCTTGCTTTTTGGTGATGTCATCCGTTGATATTCTGGGAAACAATATCTTCTAAAAAGCGAGTGACTGCATCTCTGCCAAGAACACTGATACTCTCTAGAATGATATTCTGATTCTCTAACATTTCTTCACCATTGGCAACCATCTGAAGAAATTTGTGAACTTCACTCACAGCCTTGTCAAATTTCACTGTCATTGCAGAAAAATGACTCATCTTACTGGCACTAATATCATCATTAAAATTACTGTGGACGAGAGTATGGAACTCTTCTTACACTTCCTTGAGATCATACAGGGTACCATCTTCTATTTCATATGAGCACGGGATCTGAGAAACAAAAGATCTGACGAGCTTGAGGATGTTGACTACCTTTTCTTTCCATTCTATCAACTCTGAAATCATAATATCATAAGTTTTTACTGTGAAAAGATATTGAACTTTCCAAGAAGAAACTGTCTTCTTATCCTCGACTGAATCAACAGAATCAAGTGCAATCTTCAAGTCGGAGATAATGATCTCAAACATCGGTCTATTTTCTACCATGGTTTGTTGCAATCCCTGAATGCCTTGGCGTAAATCATGAGTGTTGTATTTTAATTGATAAAGCTCTGCAAGTACAACTCTTCCTTTAGTCACAAATTCTTCCACCCAACTATTCATGTGCCTCCCATAGAGGACCAACTAACTAAAATGCCGCTAATCGGCTGGTGATTCCAGATTTGGTGGAAGAGGTAAATTAGCCTGTGATGTGCCATGGAAAAGGTTGGAAATGTACTGCCATAGCTCTTTGATTTCAGCTTTGAGAACTACTTTGTCTTCTCCATCTTTCAACACCCTTTCCTTCAAATTATCTGCTGCAACCTCGAAGAGATTGACATCTGTATGTCAGGTACTTCTACCAAGGTTAGCTTTGACAATTGTGAAGTCATCAACCTCGACATCATCAGCACTTCTATTTTCTGGCGGTGTTGCAATTTCAAGGATTATTTCTCCATCCGCATTCTTTTCAATGCGAACCTGCTTCTTCAGCTTCTTGTCTGGTGTGTCTTGGTAGACGCTTTTAAGTTTTATTAAATCCAGCTGATATGAGGGATTTCTCCTCTTCCTTCCCAGAATGTTTCCAAGCCAGGATGAGCCATCATCTCTTTGAAACTCAGTTCTAACCTCATCAACTCCTAATGAATCAATGTGTGCATCAGAGTTGCGAACCAGCGAATTTGGTTCTGAATCTATGTGGATAGGAGAAGTGATCGGTGAAGGTGGAGAGACATGATCTGGAGGTAACACTTCAACATGTAGCGTTGGTTCAACAGGAGCTTCTAATTCAACTACTGGGTGTTCCTCCTGGACATGAGTTGGAGACTCATCCTTTTTCCTCTTTAACTTAGCCATTTTTGTTCCTTCTGGGAGAACACTCATAGCTTTTACCCTTCGTTTCGGCTTGGAAGTGGAAGGCTTTGATGGTTGCACAAATGGCGGCTCTGCTAACGAAATATCATCCTTCCGCTTAGTCTTCAAGAATATCAAACTGTTTTTAACCACTCGACTTGTTCTTTCCTCAATGGAAGTGCTTTCTTTTACTGACCAATTAACTGGTGGCAACGGTTGTTGCTCAATTTGATCCCTAAAATATGTGGGAAGTAGAACTTCACCACTCTCTGTCAAACCCTCTATGTCTTCTGATAGGATATCAGACATCTACTGAAGAGTAAACCTGTTGTAACTACGTTCTCGCACTTCAAAATCATCAGCACAATTAGCCCAGAAGTCTTCAACTGCAAACTTGTGCATACAATTTTGACCAAGATGTGATGTAAAAACACCACGAGGATCATATGAAGACCTCCTGTCGAAAAACTTAAGACCATATCTGGATGATTCATTACTGATTGCCTTGGCACCTGCTCCAGATTTGCATCTGTATATACGCATCCCAAGTGGAAAGTTGAAAGCTGCCTTGCGTCTACTACGAAAAAATGTGTGAACTTCATAGGCTTGCCTTAAAAATTCCATAAATGCTATTTCATCTATTAGATATCTCAGCAACATGGCTAGCTCTCCTGAGAAGCCATATACTCTGATGTAGGGAAAAGTGGGAAATTGGATAAACCAATTAGCCCATTTTGCCATTGCTATTCTAGCATCTACTGAAAACCATATATGCAACTCATTATCCATATCTCGCATTGCATGCATTAGGAATGCATCATTTACCTGCCTGTAATGTCATTCAGCTTGAGAGATTTCTAACTGTAGGAAATGATGATACACATGCTGAATACCCAAAGTTCCAACAACATTCAAATCTCTGAATTGACCTTGAAAAGCCATCAAATACACAAGGTATGATATCATGTGAAATTTGTGAGCCCTTTGAAAATCAATTATTTGTTGGTGGAGACTATCACTGATGAGTGCCAACCAGTCATAGAATTCAGTTCCATCAATAATCTGGGACATGATGTAAAACATCCAAGGCTAGAACTTGTTTGCATCTGCTTGACCCGCGATTCGGCTTAGCAAAGTAATCATTATTGTGTGTTCCTCCTTGAATTCTCCACGTCCAACGTTCTTTGGCATGACATTCTGCTTCTCTTTTAACCAGCTCTAACCAATCTTTTTCTGGTATTTTTCTTTATCATTGTTCCAAACCCTCTTGCATTCTTCAAGTGAAACAGTTAAGTTTTCTCTCCAAATTGGTATTGTAAAACACTTCTCTATGTTGTTTGGCCTCAGGCTGCAGAGCACACGTCCATCTCTTGACTGGATTTGTCTTGTGATCAAATTGTAATGCGTCATGCAAGCAATCACAAACTTGATACTTTGCACTATGATGGGAAAGGATGCTACTGTAAGCAAATTGGAGTGTCCTAGATTCCTGATAGCATTATTTCCTGCATCCTCCAAGGAATGTAAATTGATCACTGAAAGTACTTTATGCAAGTCTATTTCACAAGTTCTCAGGTAATTGTGAACCAACACCATTTTGTGCATGGTTTGTGTTGGAGAGTACTACATATTGGAAGATTTGAAAATTGACTGTGAACATGCCTATGTCAGAAAAATCTTGGACAAATGGCTGAAAATTACTTAATGATTTTTAGAAAAAAAGTAGAATGTGAGCAAAACACTAGCACATGGGTTTTGTAGGTAATTCTATTTTGAAGCAACTCAGATTGTCAGATTTTGAAAAAGTAGAGATTTTCTCAGAAAAGTAGGAAAAAAGAAGATTGCTGAAAAAAGTAAAACTCCAATCTTCAAGAGGATGAAATACTGGATGGACCCATCTCAACAAAAACTGAAAAAGCTCTAGTCTAATCTCTGAAAAATGATCCCCTTGAAACAAGGACCCTAAAAAAGCGAGTCTCCCTGCTTCCTCAACCTGAAACTATGAAGAATGCTGAAAAAGCACTTCGTTTGGGTCTTCGAATCTTCGTTGAAAGAAAAATAAAAATCTTTCCTCTGGATGCAACCTGCAAAAGATAATGAAATAAGGAAGCCAAATTCTTGTCTTTATAGACCTTTAGGGTGAAAAAGCAGCGTTATTTGTGAGAGAATAAAACTTCACTCTTATCCATGAAGAAAGCAACTTTTAAAGCACAAATCCAAGTGGATGTCTTCAAATAGGAAGAATCCGTATTTTGTAGCTGCCTATGGCTTCATATGTAAGATGACGAAAAATATCTTCTTTTGATGATGTCATCGAACACCAAGTTGATAGAAGTGTTAGCCAGTTTTTCTTCATTTTCAACACTTCAACACTCGTTTTGACTTAAATATGGCCTATCTCTGACTTCAACAAGGTGGCGAAATATGTCACCATTGACTGAAAAAGCTCACTATCCTGACATTTTGGAGACCTATCAACTGAGATTCCATTTCTGGCCTTCGACTGAAGATCTGGCATCATTTGACCAAGTTTGACCTCCTGAAAACTGCTAACGGGCAAAGATTGGGCAGAAACTGTCAGAAAACACTGTGGACATGGAAATTTTCTAACACTGAGCAAGGTGCATGGTTTCACTAGACTTGGTCATTTTTTCAATTTTTGCAACTTCTTCAATTTCTTGATTTGCGTGCGCATTCTGGTGGTGAAGGACCCTTGTTTGACTGTTGATTTCTTTCAATTGGGATAAAACTGAGTTTGATGATCTAGCAAATAGGTAGGCCTGATGAAAACTGAGTTGATTGTACTCTCTGTCTACCTCAAAAAATGTGCTAAACTGATCAACTCTGAACTGAACTGGGCTGACGGAAGGAGATTCACGTTTTTCAAGAAAAACTTCTAAAATAAACTAAATTTGAAGAGTTTGGGTGCCCCAAGTCACTTGGGGTGCCTATCATGCCATGCCTTAGAAAATTTTCTGAAACACTCAATTTTTGTACCTTTTCTTGTTTTTTGTGCCCACAGCTCCTGTTCGATCTTCGATTTCGGTCATTCTGATGACTACAAAGGTGGGACGGAGGGTGATCTAAGTAGTCTGAACATATCTGTGATGAAATCCTGGCTTTGATTAACTTTTGACCAAGTTTAACCAACTAAAAATAAGCTGATGGAAGCATTTTTGACGTTTCTCAAAAAATGTGAAAAAAAAATCTAACACTTGAAAGGTTGGACGCCCCAAGTCACCTGGGGTGCCTGGATTGTCAACACTTAGTCAATTTTTTTAATTTTCCAACCTTTCATTCCACCTTGGATCCAGCTTGCATCGTTTTGCATGCATCATCGAGTCAACGACTATTTGTTGGTTTTGCGTCGTTGGAACAACGTTGAAAACTTGTCGACGAGCTTTGGAAGATGAACTTTCTATGTTGATGACTTTCGAGCTCATGGTTCACCTTCTAAAAAAGTAGAAATGACCCAGTAGAGAAAACTTGATCTTTTGAAGATTTCGTCTGGACTGCGCCGATCGTGAAGTAAAATCGACCAATGAGAATCAAGCGCGACACCTGAGTTAGAGATTCTATTTTTAGAAAGTTTTGCCAGCATCCATATCTCAAGAAACCTAGAAAACCTTATCTGATGTCTATTTTTAGAAATTTTGCTTTTTTGACTTTTTGACAAAAAATTTTCTAAACTTGTTTCAAAATGCCTTAATGAAGCAAAAATTTTGGTTGGGTACAACACATGGCATGGAAGGCATGCACTACTTGAGAGTATTGATTGAATCAATTTTTTGGTAACTTAGGATTCTCTCACCCATCTATTAAGAATCTTTGTTCCCTGCATGGCATGGAAGGCATGCACTACTTTAGAGTATTGATTGAATCAATTATTTGGTGAGCTGAGATTTTCTCACCCATCTATCTTTTTGCATGGGTGAAGAGAGCACAAGAAATTGCTCTAAAACATATTGGTGCAAGATTTATTTTTCTCTAAATTAACAAGTGCATTACAAGTTACCTAAATTGAGAGAGTGAGGGATGGACAAAGGATAGGCGGGGGGGGGGGGGTGGGCAGGCGGAGGGTGTTTTTATTTTTAACAAGATTGAGTTTAAATTGGGGATAAACTATTGGAAAAACCTATAAAAATGAACAAATGGATAACAAACAATGGCAGCAATGCTTTGGAAATGGATGCAGGATGAAAATCCCTTTCACAATTAAAACAGTCAGTGGTGAGTGACATTCCATTTTCCAACCCCATGGCATGGGCTTAACAATCATCCTAGCAATGAAGTGGAATTTTTTTTCCTCACCTTGTCTATCTCTTGACCCATTTCCTCCACCTTTGTAATTAAACAACTTCATCTTGAATCGCTAGTGCATGGGCTCTGTTTTGGAAAACAACACTAAACTAGTCAGTGCTTGGGGAATCAAAGGTGTGCATTCAAATAACAATTTGTGCTCAAACATTTGGTTGTGCTTTTTTGGAAACCACGTGATCAAATTATACACTTAACAATTTACAATGTCTCCTTGTTTTGTTTAGTATGTGAAGTACATATGACTTGGTAATCTTTCATAGCCATTCCTCGGTTAGAGTCTTGCAACGTGTTACTGACTATCAAATTCCCCAACGACACTCTCACAAAGACAAATGCAAGCAAAACAAAGCAAACATAGATTTTGGTACTTGAAAGAGGAGGGAATGCATTATATTAGAGAAGCAACTAAGGTTCAATATATTTAATATGTCATCTCAACTATGTGAGGTGTTAACCACAAATGATTACTTAAAAGCTTTATCATATGCTTTTTCTCATGGTTTGTATGGGATTTCATTAACATGGACCAATATATCATATGGGCCATATTGATATTAGTACTAATTTTTTAATTAAAGAGTAACCAAAAGTTTTGTAAGTCATATATAATAGAATAACAATATGAACAACTCAATCACAAGATGACATATAAGATGTACAATAATTAAATAATGATAATTACAAGTTTAAAACCATCTTAGTTTTAATACTTTTAGTTTAATTTAAAATTAATGTTCTTGGTTGTCATTTTGCATACTTTCTTTTAAGGTTGTCATATGATGTATTTATTGGACTATGAACATAAGGTTTTCACCTAAAGGACCTTTCCCCTAATCATTGAAAATTCTTTAACAAATCAAAAAATATTAATGGAGTTGGACAATGGTAGGTCATCTCAAACACTAAAGGGGAGCACCATAAGGAGTGACCAAGTTGTGCACTACTAGAGATATGACCCCCCAAGCCCCTTAGTTCCTTCATTGGCAACATATTGATGATGGCATTAGCTTCTCTCTAGCAACATGCAAGGGAGAGCTTTTCCAATTGATCATAGAACCTCATCTATGATATTGTTAAGCTTTCAAGTAGGGTAGACACTTACGAAACCTATTAATGATTTTTTGGATTTGTCATTATTGACTAGGTTTCTAGAATCACTAGAGCCTCCTTAGGCCTTCCAGTACCCATTATACTATTGCTTTGGTAGTGTTGTCAAAATTATGTTTAAACCATCACTATGGGGATTTTCATTTGACATTAATGCTCTTTCCATTATCTTTTCAAACCCTTTTATTAGATAACTCAATTTGAAATATTAAAGAGTAACTAAAAGTTGTATAAGTCTTATATTATTATATAACTTATTGTAAGCTTGAAATTTGCCTACTATGTAATCTTCACATTATGTTTCTACATTCATTTTGGTGTCCATCTCCATAAACATGTTTAGGACTCATGTATTTCTTGGCCTAAACTTGTCACTAGTATGTTTTATGAGCACTTCTAAGCTCTCCCAAACATCACCAACCTATCTTAGAAATTTTAGATCCTAATTCTCAAAAGACACTTGGACACTAGTGTCCAACTCAAATTTAAAATTTGTAATTTGATGAATGTATAAAGCCATAACCCTAGTTATGCCCTATTAAGTTTTCTAATGGATGCCTACCCTAGGCCCTCATATAAAACATGTTTTTTCTCCCTCATTTTGGTACTCTTTTGGCCTCGCTTAATCTCTCCACACTTTTCCACTCTGTTTCACACTCAAAACTTCCAAGCTCATACTAAGCTTTCATGGTGACTACTCACTTCACGCATAAAAATTAGAAAAATCTCCATGATTGAAGCTCTCCTTGATTTCCATCTTCCTTACATCTTCCTATAATGCTTTATAATCTTCTTTACAACGTCCTACACTCTATAGGGCCTCCTTGTCCATATCCCTCACACAAAACCCTCCATTGTTGTAGAAATCTCTCTCCCAAAACCTTTATTGCAAATTCAAACTTTTTTACTAGGCTTCTTAGCATATCAATGACATTTCCATCAACTATCTTGTGCTCTATTGCAAAATCACACACCACTTTAGCAATAGACATCTTCCTAGGGTTATTGGTGGTTCCAAATCCTTGTACACACCACAAACACCCCACATAGGATCACATGTTTAGAATTTTTCAAGGCTAAGTTTATGTTGAAAATGTCATCCTAGGGGGTTGACTAAGGGAGATTCCCAAATATCCAAACCCTATTCCCCTCTCCCCTCGCCTCGCTCTCCCTCTTCCCAGCTCCACCCCCACACACACCAAACTTAAAACACATATAACTAAACATCATCAAAGGCACTTCTAGAGATGTTGCAAGTAGAACATATTGGCAAGAGACACATTGAAACTTCATGATTGTTGTCATTAATGGCAACAAAGGTCAACCCACACATCCACAGGACATGATGAGTCTCTACCGGAAGGCAGATTGCAGTGTATTGTAATCCGGTAAGCAAGAACAGAGCATGTGGCGAGGTCCGACAATCTGCTCCGGATCTCTCAAAGGAAGTATCTTGGTGAAGTGCGGATTTGGGGAAGTCAAGAGGAATACCTTGACTGATATATTCCAAGGATTTAGCTTCCAGTGATAGATGAAGAAAAAGATATGAATACTTGAGTGTCGGGTTCCTGATTGGTAGTGTGGACAGAGGAAGAACTGACTAGCAGAACATCAGACATCATTCTGGATGCGTTACTAATGATGGTAAAGATTCTTAAGGCATAAGTTATAATTGGCTGACATGATTGATGACTTCTACAAGTATATCCTTGATCCACATTACTTGGGAAGCAAGGATTCAGCCGACAGATCAGAGTTCATGAAAAATATTGACTATTCTGAATGCCGACTAGAAAGGTGATGAAATCACTTGTGCGTATATATATATAAGATGGATTTAGTTGTGAGATGTGTTGTGTTGTTTTTGTGTAGTGCGAAGAAAAGGAGGAAAGTAGAGTAAAAGTAGAAATGTAGGTCCGGTATGTGAAGGGACAGCAGCACTAAGGAAGATAAAGGATGAAGTGCAGCAAATCAGTGTATTGAGTTTAATTAGAACTGAACTCCAGCATATGTAGATGCTCTTTATCAGTTCAAGTATTGTATTACACTCTTCGTAAATTGTAGACAATGAGTCTCTTGTAGATAGTGAGCCTCTTGTGAGCAGTGTGATCAGGCAGTGAGCCCTAATTGGCAAGTGCCATTTTGTAATCCTATTCTTCTGATAGAGAATACAATCTTGGGTTAATCACCCCATGGTTTTCTCCCTTAACAGGGTTTCCACGTCAAAAATATTGTGTCATGTGTATTTCCATTTCATGGTTATGTTTGCTTGGTTGAATTGATGCTACACTAATTATTAAGAAAGTTCAGAAAGCTGAAATAATCAAGATAACTGATTCACCCCCCCTCTCAGTTATCAACAATTGGTATCAAAGCCAATTTCCTCCTAACAGAGTCTAACAGCTTGAGGAAGATCTGGGAATTCAAATGGATGTATATGGTTTAAAGGAGCAACTCAAGACTGCCTTTGATGATCTTGAGTAGTCAAACTTTGAAGTCAATGAGTTAAAGGAAAGACTCAAACAGGCTAATGATTTCATGAAAGAACTAAAAGACAAATTAAGTCTCTCTATGAAAAAGAGAAAGGAGCTACTTCAGCAATTGGCAAGTCAAGGTGTAGCCAATGATACAAATGAAGATTTGAAGGAGAAAACCAAGTTATGTGAAAAGCTATCAAAAGAAATCATTATGGTAAGACATGAAATGGAATCAGGAGTTATGAAGTTTACCCAAGAGGTTGAAAAGAAAAGAAAAAATAAAGATGATCTAAGACAATCTCTCAAGGAGAAATTAGAAGATTGCCACAAGATGGATAGAATTATCAGACATCTTGAATCTGATCTTGAAGATGCTAAAGATAATGAAGAAAAACTTGAGGATCAAATTGTCTCTCTTAAAAGGGATCTTCAAACAACAAATGAATATAAAGAGAAATTCAAGATAAGTTCTACTCAACTTGAAGTTCTTCTTGAAAGTCAAAAGAGGGTAGATGACAAGTGTGGTTTGGGCTATGAGAAAGGAGAAAGCTCCAGATCCGGTCAGAAGAATCTTAGATTAGAAAATCCAAGGAACAGGCCTAGAAGACCTCCGGTAAGACAACCTAATGCTCAAAGATATCCATCCTTCAATGGATATTGCCACAACTATAATAACTTTGTCATAAAGCTAATTAGTGTAGAAAGAGAATAAATCAGACCAATACATCCTTCTCTGGATAGTGTTTCAACTGCAAAAGGTATGGTCACAAATCTCATGAATGCAGAAATATGCAAATAAACAGTTCATTTAATGGTAGATGCTTTGCATGCAATAGAATGGGTCATATGGCTAATCAATGCAGATCAAGAGGATATCAATCAAATATGCAAAGAAATGTTGTTTTCCAAATTTGCAATAGATCTAGTCATATTGCAAAATTATGTAGAAGCAAGAATCAGGACAAAAGAGGTCCGATATATCATAATCAGAATCAAGATAAGGGAAAACAAAAAGTGAATGCGGATGAAGTTCAATGTGAGATGAACAAGATTTGGGTGAAGAAAAGTACAGAGAATGTAGGGGATGGATCCGCACCAGACTCTGGTGTTGATATTCCTTCCAGAAATTAAAAAGTGAGCTCTGGTTCAGGGGGAGACAAAGAAAACCTTGTTCCCCTAGCTAGTCAATTGGTGCCAGAACTGGCACAAGACGTTGCAAATTAAAGGGTTCATAAGAGAAACATCCAAATAAACTATGGTTAAGATTTGGAAGATCCATAAGATGTTTAAGATCAAGATTGATCTGGTTCTTCAAGCCATCCGAATAAGGCAAACCAGAATGACTTAGGTTGAGCATTTATTGTAACTTGACATTAGGGTTTGTGGAGTAATATAAGGGTTTTCTCATTAAGCATTTGTTCATTCTGCACAAGAAGAAATGAAAAGAGAAGCTCTGCAACAAAAGTCCTCAAGCTCATCAAAGATCATTTGCAGAAGTCAATTCATCCAGAAATTGATCCAGCTAACTCTATGAAACCGAAAGGCGCAAAAGGTATTCTTTGTTATCAAATATCTCTCTGTAAATCCTTGAATGATGGGTACTCCAAATATTGTGAAGATCTTTGATAGGCCTCGCCCCAAATTCAAGAAACATCCATACAAATCCTTGGAAGTAGATCCCCTAGGAGCTTTTTCCAGTGTTCCGCATGGTGTGTTGCATGTAGAAGATGTTAGGGCATATATTCATGCAAATATTGAAGAATTTGGGGAATCTAAGCTGGATGATATCTCACAATCAGTTAATAGATGATTCTTTTGAGCTCAAACCTTAGTTCAAGGCCATCCGGGATAAGCATTTTGTATAGTACATTAATTTCCCATGTTTTAAAGAAGACGAATGGGTCTGGTACGTGTTGAGCAGAGTACATGATAACTTCCTATGGTTGAATAGACCATTTAAGATTACCAAAGATGCAATTAGGGCAGTAACCAGTCTGCATTCATCCAATGGGATACCCATTCTCAAATCTGTCAAGAATCAGACAGTGAGTGATGCAACCGGATCAAAATTCAACAAGAGAGCTATGACAATTGAAGATATCACTGATCTGGATATCAAATTTGCATCCATGATAATTGGTTACAAAATTTATCACTCCAGTAGGGAAAATTCAGTACCGGGAACTGTAGTTTATATAGCTTATCAAATGCTAAAAGAAAATGTTGACTATGATCTGTGTGAACTTCTTCTAAACCAACTATTGGAGAATCTACAGAAGATCAAGAAGGATAAGAAAAACTCCTTCAAGTATGGTGGGCTGATATTGTGTCTATTTTTCTACTTCATGAGTGAGCTGTCCAGATCAAGTGGTTGGGTTTGGCAGAATGACAGACCTGTTGCAATCCAAATCAAAGACTATCTGCATGGGTTTGGAGATGCCAAGACAAGAAATACAGCTCTATGGGGTTATTTCAAGAACTTCCAAAATTCGATGCAAGCAAGAGAGAGAATTCCTAAATCTCTAGTTGAAAAGTATAAGGATACAGTTTGTTTTATGGTTGAAACTGATCAGTGCCAAATGGAAGCTGTGGAACCAAGGACAGTCTAGATCATGTCGATGGGGTATGAGGTGGATGAGAAACTTGTGGAGCTGCATGTCCAACACATGCTTAGTCAACCCAAGGATCCCAAAGTAGAAAGATTTGGAACCTTTGAAGAATTGAGTATAAAAATTCATGTGGAACTTAGACAACCGAAGGTAAAGAAGAAGGTGAGAAAAGAAGTTGCCAAAAGATATGGCATATCAAAAGAGGCACTTGATGCCAACAGGGAAAAGATGGAAAGGACTGAGGAAGAGAAGAAAGAGGCAGAAAAGGGAAGCAAGGAAAGTGCTTCAGTAGAGTCCTCCACTCGGACAAGATCATCAAAGAGATCAGCACCTGTCACTGCTAAAAGCTCAAGGACATCAAAACCGGAAGCAAAATCATCTAGCAGAGGAGAGAAAAAAACTAAAACAAAGGCCACAAGGTCTTATGTCAGTCAAAAGGATGATGAAGAAACTGAATCAGATGAGGAGATAAAGAAAATGAAGAAGCAGAAGAAGAAAACATTTGGTGAACCTTCTACCGGTCAAGGTGAAGAAGAAAAGGCAGAATATTTTGTAGAAAAGCCCACTCTGTCTTTAGATGATGTCATCAAATAAGTCGTTGTGGATGGAAACCTTTAGCCAATGGCTAAATTCTATGATGATTACAATGAAGCAGACCAAAAGATCTTGCAGGAAGCAACAGTTAAGTATCTGAACATATATAACAAGGCTTTTATTGAAATTATATCTCTTATTCCCAAAAGCCTAGAAAAAGAGTTAGAAATAAGAAATAATACTGCCTTGGCAAAAGATCTCGAGATCTGGAAACAGATAGCCATTCAGCTATACCCTTCAATCGATTCAAAGCAAATGAACATGATCTTCAAGGATTGCAAGGATGAATTTTAGAGTAAAGCCAGAATGAATCAACTCATGCTTGGTGAGACTGACAAGGTAGCCAAGGAAACAGAAGAGATCCTCTGAAAAGCCTTCAAAAGATTCAATCTTGCTATTATAGAGGACTTGGGTGTTGATCCTTCGATCACAATTGTTGAAAAAGAATCCACTGAGAAAATCATGGACACCGGTACCGAAAAGAATAAGGACTTGGAATCCTCTGTTCTGAAAAAGGAAGTGCTTGGACAGACAAACATCACTCCTCCAATTTCCCCTACTGACTCCAGATCCAAAGGAGAAGAAAGAATAAAGGAGAAAGAAGCAGAGGTGAAGGAAAAAGAAGATATCAGTACAAAGGTTGTGGAAGGGGAGAAAGCTCCAAAAGATAGTTCTCTGACTGCAGAAGAAGAATCTGTCTCCGGCAAGAGACACTGCAGAATCAGTCAAGGACTTTTTAACAAAAGAAACTATGGAGATTGATGACCTGGAACTACTAAAAGGGCCATTTGATTTTGACTCTTTAACTCCGGTACAAACAATGAAGATAGCTTCGTTTGCTAATGCAAAGGTCAAAGAAAAACTCCTGAAGTCTCACATGGAAGACTGTGAGCTTATAGCAGCTGCATCCGGAGTGTTAGAAAAGATTGTGCCATCTTTTCAGAAAGATCCCTCAGCCTCCCTATCCAGTAATCTTAAAACTCTAGTAAATAGTGTTAGGACACATTTTGATTCCCTAGAGAAGTTAGCAGAAGATAAGGTCCGGAAGGAATTTTTGACAAAAAGATTATCAGAGGTACAAGGGTTAATAACTAATGATAGGAGGAATATGAGTATAGGGATAAAGAGCTTAGAAAATGCTCTTATAGATGGCGGAGACATATACAGATTTTGTTTATCTTGGTCCAAAGCAACATTGGACATTGAGAAGAAAGTAAAAGAACAGGAGGACAAACTGACAAATCTAGCAAAGAATTTTGATCCTCTCTCATCCTCCATAATAAATCAAGAATGTCAAACTATTGTAGTCTTGAATGAAATCAAGAAGCTGGAGAAGGAAAAGAAAAATAGAATAAGCAGGTTGGGTGCACTTAGAGGGATAATTATCCCAAAGTTAGAGGCCATGCATGAGGCCATAAAAGAAGCCTAGATCACAGCTCGGACTAGTGATCCGACATATCTAAAAAGGGCAGATGCGTTTGCATTCCTGTTAAGCGGTCATATATCAATTTTGGATAGAATGAAGCAAAGTTGGGCAACAAAATTTGTCCAATTGAAGACAACTTTTGCAGACATTCTTCAGTATATGTAAGTATGCCATATGTATATACTTATGCGGCTAAGTATAGAAGTGTTTTTGAGAAAAAAAAATTTGTACGGGCCCCACCCTTTGCAATTGATGTCAAAGGGTGAGTGATGAGCAGTGAAAAATGTTGTAGCTAGCTAAGGGGGAGCTCTGGAAAATGTACATAAAGATAGAGCATCAGCTAAGGGGGAGTATAGTATAACACTTAGTCATTTTTCACTAAGTGTTGCCATCAATGCCAAAGGGGGAGATTGTTGGAAAGAGACACATTGAAACTTCATGATTGTTGTCATTGATGGCAACAAAGGTCAACCCACACATCCGCAGGACATGATGAGTCTCTACCGGAAGGCAGATTGCAGAGTATTGTAATCTGGTAAGCAAGAACAGAGCATGTGGCGAGGTCCGACAGTCTACTCCAGATCTCTCAAAGGAAGTATCTTGGTGAAGTACAGATTTGGGGAAGTCAAGAGGAATACCTTGACTAATAGATTCCAAGGATTTAGCTTCCGGTGATAGATGAAGAAAAAGATATGAATACTTAAGTGTTGGGTTCCTGATTGGCAGTGTGGACAGAGGAAGAACTGACTGGCAGAACATCAAACATCATTCCGGATGCATTACTGATGATGGTAAAGATTCTTAAGGCATAAGTTATAATTAGCCGACATGATTGATGACTTCTACAAGTATATCCTTGATCCGCATTACTTGGGAAGCAAGGATTCAGCCGACAGATCAGAGTTCATGGAAAATATTGACTATTCCAGATGCCGACTAGAAAGGTGATGAAATCACTTGTGCGTATATATATAGGACGGATTTAGTTGTGAGATGTGTTGTGTTGTTTTTGTGTAGTGCGAAGAAAAGCAAGAAAGCAGAGTAAAAGTAGAAAGGCAGGTCCGGTATGTGAAGGGACAGCAGCACTAAGGAAGAGAAAGGATGAAGTGCAGCAGATCAATGTATTGAGTTTAATTAGAACTAAACTCCAGCATATGTAGATGCTCTTTATCAGTTCAAGTATTGTATTACACTCTTCGTAAATTGTAGACAGTGAGTCTCTTGTAGGCAGTGAGCCTCTTGTGAGCAGTGTGCTTAGGCAGTGAGCCTCTTGTGAGCAGTGTGCTCAGGCAGTGAGCCCTAATTGGCAAGTGCCATTTTGTAATCCTATTCTTCTAATAGAGAATACAATCTTGGGTTAATCACCCCGTGGTTTTCTCCCTTAACAGGGTTTCCAGGTCAAAAATATTGTGTCATGTGTATTTCCATTTCATGGTTATGTTTACTTGGTTGAATTGATGCTACACTAATTATTAAGAAAGTTCAGAAAGCTGAAATAATCAAGATAACTGATTCACCCCCCTCTCAGTTATCAACAGAACAATACTTGAGAAACCAAGACTAACAACACTTGAAATTTTGAGAACATTAAGAGCAAAAGACACAAGCATCCTAGTGTAAAACTATTGCATGAGTGCTCCAATCTCAATGTGTCATGCAAGAGCACCCCAATGTCAAAGTGCTAGTCACTAGCACCCTCCTAAATGTTATTTTCTAGGTTCATCATAAAGTGTTGAAAATTTTTGAGATCAGTGTTCTAGTTTCCCATTATGTGTTTATTCAGTTAGATTCATCTCATCTTCAGTTCCAATAATGCATATTCTCATCTTTCTCTTTTCATTTACATGTTCCTGTCCTAACTCTTGTATTAGTTTAACTTGATTTGAAAATTTGAATGTTGTACTTACTATTACATTATCAAAAACATAGATTAGATTATTGCTGAGCTAAACCAATACATTGAAAGAAAAGAACATAGTTAATAGTTTACTCTTTATATGTTATTAACTTAGGTTCATCATTTTGGATCTTTCATTTGGTGAACCTGTTATTCCTACACTTCCACTTTTAATAATCTGCAAGGAATTAGTAACCTAACCTATTCCCCTATTACATCATTCGATCTCAACACTTAGAAAAACCCTAGCAACTTTTTTGTTAAGCTTTCATAAGATTCCTTTTTCTTCCCCAACACCTACTACCACCTTCCCTACATAATTCCTTCTCTTTCTCTTCTTCACAACACCTACCCTAGTCTTTTCAACACTTCACCTAACTTTCCTAACACTTATTCCAAGTTTTTGTCCTTTCTATTGTAGCCTTTTCTTGTTCTATCCCATGGCTTCTATCATTTATATTGCCTCTCTCCATGCATCATTTCTTGATTCCTAATTTGTCTATCAACTATTTTCTACCCAACCCCTTGTCCTTGATCATATTCTAGATTTCCTAAACCTCAATTCTTCTCTTCTTTCCCTCATCATATCTTGGCTGGCCTTTCTCACTATCCCACTTTCACTTGTTTTCTTGGTGCATATCCATATGATTTAGAAACCCTCATTACATTTCATGTCGATCTTTCCACTAATGACTCTTCTCTACCTTCTTCCTCTATTATATTATGTGTCTCACTATACCTTCCCCTTCTATGTGCATTACCCATCCTACAATACATGATGATGATACAAGTTGTTCTACTTCCTCTCCTCCTACCATATACCCCTTGAATACATCATAAGACTGTAAGCATTGTTCATTTCTTCTTGCTACCATTACTATTAATCCTCTTGCCATTCCACATTCTCTCACCAAAAGGCTCGTGTTCCTCTCTTGATGATATATTCTTTGATGTCTTTAGTGGGGCTTCCATAAGTGTTGATGTGGATCGTGTCCCTTATGTTTTTTATTCTACTCTTGAGCTTCCCATCTCTCCTACTTCATACCATGTCACACCTTTCACTTATATTTCTAAGATCTCCCTTACTTCTTTGGATGGCATTAGTCTTGAGGACCATATTACACATAATTATCCTATGGCATGCTTTTTGAATATTACATAGGAAGAGTCATATTATGATATTGATGTTTATGCTTCTCATTTTGCTTCTTTTCCCACCCTTTCTCCTCTTATATCTGAGCCATCTCCTCTAGATATGGATCCACTTCAGTATGTTTCTAAGCATTCACCCCCTTCTAAGCCACTTTTATCTCATTTCCCTACTATCATAAGAGACATTGTTACCTCTTTCCTATGAGTTGTCACTTCCTTCGTCCCCTCCTAATGTTAGACCTCCTTACCCATATACTATGTATTATCCTTCTCCTAACTGGACTTATATGTATACTAAACTTAAGGAGCTAGATGTGCAATTGGATGCCCTCATTCATCCTAACACTTCTCCTTCTACATCTCCATAGTTACTTTATCTCCTTTCTTCTATGGTTCTCACATATCCTTCTCCTAGTGGCATGGGGAATATATGCTTTGACAAATATAATGTTAAAGGAGACACTTAATTGTCATGTGAGAAAATTATATACTATTTACTTAATCCATAAGTGTGACAATCTTGTCTTAGCTAAACTCTTTCCTAGTACATTAATAGATGACACTTTGAATTGTTTCTACACCTTGCCTCTTAGCTCCTTACTCTTTTGTTGATTTTATGGATGCATTTATCCTCCATTTGTAAAATAACATGGATCCTAAAGTAATTCATATACAATTAGTACTTCATGTTTCTTACACTGCAAGCAATATCATAATGAAGGTGTTGAGGATTATACTTCATGTTTATTTTCTTTGTTTGTTCACTTGGGATTCTAACCTCCCAATTCTCTACTCCAACCTCTATTCTTAGGAAATATCTTGCCTCATATTCAAGAGAAAAGTCCTATTGGCCTACAATTTTCTCTTTATGATTTATCTCTAATGTTCGTACAAATTGAACAAAAGTTTCTCACACATGTTGGTAGCTCTTCTACTTCTACTCCTCTTATGGATTCTTCTTGTGCACTTTCTTCAAGAAACCTTCCTATTTCTCAAGACAAACATAAAGATACAATTTTTATATGCCTTGCTAATCCTCTTGAGCATATATTACCACTTATCTTAGAGTCTAAGTTAATTTCTTTTCCTCCTCTCGCATTCAAGAAACCTCCTAAACATGGTCATTCATTACTTCTTTCTTGTTCATATCATAGGATGTTAGGCCATTCTACCAATCAATGTTGATCTCCGAAGAACAAAATACAAGACCTTATTAATGAGGGTATCATCATCATCTCTCTTTATTATGCCCTTTCACTCCTCATGATAACAATATTGATTTGGTAGATGAGCCTAAAACAACACATGACATATCATTCACCTATGATACACATGATGATGGCCATGACCCTTCTAATATGCTTACACATACTCAAGCTTATATCACCCATCACATCTTTACTTCTTCCATAACTTCCCCTTCTTTACATATTGTTGTTGTGGCATTGCTTTCCTTTATTGAGGACCCCCCAACCCCTTGTGGCTCATCCTTCTTCTACTACTAATGTTACTTCTATTCCTTCTTCTACATATACTAAATTTGTGAAGCTTGTACCCTCTCTTGGCAAATCTTTAATGTAAGAGCATTGCAAATATTCCTCCCCTATCTATAATTTTCACCAAGGGCTTGCTTCACTCTTCCAAGTTTTCATCATATAGTTCTCCTTGCATGACACACTCGACCAACTTCTCATCAAAATGTTTTGAGCCCATTGACTGACTATCTAATGGTTGTTTCATTTCTATTATTGGTTGAATACACTTTACCTTCAATATATTTTCTCTTACTACATTTTATGATGTTCTATATTTTATCCATGCTTCTATTTGTACCAAAATTCCTCTATGTGAATTTCCTACTCTTCCTACATCATCACTACCTTTGTATTTGCATGTTCCCATTCTATTTGGTCATCATCTTCCATGTGATATCTTCCTTTTGGTGTCATTATTAGTACCTTCCTCTCCATGACATTTTGGAGATGATGCAAAGGGCCAAAGCATCTCTTACCTTTTTCATGCTGACACATACATGTCATGCCTATTTCCATGCTATTTTTTGTATCTCACCACTTTAAATCTAATTCTCTTGCATTGTTGATCTATGCCTATTGGGAATGATGGCATGCATCATTCATAATCATGATGCCTTATCAACCATTATATTTTCCTAACACAATACACAAAGATCCCTTTTGTCTTGTGACATTCCCATACTGAAGAACATGTGCTTATACTAAGAGGGGGGTGAATCAGTATAAGACAAATTTTTAATTTTTCAATACTTAACAACCACAAAAGCAATGATATCCAAAATACTCAAGATTTACACAAACACGAAGAACACAAGATGTACGTGGAAACCCTTACGGGAGAAAACCACGACAAAATATTGCTTGATATTAAAATCTCTTACAATATTTGTAGGAACCAACCTACATGAGACACCAATCCCCTATTATACAATTTGTGAGCACCAACCCACTGGAGACACCAATCCTCGCTTGTAGAATTTGTAGGCACAAACCCACTGGAGACACCAATTCTCGCAACTAAGCACCAACACAGTAAGAGACACCAGTCTCTTGTTAAGGCACCAACCTTCTATGCAACATGATCACTATCTTCTTATGAATGTCCTCTTCAATGGATGATGAACAATCACATTCAAATCAGCAAGTTCTTCTCTTCAAATCTGCTTATACTCTTCTCTAAAGATCTTCCATAAAACTCTCTTCTATTTCTACATAAACTTCTCCTTTATATTTGCATGAATTCTTCACACAAAAATGCTATAAAATCTTCTCTCAAATATGCATTTATGCCTCTTACAATGATCTTATTCTTATCTTTTCATATGCAGGTCTATAGGTGTAGATATAATATTTCTTTTTATTCCCCACACCCTCTTCTTCTCATCACTTCATAAATATCTTTTATATCTTCTTCTCCTTTATATTGTTATTCTTCATTGTTTATTTCTATGTATTTAAATCTACATATAATTTTTAATTGTATTGCTCTGGTCTGCCATTAAAATCCTAACATATATGATATTTCTTTTTATTCCCCACACCCTCTTCTTCTCATCACTTCACAAATATCTTTTATATCTTCTTGTAGAGCAGCAATTTCATGAATGGATGGAACCTTTTGTTAAGATGACAACAAGGTAAATCTAGTGACTTTATAGCCGGGGTTTGGGGGCAGCATCCCCAAAGAAAAAATTGTCTATTATTTAATAAAGGCATCAACAATTAGTTTGTTATTGGTCGACATGTAAAAACCCACTTTGTATAACCGTCATAAGGCTTGATAATAAGTGGCTAGAGAAGGCAAAAGGCCATGAGTCTCAAATGAGTTTTGAATGTATTTTCAAGTAGCATATTGCAGCAGTATTGAGTTGCAAGGTTGTTGATTGTAATCAGTTTTGTTTGCTGGATAATAAAATACTGGATGGCTGTGTTTGTGGATGTAGCCCACATTGGGTGAACCACGTTAACTCTCTGTGTTGATTGTATGTTATTCTTCATTGTTTATTTCCATGTATTTAAATCTGCATATAATTGTTAATTGTATTGCTCCGGTCTACCATTAAAATCCTAACAAATATGATATTTCTTTTTATTCCCCACACCCTCTTCTTCTCATCACTTCACAAATATCTTTTATATCTTTGTGCAGAGCAGCGATTCCATGAATGGATACAACCTTTTATTAAGAAGACAACCCTTGTTAGCACATACCTCTTCATACACATCCCTTGAATGAGATATTGTGTCTTTATATAGGGAGCGTTGCCATATAGGGAGTCAGCCCTCGTAAACAAACTTTGTTTTATTAAATTAAACTCAACTTTTGGCATCATAATGGAATTCAGTCTGATTAAGCAAAATAGTTTAAATCTTTAATTTAACCTTCAATTTTGGCACTTAATGCATGATCGCCCCACATTCATTTAACTTCATTACCCGTATAGAAGAAAGTCAGCCTTGAGATTTATTTGATTTAGCGAGGCACTCCAAGTTGGAGGTCGGCCTCATGAGGAGATTTATTTGACTTATTTTATTTTGCATAAACCAAGGAGGATCGGCCAACAATAATGAGGATACAATGAAATCTTTTTCCAAAGTTGGCCTTAAAAGATTTGTGGTGAAACAATTTATGGCCTTTGGCCTATATCAATTTCCTCTTTCACAAATGTCATTCCTTTGACATCAATGACAACTTTCCAACACATACTTCTTGTCACACATTTTCCCTAATATTTTTTTGTAACCTACACTTCCTTCATTCATACATTCCTTAGTTTTTTTTGGCTGCATAAGATGTGGGTTTTGGGCCCACTCCCATATAACATAAAAGGTCAAAAAAATAAGAATGCTTCAGACTCTAATACGGGGAGTAGAAGAGACAGAAGGAAATAGAGGAAAAGACATCCATAGAAAAAAGACCAAAAAATCTACCATGAGAGTCTCAAAATCCACCTTTCCTTTGTTTACTTTTGCTTCTTGTGAGAAGTTCTTCCATCTTCCACTAAGTGCCCTCATCAATTGCGATTTGGGCATCTACTCTTAATTTATTAGCTTCAGTTTTCCTTCCCCTACGCTTGCCAACCTTAACCAAATTTGAGTCCCTTCCAACAGTGAAGGGAATGAAGTGAAGTTTTGAACCAACCATTTCAACTATCTGATCCACTTGATCATTAGAAGGAAGCATCCCTTGCTCCACATTCCTTGAAATCCCTAAAAATGACTGCTTATCTCTATCCTCTCGCTGGTTATGTGTAACCTCAGCTCCACTGGATGGGGGGGAATTTTTTAAACTGCTCATCAGCCCCAGCTTCTGGGAATGACAAAGAGTGATGATCCATGAACATGCAATGATTTCTCTAAACAAAATCTACATTAGGAAAGCCTTCCTTGCGAACCCATTTCTTCAGACTGACACACCATTGGCCATTGCTGATTTTGGAATGACAACCAACAATCTTATGTCCAAGTTGAAAGAACCTAAAGCATCTCTCGAGAAGCCCTTCAAAATTAATGTATTGTGTCCAGGATCCAAGGGACAAATTGATATGGATCATGTGACGCAAAGGCCTAGAAATATCAATCAAAGCACAAACTCTAGTGAACCTTCTAGGCTCCGCCCCTTCCTGAAATTTAATGAAGGTGTTGAATTGGTTGACAAAGGATTCAATTTGAGAAGGGTTACGCAAAACCAAAGGCAGATTGTAGAGGCGTACCCAAATTGGTATGGAAGGAATTTGGAAATTTATAGGATCAAAGAAAGGAGCCCATGGTGTCATAAATAATCTTGTTTTGCCAAAAAACCATGGTCCATTGTCTTGGACAAACCTCCAATCCTCAACATTTTGAAAGATGACCAAAAAGCAACCATAATCCAGGAATTCCACAGAAGGGGGGGATAGTTTATCCTACCAGCACTTGCACTAAGCCAGGAAATTAGTAACTGAAGGTCAACATCCCATTGATCTGAAAATAGAGCTCTAGATCCCATATCTGAGGAGACTTTTCTTATGCTCTCATCAAAAATATGGTAATCAATAGGTTCAGTGGATAAATCCACCTTGCAATCACCCAAATGCCAAGAAGTGCATGGATTGAGTGGAGGAACCAGTGGAGGGGGGGAGGCTCCAGACCCGTAGCCAAGGACTTAAAGGGCATTGATGCCTGAGCTAAGACAAACCCTAGGTCTACTGAAGGATCGAGGGAGAGGATCTATTCTTTGCAATAATCAGAACAAACATGGTAAGGATTCAAGGAATTTTTGCATTGCCTGAAGATGCCCATCGTGTGAGCCATCACAGCAAGTGAAATAGCAGAGAAAGTGACCAGGGGAGGAGATCTAGCATTCCTAACAATGCCTTGCTCCTTTCGATGGTTGATGACATCCACCTTCTGCTGGAGTGTAGCCACCAGTTGCTTAATGTCACCGCTGCCCAAATCCTCTGCTGACAATATCCCATCTTTCACCAGCCTACTAACAATCTCCTATGCCGAATACTCCTTGCACACCTTTGCTCCTAGCTCCACTTCCTTGATCAGTTGATACATTCCTTAGTTGATGTATGCCTAACCTACCTTTGCCTTCTCCATGGGAAACTCTATTCTTATGTCGCAAGGGCATTACCTTAGTTTGCTTTTCCTTTCCTATGATCCTATAAATATTCTACTTTCCTATCATGTTTACATTTATATTGTTCTCCTATTGCCATCTTGATTACTATCTCTTTTGCCCTTTCCTGAGAGGCAACATCATATTCAACTAGCTATGGACAATTCCTCTTTTGTCCCCTTCTTATCCACCAACTTTCTCATTTTATACCTTGACAATTCTTTCTTTCCCCTCTTATCTCCCCTCCTTAAATTGATCAAATCCTTTTCTTTCACCAATCACTCTAAGAGGGGTATACATTCTACCTTTTCCTATTTCATAGATTCCATATCTTGTTTTTGTTTGGCCTAGCTTGGCCTCCTTTATTATTTTTGTGGAAACCACAGTCATTATCCATTTTTATTTCTGGGATTACCCCAACCCATTTGTTGGGTGGCAACCACATAGTTGCTATCCATTTTTATTTTTGGGCTTGTCCTATCCTTTTTATTAGGTAACAACCACATAGCCATTATCCAGCTTATTTTGAATCTATCCTAATACCATTTATCCAAAAAACATGGGCCTAGTCAGGCCCCCTCTCCTATATTTTAGTGTTAACAAAAAAACCAAATTCTTTCGAAGTTGATTCCTACAGTATCATTCCCTTCTATTGACTCATCTATAACCTCCTACTCTTTGTTCTACTCTATGTGATCATTCATGGATCCTTGGATATGTGGTAAAATTTAGTAAAACATTAGCCAATGAAATAAATGTGTAAGTGAATTTCTTTAGCATATTTCTTCTATTATCTCTTAACATATTTTTTTGGTGAAAGATAAATGTGGTTTCTTCTATGGGAGTATTGTAGCATTGGAACAAGATGGAATGAAGGAGAAAGTGAAGTGAAAACAAACAACACACTCTTATATATCCTTATAAATTACAGTTATATTTTTGTAATGCATTTACTTTAGCATATTTCTTCACTTAGTTCCATCAACTCACTAACATGGGGGCAAAATGTAAGGTAAAAAATTGTCTACTCTGCAATTTTGGTGTTCATCCCCATAGACATGTTTAGGAATCATTTTGCCTATTTTCTAGCCTAAACCTGTCACTTATATATTTTGCAAGCACTTCCAGGGTTTCCAAAAAATCATCAACCTAACCCAAAAAATTTAGTTTCTAATTCTTAAAATACAGTTGGATGTTAGTGTGCAAGACACCTACACACTTGGGCACTAGTGTCAAACTCAAAATTATTTTTCTAGACACCTAAAATTGACCACATCCTAACTTTAAGAGTTGGCTATGATGGTAACCACCCAAGATCTAGGACTTCATGAAACACAAGAGAGATCAAATGAGAGAATGTACATGATATGCCTTGCTTATAAAGACAAGGATGAGATGTAGGATGAAGTACTATATGATAAGTGTCTTAATCCTATGACATGAGACAACTAGAGGATAGGATGCCAACTAGTTGATAAGATCACATGTGTACGATAAGATCACATGGCAACCTAGAATTATCTAGACTTATCCTAAGTAAACTTAACATGTGAACATGTGTGAATAGGTCTCACTTATGACTAGTTAGATAATGTTCCTAGTTCACACTACAAAGGGTAAATTGGATAGGTAATAACCTTGTTCACACCAACACCCCCCCTTAAGTGTAAATTAGGGAGAAGTAGACAAATGGAAAGATGCAATGATGGATGAAGATGGGTCCCAGATACTAGGTCATGTTAGGTACCCATGTACAAACAATTCTCTCACAAACGAAGTAAAGGAGAAAAACCCATAGGAAAAAACCCCTCTAAAAGAAAGAAAAATAATAAAAGTGAAAGAAGAAGTGATAGTAGGAGGACTCAACATGATCCCCCAAGGACTACTTGTATCACAAATATACAATCAAATATCCCCCATAGGAGAGCAAGAGTGAGATTATAGGTCCCCCCCATAATGAAGTAGCTCCTGTGCCAATGGTGAATGCATGAAGATGAACATTGGAAAGTGTTTTGTACCTGCAAACAACATTTCTCCCCTTAGGAAGAAACCAATCCAAAGGATGATGTAGAAGAAACTTCATCTCCAAGAAGAGAGATGAGGGAAGAAGTCTCATGATGGATGCCTCTGAAAACTGCTCAAATGTCCACATGTCAGAATCAAAGGATGGCAGTATGAAATGAGATGTGACCAATCCAAAATCCTGGGTAGACTTGTGAAGAACAATCTCCAAAGATGAAGTAGATGGGAAAACAATTGTGTTGTAACTATCATCAAAGAGGAGAGATATCCCCTCAAGTGTGTCCTCTAACTCTGCAATATGAGACTCACAAAAGAATTCTAATATACCTACCAAGAAAGTATCCCACAAGGTTGTATCTGAAAGACTAGAATGATCCTACTCAACTGAAGTAGAATAAACCATGTTGATGACAATCTCTGAAGAAGCAAGAGGTTGAGGAGATCGTAGCTCAGCACTAGTCTCAAGAGCCGAAGTAGATGAAAGAACACCAAGATTCAAGTGACCAAACTTCTCCTCAGAAACATGATTCACACTTTATGCATGAGTGTGAATATCAATCAATGGATCTACAACATCATCAGGAGCAAAATGGGAGAATGTATACAAGTGAGATGCATGATTGGCCATCCCAACAACAATGATATCTCTACTCTCCAAGTCCCTTATGATCATTGAATCGGGAGTGAACTCAACTGTCTTTCCTGCACCACAATGAGTAATTTAGTAGATTGTAATGCCCCCTTCTAGACTCATGGTTAGTCCATCATAGAGTTCTCATGGACTAGCAGTTTGGTTAGGGAACTAGAGTCATTTGACCTTGGAGGTATTTGTCAGTGGAGGAAATGTGGTTTGGATTCAATGGTTCTAGTTGGCACCTTCTGAGTTGGCTCAGATTACTCGTGGTCGTTACTTACTATTTTAGTAAGTTCGGGGTCAGTGTCGATTCAACAATTTCAGAGTGGCATCAGATTCATCTCATCGAAAGCTTTCAAGCGAGCTATAGATCACTTCATTCTGACACCGTCTTCATATTTTTTTTAAAGTCCAAAGATTTATTAATGTTATATTTAATAAGGACTTTATAATATTTGGGGGAAAAGTGACTAATGAGGAAATGAAGACATAACTTAAAGTTATGACCTTGGGTGCCCTTCCCTAGAGAAATAAAGTGTTTTTAAAATGTAAATTCCCTCCTAAAATCCCAATGTCCATCTTGGAGGGAGATAAAAAGTGAATTTTGAGCTCATTTGTATTATGCTTTCTTTATGATATTTTCTCTTTGGAGCTCTGCTAAGGTTTTGAGGGTTTGAGTATTCGAGCCAGGATTTTGGAGATGAAAACCTCCATTAGTAACGACATTCTACAAGTGTGCATTTGATGCATTTCTTGACACATCTTTGTAGCTTCTTGGTGGAATGTATTTGTAGATTAGAAATCAGAGGTTATTGGCTATTTTGAGCACATTACATTGAGGGTTTATGGACTGTTGAGATTGCCTATGTTGGTCGTACTATTCTAGAGCAGGTTGTACTTCTTGGGTAGCTGATTTGGTGATGTTTTTGGCATAAATCATGTTACTACTTGGTCGCCCACCCTTGGAAGGTATTTTAGATTGTTAACAAAGGAGATTCAAGGTGATTTCAGTGTCATTTGCTGTAGACTTCTCATTCAGCTAGGTCATACATATTTTAGTGAGAACGTTGGTTCTCTATGAGGCTCTCCTTCCTTCATTACAAACATTTACTTGGCCTTAGGGAGGCATTTGAGGCTCATTTCTCTACCGTTAACAATCGTATGAATAATACTTATCATATCATGGAGTTTTGATGCATTTCCAGCCATACCCACTTGCTAGTCCATTTCGCCTGATGTACCAAGTTGCATTTCTAAACATGGGTATGTCATAGTAATTCATTATTTGCCATTTTGCTATCTGGGTAGTTGTTAGTTTCTCTATATCTATTGTATATTTTTTAGGTTTTGGTTATATGCTCTATATTGTATGCTCCGGCAACATACATCTGCAGGAAAACTGAAAACCCCTTCTACATCTTCTATCTATCTGAAAGACCACTCTAAAAATTTAAAAATAACACATAAAAAGACTTTAAAAATATACAGACAGGTTCGACACATAACAGTGGTATCAAAGCTAAGATCTTGCCATCTTGTGAGGTTGAAAATAGACGTGCAGAAGTAAGAATGAGACATGCAGCCAAGTGTTGATAGATATTACTTTAGATAGAGACAAGGTACAAGAAATCCATAGAGAACACAAAATCCGCATTCAGTGGAACCAGAGAATCCAGTGCCACAAATAGATCCCTTTGATACTGATACAGAGATTGTAGCTACTGAGGAGCAACCAGTGGCATTTTATAGTGACGAAGATCTTGAGGTTCCAAGAACAAATTCCTTTTCTGGTGTACTCCCAGAACAGCCTGAAGAAATGGGGGACAGGGAGAATGGAGAGCCTAGCACCAGAGCTATCCATAATGATTTGGCTAGAGGACATCAACAGATCATTGCTAGCATGGACAGGTCCTAGTTGGCACTCACATGGCTTCTTGGCTGATTATTTCTTGAGTTAGAGGAGGATGAGGAAAATGGAGACCAGAATAGATACCGGAATGACAAGAATGATAGGAATGACAGAGATAGAGATAGGAATGACAGGAATAGAGACAGGAATAAGGAGGATAGACGTAGAGATCGAGGTAATGGAGACTGAGGTAATGGAGAACGAAATGGTGACAGAAACAATGGGGATAGATACAGACACAGGGATCATGATGGAGAGGTGTTCACAGCTGTTGATAGACCAAGCATTCCCATTTTCATATCGTGAGATGAGATTCCAGAGTGGGATACTACACAGGTGGAGTTTTAGGAGGAGATTTTTAGAGATTGGCAGGCTTCTAGTGCAGAGTTTCAAGCTGAGATGAGCTTCAGAGATTACTCTAATCTTAGGATGAGGCATAGACTAAGAGGAGGTAATAGGCAGCAAAATAATGAGCTACAGAAGAAAGTCAATAAGATGATTTTACCATACTTTGATGGTTTAGGGAAGACTACATCTAGAGCTTGAGTCCAAAAGTTGGACAGTTATCTCTAGATTAGCCCCATGCCAGAGTCTGATGCCATCACATATGCAACCTTACACCTAGAAGGTAGTGCACACAAGTGGTGGAGTAATGGGAAGGTAATTCTGGGACATGCCCAAATTACATCGTATGTTAAGTTCATGGCCAGACTCATTAATAGGTTCAACAAGAATGATCTAGAGTTGCAGTTTAAGGAGCTGGCATAGTTGTAACAGAGTGGATCAGTGGACTCATATATTTCAGAGTTCCAGGACTTGTCAGTCATGGTTTTGGATATCTTAGAGTGCAGATTGATCATGCTCTTTGTTGATGGGTTGTTTGATCCTCTACGAGGATGGGTGAAGGGTTTAGAACCTATGTCCTTACAGGAGGCCATGAAGAAGGCTCAGGATATGGAGACTTCAGCATGGAGGAGCAAATTTTAGAATAAGAACTTTCAGCATAGGAGGGATAAGGAGAGAGATAGGAGACCTTTCCATAGGGATTCAGGACACTGGCCGCAGAAGAGTTCTTCCAGACTAGACAGTGACCAATTGAATGATATCAGGAGGAAGAAAATTTGTTTTCACTATAGAGAGCCTTGGGATCCTAACCACAAGTGTGCTTCCCAAGGAAAGGCAAAATATATTATGTATTTTTTAGCAGATGAGTCTATGGAGTTGAAAACACATTCAGAGCAGCATGTAGAAAATGATGATTCAGGATCAGATATTGCATTTGAAGTACTAGATAAGGATGAGGAGACCTCCCTACCTATAGCCCATATTTCTAGCATTCAGATAGAGGGGTCATTTAGGATCTGAGGAGTGTTGGGTGGACAAACGTGCATTACCTTGCTAGATATAGGTGCCACTCATAACTTCATTGATGAGGGCTTGGTTGCCAAGAGGGGGTTGAAGACAGAGGAGTTTTCAAGGTTCAAAGTGAAGGTAGCAGATGGTTTCATACTCACTTACACTAGGAGGATTCCCAACTTGACCATCCAACTAAATAACTACACTTTCCAATCTAAGTTTTACGTTGTTAGCATTAGTGATATGGATGTTGTGTTGGGTATGAAGTGGTTACATGAGATAGGTGAGTTCACTCTCAACTTGAGGATGATGGAGATGAAGTTTGAGGTGAATGGAGTTAGACATGTGCTCAAGGGCATTTCAGATGGTGAATTGAGAGTTGTTTCTCTCAAATGGATGGAGTGGTTGATTCGCCATGATCAGGTGCAGTGGGTAGCAGAGGTGATGGTGATGCCTACAGTTTCAGAGCAGTAGAAGCGAGTGTACCCACTTGACATATAGGCTCTCTTGACTAAACACACCAAAGTGTTTAGTGATATTCCAGCAGGTAGACTCCCTGATAGAGGTATTGAGCATGCGATCGAGTTGGAAGAGGGTGCAAATCTAGTGATTACTACCCCATATCAACACCTGAAAAGATATAAGGATGAGATTGAGAAAGCTATCAAAGAGCTTCTCAAGATGGGTCATATCAGGCCAAGCAAGAGCCCATTTGCATCATTAGTGGTTCTTGTGAAGAAAAATGATGGGACCCTCAGGATGTGCATCGACTATAGGGAACTCAATAAGAAAATAATAAAGAACAAATACCCCATACCCAGGATAGATGAACTGATTGATGAGCTACATGGGGCCTTTTACTTTTGCAAGATAGATTTCAAATCTGGGTACCATCAGATTCGAGTCAGAGATGAGGATGTGGATAAGACAACATTCAGGTGTCACTATGGGTACTTTGATTTCCTAGTCATGCCATCTGGTTTGACTAATGTGCCAGCCACCTTCCAGTCTTGCATGAACAGAGTCTTTCATGAGTAGTTAAGGAGGTTTGTTCTGATATTTTTTGATGATATTTTGATTTACAATAAGACATGGGAAGAGCATCTGAAACACATTGAGATTGTGTTGAGCATTCTGGAGAGAAAGTATTTATATGCTAAGATGTCAAAGTGTGAGTTTGGGATGATCGAGTTGTTATACTTGGGTCACATCATTAGTGCGGGTAGTGTGAAAGTAGACCCAGAGAAGATTTGGGCAATAGTGGACTGGCAACCACCAAAGAATCTCACTCAGTTGAAGGGATTCCTTAGTTTATGTGGATATTACCATAGGTTCATGAAGGGGTTTTCTTAGTCAGCTACACCCCTCACAAATTTGACTCATTAGGATGCTTTTAGTTGGACATGGAGTACATAGGAGTGATTTGACAGATTCAAATAGATTATGAGTACATGCCTGTGTTGGCAATACCAAATTTCAACAAGCCTTTCGAGTTGCAGTGTGATGCCTTAGGAGAAGGCATCGGTGTGGTAATTATGCAGGATAAGCATCCCATAACATTTGAGAGTAGGAAGTTGAGGGGTATGGAATGCAGCTACAACATTTATGACAAGGAGATGTTAGCCATATGCATGCATTGGCTAAATTCAGACAATATTAGGGCAAATTTTTAGTCAAGACAAATCATAACAGTCTGAAGCATTTCCTTGGATAGAAAGATTTGAACGAGAGGCAACAGAAGTGGGTCAACAAGCTACAGGCCTACAACTTCGATATTGTATATGTCAAAGGTAAGAAAAACATTATTGCTGATGCTTTATCCAGGAGGCCCCATTTATGTGCACTTGGAGCCATTGCAGATGATTGGAGGGAGATGATATCTGTTGAATAGGCAAAGGATGCATGGGCTACTAGAATAATTGATGGCACCATCAAAGCTGATAGGTACTCAGTGGTAAATGATTTGATCATTTACAAGGATATGATCTTCTTGGTGTCAGGTTCACAGATGAAGTAGAAAGTTTTGCAGGCATTCCATGCCTTGCCGCTGGTAGGACACTAGGAGTACTTCAAAACTTATAGGCGGGTTAGAGAGAGGTTCACCTAGAAGGGCCTCAAGACAGAGGTGATGTAGTATGTGAGAGAGTGCCCAATATGCTAGCAGAACAAATAGGAGCACTCATTTCTAGGAGGATTATTATAGCCCCTGCCCATTCCTGAGAGGAAATGGGATAGCATTTCGATGGACTTTATCACAGGGTTGCCAAAATTCCAAGACAAGGATTGCATTTTTGTGGTAGTGGATAGATTGACAAAGTATGCACACTTATTTGCCATCCCTACCACTTTTATTGTAGCACAGGTTGCAGAATTGTTCTTTCGTGAGGTATTTCGACTCCATGGGTTGCCTCAGAACATTGTCAGTGACAGGGACAACAAGTTCCTTAGTAATTTTTGGTAGGAGCTCTTCAGGTTGACAGGTATAGAGCTCACACCCAATACAAGTTACCACCCTCAAATAGATGATCAGATAGAGATAGTTAACAAATGGGTGGAAGGATACCTCTGAAACTATGTTTCAGGGTAGCAGAAAGCATGGGTTAAGTGGCTTCACATGGGGGAGTACTGTTACAATTCCACTTACCACATGTCCATTCAAATGTCACCCTTCATGATGCAGAGTGCATAATAGAAGCGGTCAAACAGATCAACAGATCAACTCATACACATTGCTTGACTTGTTATCGTCAGTTTACATGCACTGATTCACCATTACACTCGGTCACTGCTTGTATCAATGATGAACTCTTTGTTCATCCTTCCAATATGCCAATATACAGTGACCCCTTTGTGACTTCCACCTTTCAGCGAACTTGCATTCCTTGGCCGATGCGCCAATAGTCCCAACTCCTTCGGTGAGACTTACTCCACAGTCGTCGACTCACATATTCCTTCCAATGAACCTCCGTTGTTCTTCGTTCACTGACGAGGCATTTACCATTGACCGCCTAGGGTTTGCTACGCTGATTCTCCTATGTACAATCTGCCTTCTTCGAACCCTAGCACATACAAAATGCTAGGCGAACTATTGTGCGCGACCCACGAACTGGAACATCTGCGTCATTGAAACAAAGAAACAAACAGGAAACGAAAACACACATATATACAACAAAGCCATTCCACTGATTTCGATAGAAATCTTATCAGTGGAATGCTTCAAATCAACATTCTGCAGCAATGGAAAAATAAAAGGGAAAGAAAACTACACTATGCAATTTTGTATTTACAGAGGATGGGAAACAAAATTGACAACACAGAAATAGTTTGATTCTCCTTAGCAATGCTTGATTACATTCAATTGATCTGACTACAATACTGATCATCATGCTTGATCCTATTCCTGTCTCTGGGTTTTATAGATTCATCCAAAAGAACTACAACCCTATTCCCAACGGCTGGGAGAGTGATTCCAAGCGGTTGGGAGCAAAACTATCTCCAGGCAGCTGGGATAAAATCCACTGTTTTATTTTAATTTGACAATTACAACCTAAGTACTTGGGGCCTACAAATCAAAATTACATGCATTGGTCGAATAGACCTTATTACAACATGATTTAAAAAAAAACATGAACTTAAATGACTTGTGTTAGGTGCCCCTGCACCATACTCCCAGGGTTAACATAACTCAAGTCCCTTGAGGAACCAAGTCTGAAATATTAACCCCGTGCTTGATGATGTCTTCCTCGCTCATCTAGGTTGCATCCTCATCACGTAAACCACGCCATTTGACTAAATATTGTTTGTATGTTTTATGTCTAGTCTTCTTCTGAACCTTTGTATCCAAAATACATTCCAACTAAACTAGATGGCTAGGTGGAAGATCAAAAATCCATTTTGCGTCTTCAGCTTCTGTCTCTGCTACAGTGGATCCCCTGAATGGAAACAAATCTGCTACATTAAAGATGGGTGAAATAGCTAATCTGGGAGGAAGTTCAATCTCGTATGCATTAGGCCCAAATTTGTGTACAATGTTGCATGGACCTATCTTCTTCATAAGAAGCTTCGTTGGCTGCCCCTTCGGAAGTCTTTCCCTCTTCAAATATGCCACTACTAGACCCCAACTTTGTATTGGACATCCCTTTTCTTCTGATCAGCTCTCTCTTTGTATATCCCTGTGTTCTTCTGGATAGTTTCCCTTACAGCATCATGGATATCCTTCATGCTGACTACAAAATCTTCTCCTTGTGCACTCCTTTTTTCCATGTTTTGGAGATCTCTGAGCTCCAAAATTCCCTTGGGATGAATCTCATTTACAAATTCAAAAGGGCTTTTTCCTGTGCTCCTATTAATAGAATCGTTATATGCAAACTCTGCTTGTGGGATGATCATGTCCCATGCTTTTCCATGTTTTGTCAAACACCTCAAAAGATTGCCCATTGATCTATTCACCATCTCAGTTTGTCCATCTGTCTGAGGGTGATAGGCTGGCGTGAAAGATAATTGAGTGCCCAATTTCTTCCACAAAGTGTGCCAAAAATGTCCCACAAACTTGAGATCTCTGTCAGTGGCAAACCATGAATTCAAACTATTTTTTTGAAGAACAGTCCAGCAATATGCGAAGCATCATTGGTACATTTGCATTGTACAAAATGAGCCATTTTACTAAACCTGTCAACAACCACAAACACATTGTCGAATCCCCTTTGAGTTCAGGGAAGACCCAAAACAAAATCCATACTGATGCACTCCCATGGCCTTTGAGGAATTGGAAGTGGCTGATTGAGACCTACATTTGATGAAGTTCCTTTTGCTCTCTGGCAAATGTGACAACTGTTTACAAATTTTCTAACATCTGTTTGCATCTTAGGCCAGAAGTAAAATCTTCTCACTTGCTCCAATGTCTTGTCTAGTCCAAAATGACCTCCAAGACTACTGCAATGTTTCTCTTTTATGATGTTCTCCCTCATGGAACACCTAGGCACACACAGTTGGCTATCTTTGAATAGTAGCCCTTGCTGTAACAAATATTCAAAAAAATTAGAATGATAAGAGTTTGAAAATTGTGAACAAACTGCATATATCTCCTTGAAGTCCTCATCATCTTGGTACATACTCTTGAGAGAATCCACTCCCACACTTTGCAACTAGATTTCCTGTGTAGTACACACCCTTCTGCTTAGAGCATCTGCCACCTTGTTGGATTGTCCCTTCTTATGTTTGATGGAAAAGGTATACACCTGAAGTTGTTCAACCCACTTCATATGCCTGTGATTTAGCTTCTCCTACGAATTCAGAAAACTCAAAGCATGGTTGTCAGTATAAACAATGAATTCCTTGGGCAAGAGATAATGTCTCCATTTTTTAATACTTGAACCATTGCATACAATTCCAGATCATATGTGGAATACTTTTGTTTAGCATCATTCAGCTTTTCACTAAAGAAAGCAACAGATCCTCCTTCTTGACTCAAGACAGCACCAATGGCAAGGTTACTGGCATCACATTCCACAGTAAACAACTTATTAAAATTAGGCAAAACCAAAATAGATTTCTCTGCTATTTTCTGTTTGAGATTCTCAAAAGACTCATTAGCTGCTCTATTCCAAACAAACTTACATTTCTGTCCTCCTTTTATGGATCCAGAATGGGTGCACAAATATGACTGAATCCTCTTATGAATTTCCTATAAAAAGTTGCCAACCCATGAAAACTCCTTACATCACTTACTATTTTAGGTGCTGGCCAAGACAGAATAGCATTTACCTTCTCTGGATCCATTTTCAAACTGCCCTAGGATATAACAAATCCAAGGTATGTGAGTTCTTCCTTCATGAAGATACTCTTCTCCATATTGATCATTAGTTTCTCCTCATGTAAATTTTTCAACCCCTGTTCCAAATGCTGCAAATGTTCTTCCTTTGTCTTGCTGAAAATGAGAATATCGTCAAGATAGACAACAACAAATTTGCTAATAAAATATTTCAATACCTCATTCATTAGACGCATGAAAGTACTTGGAGCATTGGACAGACCAAACGGCATCACCAACCACTCATAGAGACCTTCATTAGTCTTAAAGGTTGTCTTCCATTCATCCCCTTGTCTAATCCTGAGCTGATGGTATCCACTCTTGAGATCAATTTTAGAAAAATATCGAGTTCCACCCAAACAATCCATTAGGTCTTCTATTCTGGGCATAGGAAACCTATATCTGATGGTGATCTTATTTAGGGCTCTCAAATCAGTACATAACCTCCATTTTCCATCCTTCTTGGGAGCTAAAATTGTGGGTACAACACATGGACTAAGACTTTTCCTCACCAAACCCTTATCCAACAGTTCTTGTACTTGTTTAGCAATCTCCTCATTCTAGTTGGGCGTCATTTTATAAGCTGGTTTATTTGGCAATGTGGATCCTGGGATGAAATCAATCTGATGGCTTATGTCTCTCATAGGGGGTAGTGCATTGGGCATAGCCTCCACCATGATACCCTTATACCTGTCTTTTCTGCTTCTCGTCTACTCTCAGTGCCACCTGGAAACATTTGTCCATGGTTTCTGGTGTCAAGATGGTAATCTCATCTTGTATACTATACTTTAGGCCATTAATATACCTAGCAACCCTTCCTTTCTCATCCTTAGCATGCCCACACCTTAGGGAAAATTTATTAAATTCCTCTGTATAGGTGGATACATCCATATCCTTCTGCCTGAGATTCTGTATTTTCCTATATATCTGCACTTCATAATCTGCTGGTAGGAACTGAGCCTTGATCCTCTCTACCATCCGACTCTAGGATGAGATAATGCTCTTTCCACTCTTCACCCTTTCTCCCTGGGTGTAGTTCCACCACGTGAGTGCATCACCTTTCAATTTCGTCTTTGCAAACTTGACTCTTCTATTGGTACCTCCTTGTACTCAAAGTAATTGTTCAAAGCCTCGACCCATTCGATGACTTCTTCTACGTCCATCTTTCCGCTAAACATTAGAATATCCATTCTTGATTCAGATGACTCCTTACCGAGATATTTTATAACCTCCAAAAATTGTTTCTAATCTGTAGATATATCTGTCTGTCCTGGGGTTGTTTCCTCTTCCCCATCTTCTTCTTCTCTATCAGACTCCTCATCTGGTTTCTTGCCTTTTCCTAAGGTTTTCAACTTAGCCTGGAGTGCTTCCTTGACTCCAATCTTGATTAGCTCCTCCATTTCCTTAAATTTCTTGACCACTTCGATGGTCATTCCCTTTGGAGGCATCTCGCTAGCCCCTCCTTCACTTTCTCTATTTGACATAAACATTCATAGACAATGCCAACACTTGTCCAGACCCTTCACTAGCTCTGATACCAAAATGATGCAGAGTGCACAATAGAAGCGGTCAAACAGATCAACAAATCAACGCATACACATTGCTTGACTTGTTATCACTAGTTTACATGAACCGATTCACCATTACACTCAGTCACTGCTTGTATCAACGGTGAACTCTTTGTTCATCCTTCCAATATGCCAATATACATTGACCCCTTTATGACTTCCACCTTTCGGCGAACTTGCATTCCTTTGCCGATGCGCCGATAGTCCCAGCTCCTTCGATGAGACTTACTCTACAGTCGTCGACTCACAGATTCCTTCCAATGAACCTCCGCTATTCTTTGTTCACTGATGAGGCATTTACCATCAACTGCCTAGGGTTTGCTATGCCGATTCTCCTATGCATAGTCTACATTCTTCGAACCCTAACACATACAAAATGCTAGGTGAACTACTATGCGTGACCCGCAAATTGGAACATCTGCACCGTCGAAACAAAGAAACAAATAGGAAATGAAAAAACACATATATACAACAAAGCCATTCCACTAATTTTGAGAGAAATCTTATCAATGGAATGCTTCAAATCGACATACTGCAGCAATGGAAAAATAGAAGGGAAAGAAAACTACACTATGCAATTTTGTATTTATAGAGGATGGGAAACAAAATTGACAACACAGAAATAGTTCGATTCTCCTTAGCAATGCTTGCTTACATTCAATCGATCTGACTACAATACTGATCATCATGCCTGATCCTGTTCCTATCTCTGGGTTTTATAAATTAGCCTAGAAGAACTACAACCCTATTCCCAGCGGCTGGGAGAGTGATTCCAAGTGGTTGGGAGCAAAACTAACTATCTCCAAGCAGCTGGGAGAAAACCCACCATCTTATTTTAATTTGACAATGACAACCTAAGTACTTGGGGCCTACAAATTAAAATTACATGCATTGGTTGAATAGACCTTATTACAACATGATTTAAAATAAAACATGAACTTAAATGACTTGTGTTAGGTGCCCCTGCACCACTTCATGGCATTATACGGGTATGAGGCATCAAGCTTTGTTGATTTACTGTTTGGTGATAGCAGAGTGCCTAAGGCCAAAGACCTTCTTCAGAAGAGTCAAGACATCATGAGGTCTTTGAAGGATAATATACAGAATGCTTAGAATCAACAGAAGAAGTATGCAGATCAGCAGAGGACTGAGCGATATTTTGAGGTTGGTGACATGGTATACCTCATGTTGCAGCCCTATAGGCAGTCTGCTCTCAAGAAGAGTGGAGCAGAGAAGTTGAAGGCATAGTATTATGGACCTCTTAGGATCTCTAAGAGGATTGGAGAAGTGGCTTATGAGTTGGAACTTCTAATAGGTAGCAGGGTACATAATGTGTTCCATGTATCTCGCCTCAAGAAGGCGTTAGAGCATAATGTGACACCATGAGCTGAGTTGCTTCCCCTTGATGAAGAGGGGAAGTTGATATTGGTACCTGGAGCCATAATTGACACCAGGGAATGTACTATGAGGAGGATTATCAAAGAGTACCTGGTTAAATGGAAGAACCTGTCAATTGAGGATGCTACCTGGGAGAGTGAGTAGATATTGGAGCATCCTGATATGAGATTGCTTGAGGCAAGCAATCTTAGAGAGGGTAGACTGTAATGTCCCCTTCTAGACTCATGGTTAGTCCATCATAGAGTTCTCGTGGACTAGCAGTTTGGTTAGGGAACTAGAGTTAGTTGACCTTGGAGGTATTTGTCAGTGGAGAAAATGTCATTCAGATTCAATGATTCCAGTTGGCACCTTCTAAGTTGGCTCAGATTGCTCATGGTTGTTACTTACTATTTTTAGTAAGTTTGGGGTTAGTGTTGGTTTGGCATTTTTAGAGTGGCATCAAATTTGTCTCGTCAAAATCTTTCCGGTGAGATATAGATCACTTCATTCTGACACCATCTTCATATTTATTTTAAAGTCCGAAGATTTATTAATGTTATATTTAATATGGACTTTATAATATTTGGGGGAAAAGTGACTAATGAGGAAAAGAAGAAATAACTTAAAGTTATGACCTTGGGCACCCTTCCCTAGAGAAATAAAGTGTTTTTAAAATGTAAATTCCCTCCTAAAAGCCCAACGCCCATCTTCGATAGAGATAAAAAGTGAATTTTTGAGCTCATTTGTATTATGCTTGCTTTATGATATTTTCTATCTGGAGCTCTACTAGGGTTTTGAGGGTTTGAGTATTTAAACTAGGCTTTTGGAGATGAAAACCTCCATTAGTAATGGCATTCTATAGGTGTGCAATACCACCCAAAGGTGCCTTTGATGATGGATACATCCAGTATTCATTCTTGTGCTTCAACAGAGTTATCGGGTTGGTGATTTGATGCATTTATTAACACATCTTTGCAGCTTCTTGGTGGAATGTATTTGTAGATTAGAAATTAGAGATTATTGGTTGTTTTGAGCACATTACATTGAGGTTTTATGGACTATTGAGATTGCCTATGCTGGTCATACTATTCTAGAGTAGGTCGTACTTCTCAGGTAGCTGATTTGGTAATGTTTTTGGCATATATCCTGTTCCTACTTGTTTGCCCACCCTTGAAAGGTATTTCAGACTATTAATAGAGGAGATTCAAGGTGATTTCAATGTCATTTGCTGTAGACTTCTCATTCAGCCAAGTCGTACATATTTCAATGAGGACATTGGTCCTCTATGAGGCTCTCCTTCCTTCATTATAGACACTTGCTTGGCCTTAGGGAGGCGTTTGAGGCTCATTTCTTTGTTGTTAACAATTGTATGAACAATACTTATCATATCATGGAGTTTTGATGCATTTCCAACCATACCCACTTGCTGGTCCATTTCACCTGTTGTACCAAGTTGCATTTCTAAACATGGGTATGTCACAATAATTCATTATTGGCCATTTTGCTATCTGGGTAGTTGTTAGTTTCTCTATATCTATTGTATATTTTCTAGGTTTTGGTTATATGCTCTATATTGTATGCTTTGGCAACATACATTTGCAGGAAAACTAAAAACCCCTTCTGCATCTTCTGCCTATCTAAAAGACCACTCTAAAAATTTAAAAATAACACATAAAAAGACTTTAAAAATATATAGATAGGTACAACACATTACATAGACGAAAAGGAGATTGAATAACAAGGAAGGTACACACAATACATTATTGAAAGTACCCTCACCAATATCAATAGTCCCTTTTCTAGTTGCATGCATGTATGTATTGTTACCCATCAAAATAGGTGGTAAAGTGCAAGAATCAAATGAAGAGAACATCCCTTGTGAAGAAGCCATATGATGAGAAGCTCCAAAATCAAGAAGCCATCTCTCTAACTAAAGACTTGTAGAAGAAAAGAGTGCTTGTCCTTTTCCCTTGTTTGTCCTATTAGCAAAGCCTAATGTCCCTGACTATGTAGATGATGATGGTGTCAAAGAAGAGGATGGACTAGAAGACATGGATGATGGCAATTTGATATTGTTCTTTTGAATAATGTGAGTCAACTCATCATTTTTCTTCTCATAACACTTATGCTCATCATGTCCTAGTTTCTTACAATATGCACACTTTGTTCTCTCCTTCTTAGATGATTCCTCATTGGGAGAGGATGAGGACTTAGGTGAATTATTTAACTCCTTTGCTTGCTCACTGTTCTTGAAATCCTTATTTTTATGTTTCTTGCCTTTGCTAGTTGAAACCTTTTGATCCTTTGAACCTTGATTAGCAAGAAGAGATTGAGGTTTAGGAGACTTCAAGGTGCCCATGTGTACTAACTTAGCTTGCTCCCTTGTGAGTGATGTGGCAAAATCATCAAGTGAAGGCATTTTGAAAGCTTTTCCAAGAACATCCATAGTAGCATAAAAGGTAGGAAAAAAAATTGAATAATCAGGACCAAGCTTAGCTAGAATTGAAAGAATCAATTGAGTGTCCTCTTTCTCAATTCCACATTGTTTGAGATGCAATCTAAGTGACTTTATCTTTGTGAAGAAGTCTTGGATGCTTTCAAAATTGGTTGGATTCAAACCAATTACTTCATTCTCTACTTTGAAACCTCTCATAGTATCTTTCTTACCAAAGAGATTCTCTAAGATAGTCCAAACTTTATTAGGTGTATTACAAGATTCAATAGGGAAAAGTAGATGAAGAGAAATAGACAAGCATAGTATGACATAGGCTTGATCACATCTATTGTACCACTTTCTCTTTTCTGCAGCTGTTGTTGGTTCAATATCTATACCCATTGTAACTCTATATAAACCCAAGCTTCTCAAATGGATTTCTATTTTCGTTTTCCACTCATGATAGTTATATGGTGTGAGTAGAGGAAGTTTGGTTTGATCCATGATACAAGAGTACAAAAAAGAACAACACAACTACAAACACCCCTTTTACTCAATCAAAGAGATCACCCTCCAGAAAAAAAATGATTATGGGACTTTATAATCAGTCCAATTACAATTGTCACAAGTCAAAACAACAAAGTGGTCTTCAATTTTGCTACAATGCAAAAGACAAGATTAGGCTAAATCTGAAAGTATAATTTATGAGTAAAATTGGATCAAACTAATTGCATATTTGGAAAGTACTCAAAAAATTATGTACTTTCAAAAAAAATTCACCAAAAAAGGTTACTGTATGAGCTCAAATGAAGTCTTTGAAGTTCTGAAAAAGGGAACTACTCAACAACAATGATGAAAAAGTGCAATTTCTAAGAAATCTAGGTACCATAACCAAAATTTGAATCCACCACTATAAAGCCTGTGAAATTCTAGCCAAAATAAAAAATATTAATCGAAAAACAGACCAAAAATGACTAAGTTATAGCCCTGAAAAGATCAGTTGTCAAGCTGAAAACTTCATTGGAGAGGAGGTAGGTTGGTAGAGGCAAAAATTATGATGTCATGCTAATGTCGATAGGGGCAAACAAAATATTCTCTCACCCTACCAAATATTCCAAAATTTGTTGGGAAGTGACGTCGCCTTGTTGGTAAATGACATCATGATGGTGTCAGCTAACAGAAGAAAAATGCACTGATATATTCTTCACCGTACACAAAATATTCTTTTCTTGGCTAGGAAAGTTGAAAAAACATCTAATTTTTTTGCGAAACCACTGTTTGAGAGCTGAAACCACCATTGAATAAGTCAGAAACCACCTTTTACTGGCAAGAAACCACTTTTTGGCAATAAAGGGCAGTTTCAAGGTATTATGGGCTATTTTTAGAGGAATATTCTTCCAAATCTACAAGGAATTGTCGACATAAGGGAAGATACCCTAGAATATGCTATGTTAGTCTAGAGTTTGTATCCACTAGTTTTGAAATCTCCTTGTTGGGGGTTTTATGGCCGTTAGCCTATTTTTATATCCCACTGGCCAGGTGGTATAAAATCCACCGGTGGCGGTTAGCATCAATGGTGGAAGGGTTTGGGTGTGGCCTACACCATATTGCACCTGCTAGATGACCTGGTACATGTGAGTACCTACCACTACGCAGGTCATCCTACAAACAGGGTATGACAGTACCCTTGAAAATAAAAATCCGTAGAAAAGTTTTTTAATCCAGAAGATAATTAAATATACATTTCAGTAAACATATTATCCAACAAATATTAAACCTAGGACCCAATACGTTTGCACTAGCAAGATTCAGCCTGTGTTAGCAAAATTCAGTCTGTGCCAGCAAGATTTAGCCTATGCCAACAAGATTTAGCCTACACCAATGGAATATTCGGCAAAGATTTTCTGCAAGATTTCCTATGACCAGTTTGCAAAAAAAATTACCTTTTGTTGCAACTGCTCTGATTGCAATGATTTGACAGTCGATCTATAGGTTTTTGGGTGTTTTGGACGTTATGACAGGGTTTGATTTTGCCCAAACTACTTTGAAATTGTAGCTACCTCCTAGATTAGGTAACCACTCCCCAAATTGAAAATCATGCAGATCTAGCCTCCAATGTCCAATTTTAGAGAAATCAAAATGCTAAACTAACTATCTCGAACCCCCTCAACACAATGGTGTGCTCAGATTTATAGCAGCATGCTCCAAAATGAACCTGCAACACAAGGCCACAAAGAGGAAACCCTCACAAATCTAGTTTTTCTATCAAGTTTTTTTGATTCTCTAGATCATCATTCAATGCAAGAGAAGAGCATACTCAACTATTCAAGATCCACCATGATTTGCATTCAAGATCTCTCAAAAAATTGACTGACAAGAAGTGATTCTTCCTAGCTCTGATACCATGTAAGAGTTAGCTATGATGGTAGCCACTCAAGATTTCAGACTTCATGAAAGCACAAGAGAGACCAAATGAGAGAGTAATTCTATTCTATCAATGAATGCAAAAAGATTGTTACAATGTACATGATATGCCTTGCTTATAAAGACAAGGATGACATGTAGGATGAAGTAGTCATATGACAAGTGTCTTAATCCTATGACATGAGATAACTAGAGGATAAGATTCTAATTAGTTGATAAGATCACATGTGTAGGATAAGATCACATGACAACCTAGAATTATCTAGACTTATCATGTGAACATGTGTGAATAGGTCTAACTAATTACTAGTTAGATAATGTGCCTAGTTCACACTACAAATGGTAAACCAGATAGGTAATAACTATGTTCAAACCAACACTAATGACACATCTAACATCATAATCTTAATACCACTTTTGACACCACCCAAGCCCATCCTAACCACATTCATTTTAACACTAATTAATTACATAAATTGTATTTATTTAATTAATTAGGATTATCCTTATAACATTCCCTCCATCATCAAATTAATTAAATAAATTATATTTATTTAATTAAACTAATTTCCTACACCCTTCCCCGTTAATTAATTAAATAATCTTATTATTTGATTAATTAGTTTAAATTCCCAAATCCTAATCTAATCCATACTAATAAAATAAATCACATCCCATCCACAAATTAATTAATTATTATTTTTTAAATCACATGACTAACTAAAAAATAAAAGTCAAACAACTAATAAATCTCCACCATCCATTTTCCTATCACATCTTTTAATCCTAGCCATTCACATAATGATAGCCATAGAACCTTCTAACCTTGCTCTAAAATCCTCTCACTCAATCTCAATCATCCATCCTTTTAGCTTGACCTAGAATCTTCTAACCTTTCCCTAATTCATCTCATTCAATCCTATCCATCCATTCTAATCAAGTCTCAACTCTCCATCCTACCATCCACACATCTATAAATCAATCCTCATCCTCAACTAAATCAAGAGGAAAAGAATTTGTGAGTACATGATGTTGGAATGAAAAAGGACCTCCTTCGATCCTTCATTAAACCCTCTTCAACATAGGTGCATTCAACTTGAATCTTACACAATCTTGGAGCAACCACACATCAAGAGCACATCTTCATCAACAAAGAAAGTATAATGTTTCATTTTTATTGAGCATTTTTTGTATTTGATTGCTTCTTTATTCTCTATGAGGTATTCATAAGTTTAGAATATGGATCATAGATTTGCATTACTTTCCTATTGTTTTTATTTCAAATCGAGGGTATACATTCTAGCATGCCTAGTGGGACCTTGCCCTTGGTTTAATCTTATTTATTTCTAGTTTTTTTACAAGTTTTTTGCCCCTATTTGGAGAGATATGGTCAAGGTGTTTTGTTGGGTGCATTCTAGATTGAAACAGACCTCACGGTTGAGTTTGGAAGGCTCAAAAACCTAAGGATCAATAGTAAATACCATAGGGTTTCCTCGTAGTGAATACCAGAGGTTTTTCTAAGGGCATACATTTCCTATTATACAATCTATACAGATATGTACCATTTGTATGTGGGCATCCCCTACGCAATGGTGAATTTTTTTGTTTCATAGTTTTATTTTCTATTATTTTTGTTTTTTAATATTAAAAGTTTCCTTTTTGTAGGGTACAAGTCCATAGATAGTCGTACCCTGTGTGATGCAGTCATGGTAGGAGAGTCTAATGAAGAACTATCCAGCCATGCAACCAACACTAATAAACACATACATCAAAATAGAACTCACAATGAAATGACATAAGATATACCTTGGGACAACTTGAGCTCCAAAATATTCATTATATTATTAAATTCTCAAACAAGTTATGATCTACTGCAATGGTGTATATGCTAGGCCACAACCAAATGACAACTAAAAACATTTAATATCCTTATTCTCAAACTCCATCCTAAACCCCCATACTCATGCCTATGCTCAAACCTCCAACTCCTACTGAAATGTCATCTACCTCCCCTTCTCATCTTAAATGATCATGGGCAACCAATATATATCAATCTCTAACCTCCTTATTGATTTTCATCAGCCACATGGTGGCACAAAGTTTTATACTCCCTGAAACATGTAGTTAGCTAATGAAAGCTAATTTCTCAAGCCAAACCAAATCAATAGAAAATAAAGTTGTGTGGTGCCCAATGTTTTCTCCCATGAGCCCAATAATTTTTCACATGTCTTCCTTGATTATTGTAAAATTCAAATTCCCTAGCACCAATAGTAATTTTACAATTGTGATAGGTCACCAGTCTAATACAAGTTCATAAACCCACATAAGTCATTACATGAATCCAATTCTCCTCAAATGTAGATATGACCTCCAAATACTCCTTAAGAATGATATACCAAAACCACAAGACTCAAATGTGAAATACAAAAAAATGAAGCGACTTCTACAATTAATTGATGAATTAAAAGTGCAAATAAGTAAACATTGGCGATACATGATTGCTTTATTCCCCCAAGGATGATCCTGCATCAAACACCCTAGGTAAATTAAAAAGTGAGTCCCTCACTTTCTAGAGACTAGAGGGAAACCTAGTCATTTTACCTCAACCCTAGAAATCTAGCTTGAATCTTCTTCTGACCGTCCTCTCCATTTCACTAAATACTCCTCATATTCCTTGTTCCTAGTGTTTTTCCCAATTATGTTGTCTATTTTTTTCAAAATCTCTTCTTTTGGTTGTGGTAGTTTGGAGTTTTGTCCTTGATCCTTCATGATGTTTCCCTCTTAATCTCCTCCATGATACTAGTATAGGTCTAGAATATTGAATAGTGGAGATATGCTAAGGTTTTCCGGTAACTCTAACTCATGTGTTCCCTGAGTCAAATCTTCTTATAATTTTGTAAGGACCAAACTTCTTCATTTTCAGAATTTGTTATATGTCCCAACTAGAAATCTCTCCTTTCTGAGGTATACCATCACTTCATCTCTTACCATAAAATATTTGTGTCTTGGTTTTGTCAGTCTCTTGTTTTTACTTTTCATTCGTCTTCTCCGAATGGTTTCTTACCTCCTCATGTACCTTCTTCATGTGTTCAATGAACTCTTCTACCTCCACACTCCTCTTTTCTTCCTTACTAATGTCTCTTAGCTCTGATAGATTCGTTGGGTTGCTACCATTCACAATCTGAAATGGTGTATTTCCAGTACTCTCGTTCACTAAATTATTATGTACAAATTCTACTTGCAATAAGACCATGTCCCAATTCCCTGCCTTTTCTCCAACCAAGCATCCTAGTAAGTTATCCAAGCTCATGTTCACTACTTTTATTTTCCCATCAATCTACAAATGGCATGTTGAGATGAATTTCAAGTCTATTTTCATCTTCTTCCACAAGGTCCTTGAAAAGTATCCCACAAACTTAGTGTCTCTATTTGAAACTATGCTCTGTAGCAAACTATGCAATCTTACTACCTCTTTGAAAACTAAATCAGCTATGTGTACTACATCATTGCTTTTCTTACATGAAATGAAGTGCACCATCTTAGAGAACTTTTCTACTACTACCATGATTGAACCATTTCCTCTTTGTATCAAGACTTGGAAGTTCCAATACAAAATCCATTCATATGTCCTCCCGTGGCTTTTGCAACACTAATAGTGGCTGGTATAGCCTAACATTTTGATTATTTCCCTTGGAAGCTTGGAAAGTCCTACAACCTTGAACAAATTGCCCCATGTCCTTGTATATTTGTAGCTAAAAAGAGTTCTCACTTATCAAGGCAATTGTCTTATCTATCCCAAAATGTCTAGCCAAACCTCCACAATTCTTCTCTCTGATCAGACTCTCTCATACAGCTTCTAGGTATACATAATTGACTTTGAATAACATCTCATTTTGAACCAAGTAATCCAACCACTTACTTTTGTCCATGTTTACCATCTCTTTACATGCCTTCACAAAATCAGGATCAACATCATACAAATATTTTAACTCCTCAAAACCAACTACTTCTACCCTCATTTCTATTAACAATTTATGTCTTCTACTTAATGCATTGGCAACTTTGTTTGACTTACTACTCCTATGTTTCAATACAAAAGTGTAACTATGCATGAGTTATACCCACCACATATGTCTCTAGTTTAATTTACTTTGATTGTTTAAGTACTATAGTTCCTAATGATCAGTGTACAACACAAACTCTTTGGGTAATAGGTAACGTCTCCACTTCTTCAATGCCTATATAATGGCATAAAATTCTTGGTCATAAATTGAATACTACTTCTTGGCATCATTCAACTTCTCACTAAAATAGGCTATTGGTCTTCCTTCTTGGCTTAATACTACCCCAATTACATTCCCACTTGCATCACAATCCACTTGGAATATCTTATTGAATTTGGTAAGGCCAATGCTAGTTGTTCTATTACTTTATTCTTCGACAACTCAAATCTCCTATTAGCCCTTGTAGTCCACTTGAATTACCTCCTGTCCCCTCGAGCATTGTCTTAGTTAGCAGCACAAAAATACTACTAATTTTTTTTATGAACTTCCTATAAAAACTAGCCAGCCCATAAAAAGATCTTACTTCCCCTACATTTGCTTGTGTAGGCCATTCCAAAATGGCTTTAACTTTCTTCAAATCCATTTTCAAACTTCAATTGAGATCACAAACCCCAAATCTAATAGTTCTTCTTTCATGAAACTACATTTTTTTTCAAATTGATCAACAACTTTTCTTCTCCCAACCTTTGTAATACTAATTTGATATGCTCCAGGTGTTCTTCTCTGTTCTTACTAAAAATTAGAATATCATCTAGATAAACTATCACAAACTTACCCAAGAATTTCCTTAATATCTCATTCATCAATAGCATGAACGTCTTGGGTGTATTGGTTAGTCCAAAAGGCATAACAAGCCACTTATACACCCTATCATTAGTCTTGAAAGTTATTTTCCACTCATCCCCTTCTCTTATCCTGATTTGGTGATAAATGCTCTTCAAATAAATCTTGGTGAAGCACTTGGATCCACTTAGGCAATCCATGATATCATCCATCGTATTGGGTCCCAAAATAACTGCAACCTTAAACTCTAAACATTCCTAATCATCAATGTTGGGAATGTCATCGAGGCGATTTGGAAGAGGTTTATCAACAAATTGAGGGTGATTTTGGCCAACTAAAAGGAGTGGGTAGGCTCCTCTACACTTTGAGCTCATCTTAGACTTTGGAGAGATATTCCAAGGGGTATACCTAAGTAAGTATTAACTTCAAAACCAGATAAACAACTAAAAATCAAAAGACAACAAAACCCAAATCATTCTCTAGGCCCCAAAAAATATCACTGGACCTAGAACAATTGGTTATCACTAAGAATCCCTATATAGCTGATAAAAGGCACTCCCATTAACCATGGAAAGTACAAGTATGCTTGTTTGGTTTGCAAATAATTGATACCTTAATGACCCATTTATAATATTTCCTATTTTCAAAACAAAACTGCAACAAAACATACAATACTAACTACATATTTCACACATGATGAGTTTGTTTTAGTTTTTTAAAGAGGTTTGGATGATCAAACATCTCAGACTGGTGCCTATTATGATGGGCTATAGAGTCCATGGTTGAGAAGAGGGTAAAAGACAACACAGAAATGAAACACACACTTTCTGGATATTCAAATGTAAGAAAAACAACGATCAATGAAGAATATACTTATTAATCCTTAGAATACAATCATTCATCTATAACCATAGGAAAGATCATCACATAGCATGTAATGTTTTAAGAATCTATCATATTCATCTAATCAACTATTATAGTCATACCATGAAGTGCAGCAAGAGGAAACCCTAGCTAAAACTTTGGATTTCCTTGAACAATTACATAAGAAGAAGGAGAAGTTCATACGCTGATCACTGAAATCAAAATGAGAACCTTTCATAACATGTGTCTTATCCATTAGAGAACTAGAACTTTTTTCTCTTTGAAACATTGAGAGATCTACACTTGGTCACCTGAAAATGGCAAAAGACCAACCTTAGACAAGAGTTCAAATCTTGCCTTTATAGCCTTCACACGCATGTCTGATAATGCACTGGGTAGGAAAACCCTCAACAACCCCACCAACTATATAAAAAGCATTAATTTTGGCCACTGACTTTGCCTTAGTGGCATCCCTGGAAGTAGTTAGCGTGTTCCCAGGCAGTTGGAGGAGATTGGAAGGCCAGGAAGTCAACCTCTGACAAGTTGGACTTTAGAGGTTAGGCCTTCCACTTGCACCATGCTCATTAGAGGAAAAGGAGAGAATCACCCGACCTTGAAATACTTAGACAAACAAAGAGCATTGGGGGTCAGGCCTCGGGCCTTCTTCCTTCTGCCTTCTAAAAGGAAGAAGGAAGAAAAGGAGAACTCCCGCATTCTGAAAACATAGAAGCCTTTGAATAGTTCAGTGGACTTCGAGCCTTCCGCCTTCCGCCTTTTTGGAAGAAGAGAGAACATCATAACACTGACCCCTGAAGTCCACTTTACCTAGAAATTTTTTCAAACCCTAGGTGGATCTCGACCCCCAGGCCTTCCACCTTGTACTTGTCCTGAAGAAGACGAAAGAGAGGAGCCCCGTCATCCACCCGTAGCACAAAGAAGAGAACACCTATCGAGGATTAGCCGTCAGGCCTTCCCTGTTTCACCTTCCTCAAAGGAAGGAAGAAGAGAACCTCTAAACTTTGTTTCACACTTCATACTTAGAAGGATTTGAGCAAGTAGACCTGTCAGACTTTAGACCCTAGGGCTTCTATCTGACACCTACCTTGAAGAAGACAGAAGGCCAAAGTCTTGAACTCCAACCTCTGACAAACTTAGAAAAATTTTCAAGAAATTAACACTTAGGAAAATTTAGCCTTAGAGGGCTTCAGATCAACAAGGAAAGCATGACAGAAGGAGGAATACTAAAACTCTGACCTCCAAAAAAGGTAAAAATGCAAGGAAATACTTAGAGAGATTTGGACTTAGTCATTTTTTGGGCTATTCCCTTGTACTTAAAAGGTAAACACATGAAAACCTATGGATGATACCTCAGATCAGTTATAAACTATAGGTCCATTATTGAAGGCATAAAGTAGGTTTTTCATTGGATTTTGGAGCAAAAAGGTGCAAGTTAGGAACAAGTTTTTCAAGTCTAAACAGTGGCTCTGGTTGGGAACGCGTGCCAAGCAGTGACACAACAAGAATCCAGATCTCTGAGTAGACCAAAAACACCAAAAAATGACACACAAGAACTAAAACAAAACACCATCAAGACCAACAATAGCCAACACTACTCGAGGTCAAAATAATAGATATAACAAGATTTTATCACAAAATTTGAAGGAAATTATTACTTATGAAAAGTAATGCTTTAAATGTTGATCGTGAACGAACAGCTCCATGAGTTCTCCTTCCAAAGTTATCAAATGATAGATCTTGAGCTCTAATTTCTCTATGACTTCATAATGCCCAAGCCATAAGGGATCAAATTTTCCATGTTTCTCTTTATCTTCAAATTTTGCATCCCAGAGAAGCACCAAGTCACCAACCTAGAATTCTCTTGAGACGATACTTTTATCAAGCAAGAGCTTCATTCTCTGCTTATGATTCAACATCTTGTCATGTGGAGCTCTTCTCTATTCTTCCAACTCAATTAGCTGCAAGATCCTCTGAGATACTGCATCATACTGCTCTCCTTATGTATCTTGTAGCAACTACTGAACTAGTAATTCTATGTTGATAGGCATCTTCACCCTTGCTCCATACACTAGCTCAAATGGGCTTCTACCAATGGATCTTTTGAAAGTTATCTTGTCAGCCCATAGAGTATACTTTAAGTTGTCATTGCATCTCTTCTTGTCCTAATCTAGTGTCATTTTTATGATCTTCATTAGGCTTTTATTACTTGATTCAGCTTGTCCATTACTTTGGGGTTGATAAGGAGATGAATGCACAAGGTTCATGCCAAATTGAGAACACATGTTTAGCATCTCTTGAGACCTATTTAACACATTGCATTGTTTGTCAAAATCCTAGCTGGAACTCCAAACCTAGTGATTATTGTTTTCGATGAGGATTTCACCCTTATGCAAAGCTGTGAAACTCTACAATCCTTCAAAACATGGGGACAAACTTAGGCTGTGGGTGACCTATAATGAGTTTGAACCTCCAAATTATGGGCTGGTTCCCTTAAAATGTTCAATTTGAAACTATGATTTTTGGATTTGGAAAAGGGTAAGAAGGAATCTCTAAGGTAATAAAACTATAAAATTTTGGTGATGCATCTAGTAATGATGGAAAAATTGCAAATCTGATTCTCAATAGACTTCAGAAATCTTACCTACACAATCCACTTTTGACACAATAATCACATAAATGTTTCTAAGGAAGGCTGGAAAAACTATTCTTTATAAAGGAAAAGGATTCTTCACAACATGAAAGAAAGGATTTCAGTAACACAACCTAAGACCTATGATATTACTATGTTTAACACTTGCAAATAAGAATGAGACAATAATTTTAAAGGTTTCAATATTAAACACATTAAAATTTCATCAAATCATCCATACAAGTAGCATCAATGGAAAGGTAAACACTTAATTTCAATGAAAAATAATGGAAAATATTACATGAGTAACAAGGAAAATGTAACCTGTAACCTGCTGTGATCTCTATAAAATCTGTAATCAATGAGTTACAAAATCTCTTTCTCTCTCAAAGTGTAAAGAGAAAAAAGGCAAGAACTCAAAAAATGAGTTACAAAACCTCTTGTCTTTCAATGTGTAAAAGAGAAAAGAATGCAAGAAATAGAAAAAACTAAGTTTTTCTTTACAATATATAGCTTGGTCTCTCTAAGAGGCATGAAAAATAGAATTAGAGCTAACTGCCTCTAAAAATAAGTTCTCCAAAGTGATCCACGAGCAAACCAAGAAATTATTAAAAAATAAGGGTCCAAACTGTCACAAATTGAGCAAAAATAGCTCCAAGTTGATCCTCTCCATATGCTTGACCAAGAAGTTGACAAAAACTCCTCAAATTGCTCCTCAAATCATGCAAAAAGTCTCTAAATGACCTTAGTTAACTCAACTCATCTATTTTGCATGATTTTGCATTGCAAAATTGATATGAGTGAATAATAAAGCAATTAGGATAATTAGTTTACTATTAGTTACAATTTGCATTATTTTATGATTTTACAACTTGTGAAAAATAATAAAGTAATTTTGTAAAATATTACTTTATTATTCACTTACATTGGTTTAGTTGGAAAAAACATGCATGATGAAAAAGAAAATAAATACCTTATCTCTCCAATTACACTTGCCTAATTTGCATTATTTGAGCAAAATTAAGACTTTAAGAGAAAACAAAAATCCCTTATGTCTCCATGCAACAAAAAACTCCTAATTGCATGATACATGCATCAAGGCAAAAAAAATCACCCTTATTACTCCATTTACAATGTCAAGGATAAGAAAAATGCATCACAAAATACTTGGGTATAAAAGATACTCCTTATTACTCCACATGCACTAAGGCAAAAATAATATACTCTGCCTTAATAAGGCATATCACCTTATTCATGCTCCTTCCATTTTGCATGCATTATTTTGTCTTCGTATTAATATGCAAAAAATACATTTTGTCTTCATTCATGCATTGTTCGTATATAGTGCCACCTTTCTCTTACCCTATCCACTTTATCTCTTTCATGTAAATATTCTTGTCCTTATATGAATACCACCATGCCAAAACTTTATTAACAACTCTAACATCTCTTCATGTCCTAATACAATGCTCCTCTGACCTTGTCGGCCACCATGTATAATGAAGAAGAATCTTTTTGGATGTTTGACCTATTTGCATGTGATAACAAGGCAATACTTTGACCATGCATAAGTTTGAGGAATCTCAACCATATAGGAAATAAGGTTTTTTGAAAAGTTTACAAGGCAAAAGCCTTGTCTCCTCATGATGTTGACCACCTTTGACTTTAACAAAATCAAATGCAAAGGTGCTATGTGTTGTCGACCCTTTCAACTCATGATCACTAAGAACTTCAAGGTTGAAGTCTTGACCCCTGGTGCATTTGGATAAGGTAATGATGTTTCTTTTGTTAAGTCAAAAAGAAAAGAAAGAAACATGAGCATTCATTGAACAAAAGTGATGAGAAACCCTAAAAGTTATCTCATTTTCATTTTGCATTCCATCTGTTGCTCCTTCATGCTGGCCACCGATAATTCTACTAGGGTTTGATGAAAAGGTCTTCCTCGCTGGTTTTTCACTCTATATTTGATTGAACTCTTGGCATTTTTATGGCATTTTGGTGTAGGAAGAAGGTGAGTGTGTCTTTCTTGACTTTTAACTGGTAGTTTCTCATTTCTGTGTTTTACTTCTTCATCCTTGGCTATGGCTGGATGTCTAGTATATACTGACAACTATTTAACAAGCTTTTCTTGTTCTTCTGTGCCTTCTATAACTTGTATTTTAAGATTTTCAAATGATGAAGTCGGGCCTGTAGAGCTCTCCATACAAGACAATGAGGTGAGTTTTTGGCTTTCTTTATCTCATTTTCCTTTTAACCTATACCAAAATGTTATAGGAATGACAAGGGTTTCAAATTTTGATCAAAATGAAATGGATCCTCTGTATTCTTTAAGAAATGAACTTCTCCTATCATGGTCATGGTTGAATAATGATTTTTTTCCTCTCTTTACTGCAGTACAGATACGAATCCTATAAAGGTTTAAAAAATACAACAAGGGTTTGATCTTAAAATGCTTCTCTGTATATTTGCTTGGCTCTCTTTTGTATTATCTTTTCTTTCACTTGTTGTGACTGTATCTATGCATGAAGATTGGGAAAAATAATGAAAGGGTTGTTTTGCTATCTATAAACCCTTGATTGGGTTTACTTGGGCTGCGAAGAACTTCTTTTGTTGTTATCTTTACTCCTTCTTGCATTCTTCATGGCATCTAAGACTCTTTCTAAAAAAATGACCTGGATCTAGCACTGGATGAATAGAAAAGTCTAAAAATATGGTGGTTTGGCATATATAGAAGGCATGTCCTCCTCATGATAATACATAACTTGGTGAAGTGAACTATTTTCATGCTTCCTCGGTAGCTGTTCCATGTGGCATTTTCCATACTTCTTTCACATAAAACTACTATTATAATTATACAACTTGTTGTTACAACCTTATCAGCAACCTTACATATCATTCATAACAAAAAGTGGTAAATATTTGTCCTTAAATATTGTTCTATGACTGGCTGCTCCAATATTTTCATTTCTAGTTTCTTCTCTTCAATCTCATTTTCCAACTTTTGCATTTCAGCTTGAAGTTTGTTGTCCTCTAGATTGTCCTCATAAGTGTTGCCTTAGCTTGCTCTTCTTCTTCTAGGCTTGACTGCATTTTGACCTAGCTAGCTTCAAGTTGTTGCCTCAAGAGAATAATGAAAATAATCTCTCACTTATTTGCTCATTCTATGGCTTTGTATTCAATAGTCATTATTGGCTTATTTTTCACTATATTAGAGATAGCTGATAGTCTTAAACCATTGTTGATGTATGTGCCCTTGTGATTTATCACTGTACCACTTGGTCTCTATGTTCTAATAACTTGATAATGGCAATTGTTCTTTGTATTTGAGCTATGACTGTGCTCTTTTCATGAGATGATGATGAATCTGGAGCTCCTATGCCCTCAAGATTGTCTTCTAGGGGTTACTTCATTTGCATAATATCTAGTACTTCCTCTACAACTCCCATCTCAGAATCTATCCTTGAAGACTTCTCTTTTTTTACTTTTTGCATTGTTTGAGATGTGCATCACTCATTCCAATGGTTAAACAGTCATTTGTTAACTTCACACATCATTTACAGCAAAAGGGTAAATATGTGTCTCATATTATATGCCCAGGCTAGTTTTGACTATTGGACTGAATGATACATATAAGAAATGCCTTGACATTTCATTGTTTTAACATAAGGGTGATTGTCACTTCATGGTTGACTACCTCCTGACTTACAGATACATGACTATTTTGATTATGATAGTTGTACCTTGTAACTCACTTGGTAGCATATTTGACTGTTCATCTGTTTTAGTGCTATACATGACTTAATCATATGATTCTAAATTGTTGTTTTCATGATAAAGGATGAGAGAAATACCTCTTTATGGCATGATAAGTTCTTCATGGTTGTTCCATATGATTTAACCACTCATTATGGCTACAGAAAACATGTTTCTTGGTCAAAACTGTCATTAATAACATTGCTTGAACATGATGGGCTCAACCATTGTGGAAGCCACATTTTCTCCACATGTTTTAATGTCTTCAAATCAGCAACATTACTTTTCCTATACCTGCACAGTGAACAAACAAGTTAGCATAAAAACATACCTTATGGAGTCGATGGATCCTCCTCATGATGTTCTGATTTATGGCACATGGACATTTTGATTTGATTCTTTCATATGAAATGTATGATGTGGCAAGTTGATATGTCTATTTCATAAAAGCATATGATATTGATGATTTAGTAGTGCTTCTGGAAAAATTGCGTATTGCTTTTTTTGCCTCAACGTTTTGAATCACACTCCGTGATCCATCATCAGGAGGAAAGAAGAGAATGTGAATGAGATAAAATTGCAGAGTTAGACTCTTAAAAAGAGAGAGAAGGTGGGTTCGGGTTACAAGAAAAGTCTAAGGAGGTAGGGAGACAAGACCAAGGACAAGCTAAAATAGGGGAATAGAAAGGGAAACAAAAAGGAATAAAATCAATAAAATGAAAGTAAAAAAGAAATACTAGACTAAAAATTCTATTCTACCCTACTCTAACCAGCCAATTAAAGCTAGTCAAACAAATCCATTAACTGTTTGGTTAAAATAACTTCTCTTTCTGATTAAGGAAGGATGCTCTGCAAGTTGTTTTACTACCGATAAGATATGATTCATAAGAATATACTTCACAAAATGTTGCAAAATATTCTGAAGAATGAAAACAAAATCACTGATCATCCAAACCTGAGCATAGATACTGCTATTATGGAGTGGATAAGTGATCTCATTCTGTTGTTCTAAAGATGAAAATTGTTCTATTGGTACAATAGAAATCTGTACCTATTTCTTTAGCTCTTTGACCACCATATATCTAATTGGACATCCTCTTGCAATGATGTATGTTTGGCTAGTGTTCCTAATGTTGTGATTTGAAGAGTTAGTCCACTTGAATGAAAAGGATGAATACACGCCTCTTTGATTTGATCTTGTTGGTCACACACTGCTGATTCACATGGTATCATATCATTTTCTATGTTAGAACCAAAATCCTTTATAATACCTGAAAAAATGCTCTCATCTAACTAAAAATTATGCACTAAATCCATATGATTTTCATCCCTCTGTTGTTCCACCTGCACACTTTCTTTGTTGTCTTCAAACTGATCAGTCTCATATTGTTCAAATGCAAAAGGCAAAAGTTTAGAAATCTGATTTACCTTGTTATACTCATCATTTATTAACTTAGGCTTTTGATTGCTACAAGAATCCAGCAGAGTGGCAAGCTTCCTACAAGCTGAACAGTTAGGGTCTTGACAATTAGAAACAGAATTATCTTGTAAAGATTGAATATCTTCAATTAGTTCATCTAGTTGCTCTAACAACAAATCAGATGTGTTATTTTCATGGAGAATATCATCTGATTTAGTTTCATATTCAACCTGATAATCAATCCTATGATCATGTAAAACAAGATTGTTAGTCTCCAAAATGGGGCTATCCTTTTACTCTTCTAGTTGAACTGAGGCCTCAACCTCATCCTGGTCTTTATGGACTAGCAATAGCTCATGTTCTTCAATATCATCTGGCTGTATCCAATCAACTGGTAATTTGGGTACTTACATGATGTCTTCATCTTGACCAACAAAAGAAGGTAGTTGATCAAACAAAGAAACTGAATCCTCTTCTTTGTTTGGTTTATTCTCACTTGGAACTTGGGCAATCTGTCTCTATAATTGAACATTTTCACCTTGTGACCTCTGTACTCTATTTTCATTCATTTTATAAACATCATTAGAAAACATTTTAAATGAATCAAAATGCAAAGGATTAGGTACCAAATTTGAACCAGCATCGTCTTCATATGCATTATGCTCATTTTTAGCTGGGGACATAGTAAAAACAGTAGCAACCTCCTACTCCACATCTGATTTTCCTAATTTGGTCAGACAAGGACTACAAGAAACTTCAACTGCTAGGTTAAAACTTGGAATCTTGATTGGCTTGGGCTCTAAAACCTTTTGCTCTTGCTCACTATACCAACTTGGAATCTTGATTGGTTTAGATACTACTACTTTTTTCTCTTCCTGATTTTGGATTGGTATGGAAGGGGTGGCCTTAATAAAATTTGGCATTTTGTAATCAGGATGCTTGGTCCAAGAAGGCTGCCATGGTTGTTTAGAAGCTTGATGACTTGGTTCAGGCACTAGATGTGACTGACACTAAGGGCTAATAGATTGATTTTGAATACAAACAGGTTCCTGATCAAAATCACAACTTCTGAAACTTGAAAGTTGATAACTACTAACCTCATTTTGAACAGGCTAATCTGGAATGAATGCAACTATCTGGATTGCTTGCCTTTGTACTTGTACAAGAAAAAACTTCATCTCCTCCTCTTTTGTTGTTATCTCTCTTGCAATATTTTCTTCAAACTGTATCCTTTGTGCCTCCAACTCCTGCTCATGAAGACAGGCTCGATAATCCATCTTTTCCTGTTGTAAATCAAGCTCCTATAGCCTCCTGAACTCTTCTAGGTTCCTTGTGACTTCTAACAATGTGTTGCTGATGCCACTCATGCTATACTTCATATCCCTAACCTCTTGGGGCTGATTTTGGACATATAAATGTTGATATGAAGGCTGAGTAGGGGTGGGTGGGAGGTAAGAGTACTATGCACGCTAGTTTCTTTGAAATTCATAGGAATTTGGGCTAAAATTAGCAGCATGGCTGATATGATATCACTGATAAGATGGAGGATTAGCAGTATTTTCATGATATGATGGATGATATGACATGTTTCCATAAAATGTAGACATGTTTACTCATTCAAAAGTTGGAAAACAACTAAAACTTGATCTCGTTAAATTATTTTCATAGGCTGTAAAATTTGGAAATGAAACTTGATCATGTTTACAATATATAGCTTGGTCTCTGTAAGAGGCATGAAAAATAGAACTGCAACTAACTACCTCTAAAAATAACTTCTCTAAAGTGATCCACGAGAAAACCAAGAAATCCCTAAAAATAAGGGTCCAAATTGTCACAAATTGAGCAAAAATAGCTCCAAGTTTATCCTCTCCATATGCTTGACCAAGAAGTTGACAAAAACTCCTCAAATTGCTCCTCGGATCATGCAAAAAGTCTCTAAATGACCTTAGTTAACTCAACTCATCTATTTTGCATGATTTTGCATTGCAAAATTGATATGAGTGAATAATAAAGTAATTAGGATAATTACTTTACTATTAGTTACAATTTGCATTATTTTATGATTTTACAACTTGTGAAAAATAATAAATTAATTTTGTAAAATATTACTTTATTATTCACTTACATTGGTTTAGTTGTAAAAAACATGCATGATGAAAAAGAAAATAAATACCTTATCTCTCCAATTACACTTGCCTAATTTGCATGATTTGAGCAAAAATAGGACTTTAAGAGAAAACAAAAATCCCTTATGTCTCCATGCAAGAAAAAAATCCTAATTGAATGATACATGCATCAAGGAAAAAAAATCACCCTTATTACTCCATTTACAATGTCAAGGATAAGAAAAATGCATCACAAAATACCTGGGCATAAAAGATACTCCTTATTACTCCACATGCACTAAGGAAAAAATAATATACTCTGCCTTAATAAGGCATGTCACCTTATTCATGCTCCTGCCATTTTGCATGCATTATTTTGTCTTCATATTATTATGCAAAAAATGTATTTTGTCTTCATTCATGCATTGTTCATATATAATGCCACCTTTCTCTTACCCTATCCACTTCATCTCTTTCATGTAAATATTCTTGTCCTTATATGAATACCACCATGCCAAAAATTTATTAACAAATCTGTCATCTCTTCATGCATATCATGTCCTAATATAATGCTCCTCTGACCTTGTCGGCCACCATGTATAATGAAGAAGAGTCTTTTTGGATGTTTGACCTATTTGCATGTGATAACATGGCAATACTTCGACCATGTATGAGTTTGAGGAATCTCAACCATATAGGAAATAATCAAATGCAAAGGTGCTATGTGCTGTCAGCCCTTTCAACTCATGATCACCAGGAACTTCAAGGTTGAAGTCTTGACCCCCAATGCATTTGGATAAGGTAATGATGTTTCTTTTGTGAAGTCAAAAAAGAAAAGAAAAAAACATGAGCATTCATTGAACAAAAGTGATGTGAAACCCTAAAAGTTATCTCATTTTCATTTTGCATTCCATCTATTGCTTCTTCATGTTGGCCGACGCTAATTCTGCTAGGGTTTGATGGAAAAGTCTTCCTCTCTGGTTCTTCACTCCATATTTGATCGAACTCTTGGCATTTTTATGGCATTTTGGTGTAGGAAGAAGGTGAGTGTGTCTTTCTTGAGTTTTGACTGGAAGTTTATCATTTCTGTGTTTTACTTCTTCATCCCTGGCTACGTCTGGGTGTTTAGTATATACTGTCAACTATTTAACAAGCTTTTCTTGTTCTTTTATGCATTTACTAACTTGTATTTTGAGAGTTTCAAACAATGAAGTCGGGCCCGTAGAGCTCTCCATACAAGACAATGAGGTGAGTTCTTAGCTTTCTTGTATCTCATTTTCCTTTTAACCTGTACCAAAATGTCATAAGAATGACAAGGGTTTCAAAGTTTGATCAAAATGAAATGGGTCCTCCATATTCTTTGAGAAATGACCTTCTCATGTTATGGCCATGGTTGAATATAGATTTTTTTCCTCTCTTTACTCTAGTATAGATAAGAATCTTGTAAAGGTTTAAAAAAATACAATAAGGGTTTGATATTAAAATGCTTCTCTGTATCTTTGCTTGACTCTCTTCTGTATTATCTTTTCTTTCACTTGTTGTGACTGTATCTATGCATGAAGACTAGGCAAAATAATGAAATGGTTGTTTTTCTATCTATAAACCCTTGACTAGGTTTACTTGGGGTACGAAGAACTTCTTTTGTTGTTATCTTTTCTCCTTCTTGCATTCTTTATGGAATCTAAGACTCTTTCTAAAAAATGACCTGGATCTGGCACTGGAAGAATAGAAAAGTCTGAAAATATGGTGGTTTGGCATATATAGAAGGCATGTCCCCCTCATGATAATACATAACTTGGTGAAGTGAACTATTTTCATGCTTCCTTGGTAGTTGTTCCATGTGGCATTTGCCATACTTCTTTCACATAAAACTATTGTTATAATTATATGACTTGTTGTTACAGCCAATTGTCACAACCTTAACAGCAACTTTACATCTCATTCATAACAAAAAGTGGTAAATATTTGTCCTTAAATGTTGTTCTATGACTGACTGCTCCAATATTTTCATTTCTAGTTTCTTCTCTTCAATCTCATTTTCCAACTTTTGCATTTCATCTCAAAGTTTGTTGTCCTCTGGATTGTACTCATAATTGTTGCCTTAGCTTGCTCTTCTTCTTCTATTCTTGACTACATTTTGACCTGGCTAGCTTCAAGTTGTTGCCTCAAGAGAATAATGAAAATAATCTCTCACTTATTTGCTCATTCTATGGCTCTGTATTAAATAGTCATTATTGGCTTATTTTTCACTATATTAGTGACAACTGATAGACTTAAACCATTGTTGATGTATGTGCCCTTGTGATTTATCACTGTGTCACTTGGTCTCTATGTTCTAATAACTTGATAATGGCAGTTGTTCTTTGTATTTGAGCTATGACTGTGCTCTTTTCATGAGATGATGATGAATCTGGAGCTCTTATGCCCTCAATACTGTCTTCTAGGGGTTACTTCATTTGCATAATATCTAGTACTTCCTCTGCAACTCCCATCTCAAAATCTATCCTTGAATACTTCTCTTTTGTTACTTTTGGTATTGTCTGAGATGTGCATCACTCATTCCAATGGTCAAACAGTCATTTTGTAACTTCACACATCATTTACAGAAAAAGGGTAAATATGTGTCTCATATTATATGCCCAGGCCAGTTTTGACTATTGGATTGAATGATACATATAAGAAATGCCTTGACATTTCATTGTTTTAACATAAGGGTGATTGTCCCTTCATGGTTGACTACCTCCTGACTTACAGATACATGACTATTCTGATTATGATAGTTGTACCTTGTAACTCACTTGCTAGCATATTTGACTGTTCATTTGTTTTAGTGTTATTCATGACTTGATCATATGATTCTAAATTGTTGTTTTCATGATAAAGGATGAGAGAAATACCTCTTTATGGCATGATAAGTTCTTCATGGTAATTCCATATGATTTAACCACTCATTATGGCTACAAAAAACATGTTTCTTGGTCAAAACTATCATTAATAACATTGCTTGAACATGATGGGCTCAACCATTGTGGAAGCCACATTTTCTCCACATGTTTTAATGTCTTCAAATCAGCAACATTACTTTTCCTATACCTACACAGTGAACAAACAAGTTAGCATAAAAACATACCTTATGGAGTTGATGGATCCTCCTCATGATGTTCTGATTTATGGCACATGGACATTTTGATTTGATTCTTTCATATGAAATGCATGATGTGGCAAGTTGATATGTCTGTTTGATAAAAGCATATGATAGTGTTAAATATCTAAAGCTCTTACAGAACTTTTCCCAAATTTTTTGTAGGTTCACTTGATATGACTGGAGTTGAAGATGAAGATATGAAGATCAAACATCAACAAAGGACATCAACCTTGCTTTCAGGCAATGATGGATATTTAATACTATCATGTGTTCTTTCTATTTGATTTTATCATTAGATCTATAGCTTGCATATGTCTACATTGCTCAGTTTAGTCACTCCCACAGCTTGTGTGGGACACATTTAAACACTTCCTTTAAATATGATCAGTTAATTTAACTAATGCAATTGATTAATGTATATTTCTTTTTTTAATCATTGCATAAGATAGAATAACTAAAATTTCAATGTATGTTCCAAATATGATATGAAATGACAGTTCAAATGAATACCTTTCTTTCTTTCTTTCAATATTCACTAATTGTAATAATTTCAAAGTTTTCTTTTACTCCTTCTGAAACAACTGTAAACTAGGTCAAACTAAATTTAGTGTGAACAAAATTTAGTAACAATTATATTGTTGATTATGAAATCAATAACCACTTTGGAAGTTGCATTGCAAGTGGGAATTGCTTCTACCCACTTGGTGAAGTAATCAGTGGCCAGAAAGATCTACTTAAATCCATTGCTGGATTTCTCTTGTATTTCCCCAATGAATTTGATTCCCCATTGTTGAAACATTCCTTCAATTGCAAGGGACAAAAGAGGTAATGCACCATCAAATTTCATCTTGCCAGAGAAATGTTGGCAAGCATCACACTTTCTTATCTTCTATGCTACATCCTTGAATAAAGAAGGCCACCAATACCCAGCCCTAATGATTTTATGGGTGGTGGTTTTGGCTCTGAAGTGTCCCCCACAAACACCATGGTGACACTAATTCATCACTGCTTCATCTTGCTCTTGGTTCAAACATTTTAGGAATACTCCTTGGTTTCTCCTCATGAGCTCATTTTGGAGCAAGAGATACCTTTAAGATTTCAGCTTGAGAGTCCTTTTCTGATTCTCATCCATACATGGTGGGCATTTCATATTTTTAATATAAAAGATCACATCTTTGTACCATGCATTATCAATCAATCTACAATGAGGAGTATCATCTACCTCTATTTCATTTACTTCTACTACTTCAAGATTGGAATTGGGCATTAGATTGGCTAAGCCTTGGCCCCTAACCAACTTTGTGACCTATATATCCATGCCATATTCTTGGATCCTATTGATCCATCTGCATCTTTTTCTTGAAGCTTCTTGCTACATAAATATGTCCTTCACTTATGTGTGTGGCACATATGCTATGATCTTGGCACCTGTGAAATAAGATCTAAAATTTTTGTGGCCTTAACCAATGCATAGGCATGCTTCTCCATTATGGAATAATTCAATTCAGTAGCTTGTAAAGACTTGCTAAAGAATCCTATTGGCTGCTCAAATCCATCTTCATTCTTTTGGAGTAAAACAATAGCAATAATATAAAAAGAAGCAAAGGAAAACAACTGAAAGGGCTTGGGATAACTTGGACTTATCAGTATAGGTGTCTCCTTGATAGCTTCTTTGATATCCTTGAATGCTTCAGATGGTTCCTTTTCCCATGTGATAGAATGCCCCTTCTTAAGCATTTTAGAAATGGCTTTAATCTTTCCCACAAAGTTATGAACAAATCTCCTAACAAAGTTGATTTGCCCAAAAAAAGACTATATTCCTTTGACTAATTTGGGTTGAGGAATGAGATCAATAGCCTTGATTTGTTCTAGATCTATTCTTACCCCATCCTTTGACAAAATATTCCTGATCAACTTGCCCTCTTCAATTCCAAATTGACACTTTTTGGGATTCAAAGAGATCACATTTTTCAAACATATTTTGAAGATTACCTCAAGGTGCTTGCAGTTCTCACCTCTTTCCTTTGAGAATGTTATCAGTTCATCTTGATAGACCACCATGATCTCATCAATAAGATTGGCAAAAGCCACATCCATGGCCAGCTAAAATGTTGATCCTGCATTCTTCAACCCAAATGGCATTCTCAAATGGACATATGTCCCCCAAGGAGTGGTGAATTTTATTTTGTATTGTTCTAGCTCCTTGACTAGTACCTGGTTATATCTTGAAAATTCATCCATCATAGACATCAATTTTGAACCAACAATCCTCTGCAACAAATGGTCCATGCTTGGGAGAGGATAATTATCCTTAAGGGATTTGATGTTTAGATTTTGAAAATCCTCACACAACTTGATTTCCCCGTTCTTCTTTCTTACCAAGACAAGGTTGGATACCCATTCAAATTGCCTAATAGGTTTAATAATACCTCCCTCTTTCATCTTCAACAATTCTTTCTGCATCTTGGGATGTATAGTGGGATTTATAGGCCTTTGTTTCTGCCTAAAGGGTTTTGCATCAAGTTGGAGGGGAATGGTATGTTGAAACAAGTCCTCCCTATAAGCCTTAAGCTCATCTTATGACCATGCAAAACACTTCTTAAATCTTCTCAGCAGAGAAATCAACATATGCTTCTCACGAGGCTTCAACTTCTTGCCTATGTAAACCATTTTTGGTGCCTCATCAGTTCCAAGGTTGACACCTTCAACACTAACCTCTTCAACAAGTTTACCTTTACTCTTCCAGTGGTCTACATTGTCAAACATTCTCTCTAGTGCTACCAGTCCCTTTGGAATTGTATTTGTCTTCAATTGTACAACCTCATTCCCAAATAATGTTTCCCTTCCATTTTCTATCTCTATCATAGGTTGCCAGTCAATCACTTGACTATCAAACTCATCCATGCAATTCAAGAAACTAAAAATTTGACTGTTGTCATTGAACACCTGCCAATTGAATATGTTATCAGGGATTGTTGACCTTGTGAGTACTTCCATAGCATAATGGCCATGAGGAAAATTCATTTGAGGATCAAATTTTGATGTAGCTACAACTAGGGAATCTACCTCTTCATTTTTTGTCCTCTCAATCCATTTGATACCAATGGCATCATACGACTCCATGGTATCCCATACAACATTCTTGTATGCTCTTAAACTTATATCCTTGGCAGTAAACTTGTCTCTAATCTATTGTACAACTAATTCTGAGTCTCTATAAAGCTTCATGCACTTGACTTTATGCTTGTGAGTAGTATTAAATTCAACAACAATGCCTCATACTTAGCTAGGTTGTTAGAGCACTAAAAATCTAGTCTGAAAGACATACCAAATTGTTCATCGTCTGGGGATATTAGAACAATACTAGCACCTGAGGCTTCTCTTGAGTATGCACCATCAAAGTACAGGGTCCATAAATCAAATGTACCACTAATAGAAGTAACGAGATTAGAAGGTAAAACATCCAGACTGGGATCATCATCACTACAATATCCCATGAAATGGTCTATGTCAGTGTCAAAGAAATTGGTGTGTTCTTCCCCTGTTTTATGTCTATCCTTTATGTTTTAGTCTTCTACCTTCTTTTCCTTGTGAAGCTTTACTTCCACTCCATGGACTGGAATGGTGGCATATGATAAATCCATCTATATACTTCCACCCATGAAATCTACCCATTTCTTAGATAATAACATACCCCATTTAGCAGGGCAGTCCACACTGATTATATCCATAAAAAATGACTTGTCTAGGTATGCTGTTAATTTGACCTCAACATCTTTGATGAGACCGATCACATTCCCTTCCTAGAATCCATGGAAAAACACTTTCCAAAAGACTTGGACACCTTCAAACCCAAATCATTCAAGATTTCATGCGGCATCACATTACTAGATGTTCTAGAATCAAGCATACAGTTGTGCAGCAACCATCCATTTATGATCAATGTGGTGTAGAAAGGATCCACACCCATCAGGCTATTCACCATAGATGATCCTAAGTAAACCTCAAGGGTTTCATCATCTTTAAGAGGGGAAACAATGGATTGAGTAGGTGCATTGGAGGCCATGATAAATGAGACATCTCTATCCCTATGCTTAGGAATTCTAATGAGTTCCCCTATTGGCAATGAAATTCAGATTTGACTAAAAATTTGAGCCATGTCAATAGGTTTATAATTGGGAAACAGAGCATCACATGGAATGGTAATATAATTTGCACAAGGAATATAAGGTACTACTTGATTGGATGTGTAACATCAGAAAATGTCCCCTTGGGTGCTTTTCCCTCATAAGGTTTAGCTCCTGGGTCTTTTACATGCATTTAGGACATCTTAGTTCATATTTTGGCATCCCGATGGAATGAAGCCTAGGTTTCATGGTAAAGTGGACCTAGGAGGACCCCTTGACCTTAACCCTACCCAAAATAGGGGGAGGACTTGGGCACCTGTGCCCCAGTCCTGCCTTATTTTGGGTCAAGCCCAAAATTTAAGTGTTGGTTTATGACAGTTATTTGGTCCTTTTGCCAACACGATAAGTTTTGATTTTTGAAATCTTGGCGGGAGTGCTTGTAGTTGCATATAAAATCATGTTTAGGCATTCATTTGTAAACTGGATTATTACTAGCAAGCTATTGTGTTCTCAAGGTGATTCAAGGCTTTCATTCTGTTGCAAGAGTAGATTTGTGTGGTTTGTGTGTTTGCATTTGTAGATTTGAGCATCAATTTCCTCATGGAATGAAGAGCATCTTCTTCCCATGAGAGATTCACTACAAGGTGACATTATATTGTGTTTTCATTATCAATTCCTTTGGTTTTTGCCTCTGCCTTACAAGGGCATGCACTCTCTATTTGACAACGGTGTTCAGAGACTTAAGTGTCCTTGGGGCTTAACTGAGGCAAGCCTCTAACCACCACAACCCCCAAATCAAGTCTTGCGATTGCAGCTTACAAGTGTCATATTTGAGAGAAGTGAAGTTGCATGAAGGATTGGCAGGCATCAAGGATTCAGGATCTGAAGAAAAGGACACTGAAGCATTTCTAGGACTTGGGCACTTGCTCTAGTGTCCTTCGCAAAAAAATTCTGGAAACAGAAGTTACAGGGTTGATCAGTGTCAGAAGGAGGTCCGGATCCCGCAAAGAAACTGGTACCTTTGACTTGGGTACCTGCTCCAGTGTCCCTAACTATTCCACCTTGGATCCCCAAAAATAGGTATACTATGATTTGTTGTTTTACTTCCATCTATAAGAGTATTTTTTGTTATTCGTCAGTTTATTGTCGTATTTGTATAATTAGGGTTTTAATGGTCAATTGAGCATAAGAGAAGAGAAATTGATAATTTAATTCCCTAATCCAAGTTTCCTGACATCTCACAGTGACCTAGGGTATGATAGTGCTCGCCACTGAACCCTAGATCCTTGAATGTAAAGTGGAGAGGAGGATTTAAACATCAAAACACTAAAACATTAACAAATCCAATTTTCCACTAAACATTTTGGTGAACCCATGTTTTTGGACTTAAATTGCAACTTATTGAATGTGTGTCTTCATATTTGGATTGATTGATTTCATTCATATAGTCATCCATTTTATTGCATTGAGAAAAATTCAAAATAATTACATAGTTTGGCTTACTAAATTGCATCAATTCTTTCTAAATTTTCTTAATTCATGATTTTTGCATCATATCTGATATAAACTACATAAAAACAAAAAAATTTAAAAATTTGCATTGCATTTTCATTATTGATTTGCTAGGGTTTTGTGGAAATTTTGACAATTTTATATAACCTAGTACTTCCAAAATCTAGGGTTGGTAGGCAAAATATTTTCTCATATTTTTCTACTGATTTTAGAGGCTCATTAAAATTAACATTTGGCTGTAGTCTTTCATTTTAGTGTAAATTTGCATTTAGATTTAAAATATTTGCATTTTTGCATAGAAAATTTCAACAAAAACTAGCAATTTTTATGCATTTTCATTAAATTTGCATTGGCATTTTGCATGTTAAATCTTGATAATAATTTTCAGATATGAGAGTATTTAATTTCCATCATAAATCAGACTTCAAAACATTCACATAGCATTTTACGTCAACATCTCAAACCTAGGGCTTCAAAAACAATGATTTTAACTAAATTTGGCCTTATCGACTCTATAAACTTGCACCATAGGCATGTTGTGAAGAGTATTTTTGCATTAATTTTCTTTTATTAGGGTAATCATTTGATTCCCCTCATAAAAATCTTCACAACACCCTTTTATCGGGCTCTTGTAGTGAAAACTTTGCAAAAAATACACATTTTGACTATTTTTGCCTAGGGTTTGACCTAGTTTGCTTTCCAAGCGTGTTGTGATCAATTTTATGGATTGAGGTGACTAATATAATTGATATTATTTGTTTTACCTCCTGATATTCATTACAACACCCCCTTTTCTAGGTCTTGGAATTGAAAAACCATGAAAAAGTTGCATATTTTGCTATATTTTCACTAGGGTTTGGCCTTAAGTGGCACTAAAAGCATGTTGTGTTGGGTATTTTTGCATAAAGTGGCTGTTATTACTGATATTATTTTCTTTCAATCATCATTTTCCTCACAACACCCTTTTTTATGCCCTTTTGCATTGAGTTTTGGTGGAAAAAAGTGCCTATTTTGACATATTTTCACTATATTTTGACTTGGCATTATCTTGGATTTGCATCAAGAGTGTGTTGAAAAGGAGATTATTTCTGTTTTGGACTGATATCATACATATAAATCACTTCCCTTGATCAAATCCTTACAACATCCTTTGTTCCATTCATTTGCGTTGAAAAAAGTGTCAAAAAATCAAGTATTCTGGGCTATTTTTTCTCTTATCTTTTGCACCAAATTTGAAAAGCTTTCAAAATATGATTTTGCATTGGTTTGAGCATATAAACATGGCCTCTAATCAAAACAGAAACAATAGGTTTCCTCCTAGACCTTACATGAAAAAAAAAGCATCTGAACCTAAAATTGTCTTTACACCTTATGATAGAACAATTGGAGACTCCGATGGACCTCTTTACATCACTGTGAAAATAATGGGAAACCCTGTGAATGGAACTCTTATTGACCCTAGTTGCATGACTAATGTTTCCACCGAAGAGTTCCTCTTTTCACATCAACTAATGCAAGGTTCTTATGACCCTTCGAACATGATGATTAAGACACATAAGGGAACCTTTATCAAACCTTTGGGTAAGATATCATTGTTGGTAACGCTATCTAGAAAACATGTCAAACAATGGTTTGATGTTGTCCCTATTTTTGATCTCTTTTGTATTAAATTGGGACATCCTTGGCTGAAATAAATGAAAGCTATCCCTTCAACAATACACCATTATCTAAAATTCCCCTTTGATGGACGTGTGATTACCATCCCTTGCAACAAATATAAACCTTTGGTTGAGAAAACATATTATAGGTTGAATTACTTTTGGGATAAAAATGAAATGCCTGGTCCTTCTATACATGAAATGACAAAAGATAAACAACCAACATGTGAAGAGAACTTTAGACCGAAAGGACAAGGTCCCTATGCTGAGGTTCCTCCCTCAAAATCCTTACAAGGATCGAGAGGTCGTTGTCAACAACAAAATGTTCTACTGCGACAAATGAGGTTTGATCTCGGTGCTTCATCTTCTAATTTGCAAAAACCTATGAAAGAGCAAGGCCCTGTCTTACAAGAGATAAGTAGTCAAAGAAAGAGAAATAGAAAAGTAAGAGAAAGAAGAAAAAGAAGACAAGAATATGCTATAAACCTTGCCTCTCAACAAGAAAACATTGATCCCAACATTCAACCAAACAACAATGATCCTAATGATGAACAACATGATGAACAAGACATGAATTTGGCTATGGTACCATATGTCCCACTATCCTCCAACATTAGGGAGTGGGAAGATGATGACGATGATTTGCTTATAGACAACCTCTAGCCCGGCAGGGGCCCTACAGGTAAGTATCTCCAACTCTTTATCTGTCTCATGATGTGCTTCCCCTGTGATGTGTTATGTGTTGTTTAGGCCTCCTGGGGTGATCCTTGATTCTCTTGTAAGGTCTGGGATACTAGGAGACTGCCTCTGTTGTGACCTTCTTCTATTTGGATCATCATTCTTCTAAATTGCCTCTCTCTGATTTCATTGTTGTGTGATGTGTCTTATGGACATAGCATTACAGTTGGTGACCTAGGGGTACCCTCCTACATGATTGTCCCTAATACACTTTCTTCTCCTCTCTTATTTATTGTTTCCCTTCCTCTAGTGTTTCTATCTAGTGGGTGGATGACGACAAACATTTATACTGATGCAGACCTAGTGTCCCTTTCGAGAGCAATCAAAAAATAGAATTAGTTCCTAATATGACGATGGGGTTGTATATCTTATCCGACACTTGGCTAGTGGAAGCACTCATGCTTTCCGCATAGTGAATTTTATAATGTTTTTGTTATATTTACAAACCTTAATAATATTGCTGCTCCGTGCACTTTTGTTTGTCTTTGAATCTAGCCTTGGTGGTACTCGATTCAGAGAGCTTTGTGATATAGCCCTACAGTTATCCTTGAACTCTAGATTTGTTGTATAACCTTGGCTCTTTGTGTGGTTAATCATATGCATTGATGTTGCTGTTTATCATGATTTCATAGACACTAACATGTTTCTTACAGGGATGTGTTTGTGGGAACATTTGGCAATCGTAAAGTACATGTCACCTCCAGGGGGCATGGGCTTTGTGAAATTCAGTGTTCCCTTGTGTGTTTTATTCCTACCTTAACATGCTTGATATTGATAACTGATATCAACCACCTTAAGGTGGGGGCATATATAAGGTAAGCTATTTGTTATAGATGTTAGCAATGTGTTTGACCTCATATGCAAAGACCTGTGCCTTAGGGTAGTGCATCATGCATCCTAAGTTTGTTTGCAATTAATCAATCAATCATGTAAGCCCTCTACGGAGGCGGGATATCATGTATATCCTTTTTCTTAAGCCCTCTATGGAGGCGGGGATGGTGTATTTCTCAAAGAAAATTGCATCATCTTGTCATTTTTAAAAGTCCTCTATGAAGGCGAGGAGCGGTTCTGTGACTAACTCAACCCTTAAGTGTGTTTTCAGCGATTGTTGTGGTGAAGCCCAATCGTCAGTGTGTGCCTATAATGTGCCTGAGATGGTGTTGGACCTAGAAATAGGTACACTCGATTGCTTGTTTGCCATGTTTTCTCTGTGTCTTCAATTGTGTGTGTTTTGGCGTGCTTGTTTTGTGTGGCGTGTTTGTTGCCCCATATGCAGAGACCAGCGCCTTCGAGTAGTGCTTCCTGCATTTTGGGAGGTTTTACATGTCTTGCGTGTGTGTTGCCCCATATATACAAAGACTTGCACCCTAGGTAGTGCATCATGTATTATGGGAGGTTTGTTTACTTTCCAGTACTTGCATCTGCATTTCATATATATGAGAAAAAGAAAAGAAAAGATATCATTTCTATCTTCCATGCATTAATGTGTCTTCTATGCATTGACTGTCTTCTCCATGTTCTGTGTGACTGTAACTGTCTTCTTCGTGTTTTATGTGCCTATTACTATCTTCTATGTGATTGGCATGTCTTCTCCATGCTTGGCAGGTTTGTTGTGTTTGTGACCTTACTTTAATGCATGTATTGGCCTTGCGTTCATACATACATTAAAGTGGGGGCTCAATGTAATGTCAGAAAATGTCCCCTTGGGGGCTTTTCCCTCATAAGGTTTAGCTCCTGAGTCTTTTGCATGCATTTAGGACATCTTAGTTCATATTTTGGCATCTCGATGGAATGAGGCCTAGGTTTCATGGCAAAGTGGACCTAGGAGGACCCCTTGACCTTAACCCTACCCAAAATAGGGGGAAGGACTTGGGCGCCCGCGCCCTAGTCTTGCCCTATTTTGGGTCAGGCCCAAAATTTAAGTGTCAGTTTATGACCATTATTTGTTCCTTTTGCCGACACGGTAAGTTTTGATTTTCAAAATCTTGGCAGGATTGCTTGTAGTTGCATATAAAAGCATGTTTAGGCATTCATTTGTAAACTAGATTAGTACTAGCAAGTTGTTTTGTTCTCAAGGTGATTCAAGGATTTCATTATGTTGCAAGAGCAGATTTGTGTGATTTGTGTGTTTGTATTTGCATATTTGAGCATCAATTTCCTCATGGAATGAAGAGGATCTTCCTCCCATGAGAGCTTCACTACAAGGTGACATTATATTGTGTTTTCATTATCAATTCCTTTAGTTTTTTCCTCTGCCTCACAAGGGCATGCACTCTCTATCTGACAACGGTGTTCAAAGACTTAAGTGTCCTCCGGGGCTTGACTTAGGCAAGCCTCTAAACACCATAGCCCCCAAACCAAGTCTTGCGATTGTAGGTTACAGGTGTCATATTCGGGAGAAGTGAAGTTACAGGAAGGATTGGCAGGCATCAAGGATTTGGGATCTGAAGAAAAATAGGACACCAGAGCATTTCCAGGACTTGGACTCTTGCTCTAGTGTCCTCCATAGAAAAAATTTTGTAAATAGAAGTTACATGGCTAATTAGTGTCGAAAGGAGGTCCAAATCCCACAAAGAAACTGGTACCTTGGACTTGGGCACCCGCTCCAGTGTCCTCGACTATTCTGCCTCAGATCCTCAAAAATAGGTATTCTATGATTTGTTGTTTTACTTCTGTCTATAAGAGCATTTTCTGTTATTCATCAGTTTATTGCCGTATTTTGCATAATTAGGGTTTTAATGGTCAATTGAGCATAAGAGAAGAGATATTGATAATTAAATTCCTTAATCCAAGTTTCCTGACATCTCACAGTGACCTAGGGTATGATAGTGCTCGCCACTCAACCCTAGATCCTTGAATGTAAAGTGGAGAGGAGGATTTAAACATCAAAACACTAAAACATTAACAAGTCCAATTTTCCACTAAATAGGATGAAATATCCTTACCCTTTTCCTTTGTCTTCTCCTTCTCCTTTTATGGTTCTTTTTGTGCTTGAGGCTGATCACGTTTCTCACCACCTTTTGGGTAATGGACCCCTAAAATGGGTGTAGTAACTAGTTGTACAATTTGTGTTGGATTCTTTTCCACATATTTCTTCTTTGTTGCAGGGGGTTGTATTGGAATTTTCTTCTTTTCTAGCACACTCTTCTTAGGAACACTACTACTTTCAGTTCCACATTCACCTTTCTCTTTTTCTTTTCACCACCCAATGTACCATGTCTTCACTCAGCAGCAAGGGAGTTTTGCATTGCACTTGTCTATTCCTCAATTGATATCCCCCCTGAACATGCAAGAAGGTTGCATTAGTTAGAGCTTTTAAATCCTTCTCAAAAGGCTTGTATTTCTTTTTCATAAGGTCCTTCAAGTGCCCAAAATCATGAGCTGGCAACTTATAGCTCTTTGGATCTTCATCATAATCATATTAGAAAATATGATCATCTTCTTCATAGCTGTCATAGTCAAGATCATGACCCAGCTACTCATAATTCTCTATGTCAAACTGATGTATTTCCTCCTCATAATACTCAGCCGCACCTTCTTCATTTAGAAATTCCTCATCTTTTCTCATTGAGTGAGTGACTGCACAATTTTCTAGATCATACGGAAGGAAACAAACCTGGCACCAAAGAGACTCATCTTGAAAATTGACTTGATCCTTTCTCAATGGATTAGGAGTGTCCCTTTCAGGCTATTTGAAGCTGACATGCTTGAGAGAAACTTGTCTTTCATTTTGTTGTGGTCTCCTAGACCAATCTATGTTGTAAGGTCTATTATGCAACCTTTGTCCTTCATTAAAATGTGTTGCAGCACCGTGAGGTGACAACCCTTTGTCATTTCAAGCAACTTTGTAGGATAAATCTTTCATAACCCCCATAAGCTTATCCAATTTGTCTTTAGTAGTGAGGGGCTTATTAGAAGTTGCTCTATTTGGCTGAGAGATCTTCACTTTAGACATCTTAACATGTTTGTTAGAGGCTCTCATGTTACTTTCATTGTTGATGGCCACAGCATAAGCCTCCCTCAATGTTTGAGGACTCTTATCCCTCAAACAATAACCAATTTTAGAGTCAAATCCACCATAGTATAAAACCAAACACATGGATTCATTAGGTCTCATCCGAGGAAGTATCTTTCTCATTCTCATGATGAGTTTGTTGTTGAAGTTAGCAACAATCTCATTGATTCCTTTCTTGATTGTTGTGAGCTCATGGATGGCAAACTTGGGATCAATCTTATCCCCATACTACAGTCTAAATACTCTCATGAATTCTTCTCATGAGTCAATACTATTATTAGGGAGTGCTTTGTACCATTCTTTGGTGCTTTCCTCCAATGAGTGTATGAACAACTTCATCATCACATCTTCGTCTTCAATCTAATACTCATCCGTGACATTAATGAAGTGTCTCAAGTGTTCCTCACCAGTAACTTCATTGTTACCTTGAAACCTTGGAAATTTTCCCCTAATCTCAATTGGAATAGGGTTAGGAAAGTCAAGTATGCCAAAGAAGTTGAGTTGTTTATACCTTTCAGCTGCCAATGGCTGCCTCCGTGGAGGGAAACCATGTGCTTGTCTTCTCAATGGAGGCCTAACATTCTAAACATTGCCATGTTGTTGATTCACTTGATTCTGCAGTGGTTGATTGTGAATATTCTAAGCATGGGCATTGTTTGCACCCTGTTGTCCCATTTGTCATTGTTGTTGTTGTTGTCTTTCATTCACCTATAGGTTATGGCCCTACTATTGATGGTGTTGTCATTGTCTCTATTGTTGTGGTATATTGTGGCCTTGGTGCTATGCATTTTGATTCACCTAGGTCTGTTGGGCAAGCTGATCTTGTTGTTGTTCAAGTAAGGCCTACACCTCTCTTTGCCTATTTCTAATATGATCAAGTAGGTCCAATTCCTCATTTAGAGTTCTTTCTCTCTCCTCGGCATAAGGTTGTTCCTGTTGATTTTCCTCATTAGGAATATTATCATGTTGACCTCTAATTGATCTTGTGGATGAAATATGTTGTTAATCATTTTGGTAAGCCTCTTCATTTTGATTAGGCATGCCAAATGTTCTCATATCAATGTCATGAGACCTATCTCTTCTTCCCCTGCCAATAATATTCTGATTTCTTTGGACATCATACCCATCTCTATTCATTTTCCTACTCGTTCTAAGTATAATATCAGCAAATTCCTTAGAAGTGTATTGATGCTAACTTCTACAGTCATCAAATGCATCATCTCTTCCAGAGGTACACACTTGGTCCTGGGCATTCAATGGGGGTACCTCATTGGGATATCTTGTCGAAACCACATTAGGGTATCATACTCTACCCCTATCCCATTGTCTTCTTGAGTGGCTTGAAGAGCTTTCTTGTTCTAAAAAATCTTCTGCCCTTCTCCTACAATCCATTTTGATCTTGTTTGAAAACTGACTTTCTAGGTTTGACTAACAGAGTCACCACTTCCTTGCTAAGAAGAACTTAGATTTTTCAATATGTTAATAAATTGTGACAATTTAACTAGAAGTAAATCATCCTTGACAATGACACCAATCTATTGGGCCCCAAAATAACTGCAACCTTAAACTCTAAAACATTCCTAAATCACCAAGGCTAGGAATGTCAGTGGGGCGATTTGGAAGAGGTTTATCAACAAATTAAGGGGGATTTTAGCCAACTAATAGGAGTAACAGGAGTGGGTAGGCTCCTCTGCACTTTGAGCTCAACTTAGACTCTGGAGGGATATTTCAAGGGGTATACCTAAGCAAGTATTAACTTCAAAACTAGATAAACAACTAAAAATCAATTGACAACCAAACCCAAATCTTTCTCTGGGCCCCAAAAACTATCATTGGACCCAGAACAACTAGTTATCACTAAGAACCCCTATATAGATGATGAAAGGCACTTCTGTTAACCATGGAATGTACAGGTAATCTTGTTTGGTCTGCAAAGAATTGATACTTTAATGACCCATTTACAATGTTTCTTGTTTTCAAAATAGAACCGCAACAACACATACAATACTAACTACTTATTTCACACATGATGAGTTTGTTTTTGTTTTTTAAAGAGGTGTGGGTGATTAAACATCTCAGACGGGTGCCTATTATGATGGGCTACAGAGTCCAAGGTTTAGTAGAGGGTGAAAAACAACACATAAATGAAACACAGACTTTCCAAATATTCAGATGCAAGAAAAACATTGATCAATGAAGAATATACTTAGTAATCCTTAGTCAAAATATAATCATTCATCTATATTCACAAAAAAGATCATCACATAGCATGTAATGTTTTAAGAATATGTTATATTCATCTAATCAACTATTACAATCATACCATGAAGTGCGGCAAGAGGAAACCCTAGCTGAAACTTTGGATTTCCTTGAACAATTACATAAGAAGGAGAATTTCATATGTTGATCACTAAAATCAAAATGAGAACCTTTAATAACCTATGTCTTATCCACTAGAGAACTATAACTTTTTTATCTTTGAAATGTTGAGTGCTTTGTACTTGGTCGCCTAAAAATGCCAAAAGACCAACCTTAGACAAGAGTTCAGATATTTCCTTTATAGCCTTCACCTGTGCGTCTGTTAATGCATTGGGTAGGAAAACCCTCAACAACCCTACCAACTATATTAAAAGCATTAATTTTGGCCACCCACTTTGCCTTAATGGCATCCCTAGAAGTAGTTAGCACGTTCCCAGACGGTTAGAGGACTTTGGAAGGCTAGGAAGTCAACCTCTGACAAATCAGACTTCGAAGGTCGGGCCTTCCAATTGCACCATTCTCATTAGAGGAAAAGGAGAGAATCACCCAACCCTAAAATACTTAGACAAATGAAGAGCACTGGGGGCCAGGCCTCAAACCTTCTTCCTTTTTCCTTCCAAAAGGAAGAAGGAAGAAAAGGAGAACTCTCGCATTCTGAAAACATAGAAGCCTTTGAATAGTCTAGCAGACTTTGGGCCTTCTGCCTTCCACCTTTTTGGAAGACCCCTGAAGTTTGCTTAGAAATTTTTTCAAACCCTAGGTGGACCTTAGCCCCCAGGCCTTCCACCTTGTGCTTTTCCTAAAGAAGAGGAAAGAGAGGAGCCCCGTCGTCCACCCTTAACACAAAGAAGAGAACACATGTTGGGGATTAGTCATCGGGCATTCCCCATTTCACCTTCCTCGAAGGAAGGAAGAAGAGTTAACCTCCAAACTCCATTGCACACTTCATACTTAGAAGGATTTGAACAAGTAGACTCATCAAATTTAGGACCTCGGGGTTTCTCCTTGACACTTGCCTTGAAGAAGACAAAACGCCAAAGGCCCGAACTCCAACCTCTAACAAACTTAGAAAAATTTTCAAGAACTTAACACTTAGGAAAATTTAGCCTTGGAGGGCTTCAGAGCCAACAAGGAAAGCATGATGGAAGGAGGAAACCCAAAACTCTGACCTATGACAAAGGTAAAAATACAAGGAAACACTTAGAGAGATTTGGACTTAGTCATTTTTTAGGCTTTTCCCTTGTACTTAAAAGGCAAAAACATGAAAACCTATGGATGATACCTCAGATCAGTTTTAAACTATAGGTCCAATATTTAAGGCATAAAGTAGGTCTTTCATTGGATTTTGGGACAAAAAGGTGCAAGTTAGGAACTAGTTTTTCAAGTCTCGACACATCCTTAGCAATCAAAATCTATATCTCATAGTGACGTATTGATTGCTCTAGAATCAATACACATTCTCTACTCACCATCCTTATTGGGTGCTAGTAACATGGGTACCACACATGGGCTCAAACTCTCTCAAATCAAACCCTTCCTTAATAACTCTTGTACCTATCTATTTATCTATTCATTCTCTGCAAGTGTTACTCTATGTGATGCTTTATTTAGCAAACTAGCTCCTGGAATCAGATCCATATTATGACTAATACTCCTCATTGGTGGCAACCCTTTTGGCATATTATTAGATGTAATATCCTTGTATTCTTCCAATAATCCTAAAATTTCTTGTAGTACTTCCTCATAACTTGTGGTGATGCTCCCTTCATCTATAGCATTACATGCCTTGGGAATCAATACAAAATAAACATTCTCATGCCTCGGTCCATCCAAAAACTTCCTCCCATCTACTAATCATATCTTGGCATTGCTACAGACTTGATCTTCCATATCATTCAATGGCATTACTTGTGTCTTCAGCCATTCCTAGTTATAGTGTAAGTGTTTTCTCCTGCATCATGTATCACCTACTAGTTCAACCGCCATGGCCTCCCCATTAGTAGGTGAAATACATCCATTAGCATTATGTCACATAATACTTCATCATGATAATCCCCTATTTTGAATCTTACTTGACATTGTTCATTGACTATTACTTTATGTTCTCTCTATAACCAAGCAATTGAGTAAGGGTTTGGGTGCTTCTACCACTTGAAGTTTAACTTCTCAACCATTTCTTTTGATACCAATTTGTATGTACTTCCACTGTCAATAATTACCTTACAACACTTCCCTCCTACTTTACATCTAGTTTTGAATAGTTTCTTTCTTTGTATCAATCCTTCTCCCTCAAGCTACTCCATCAAAGCTCTCCCCATCTTTAGCGATTCTCCATGTTCAAGGTCTTCATTTGATTTATACGATATCATGGTTTCTTCTTCCCTAACACACCTCTAGCATTACTTCCTGGTCATTTTCTTTGGTCTTAAAAATATTCAAACACTCTATCCTTCTTCCCCACACTTGAAACATGTTCCCCTGAAAATCCTCATTTTTTCTATATCCTTCTCTTCCTCTCTAGTATCTATCTCTACGGTATGTACCTCCTTCTCCTTTGTCCTTGAGGTAGTAGTTATTGTCTTCCTATCTTTTTTTATAAGTGCCATGATTTCTTTCTTCATTATGGTACACACCATTTCCTCTACGATACGAATTGCCAACTCTCATGTCTCCCTGGTAGGGTCTTCTGTCACCACACTATGGTTTCTCCTTCTATGGTCTCTCCTCTTTTCCTCTATTAATTATGTCAATTCTTGAACCTCTTATTTAACTTGTCTTCTACCTTGATCACAAATTGGTATGCTTCTTCTACGGTGGTCAATTTGACTAGACTCAACTCTACTTGAATACTTTCTCTCAACCCATTCGCGTATCTCACAACCTTCTCTTTTCCTATCTCACTATGCCCTATCCTAATAATCAGTTTGTGAAATTCTTTAATGTATTCCTTCACAATCCTATCCTTTTGCCTCAAACTTTGCAATTTATTTAGTAATTCCAACTCATATTCTATTGGTATGAATTACCTTTTTAGTTTTGCATCCATCCTCTCCCATTTTGTTATCCTTTCCATTCCTATTTCTTTCCAATTGTACCTCCTTCAACCAAAAAACATGTCCCTTTAGCTTGGTCTTTTCCAACCTAGGGTCTTCAATCTCCTCATACTCAAAATACTCATCCAACTCATTTATTTAATCAATCAATTCTTCCAAATTCAAATCATTGCAGTAGTTTGGAACTTCCATTCTAGGTCTCTTGCCAATTTTAGAAATGGCCTTTAACACCTTCACCTGCTCTAACTCTTCTTCATGATCTTCTAGGTCTTGCACATTATCTCTAGCATCTTCCTCCACATTACTCTCATTATCATCCCTTGGGTCTCAACCCATTTTTCTATCCTCCTCTAAGGATTTCAACCAAATCTTGTTCTCCCTTACCTCTTTCAAGACTCCATCCAACTTTCCAACTATTTTAACAAAACCTTGGCTCTTTAAGGTAGCATCTCTCCCAAATTTGTTGTAAACTACCTCTATTTGGCAATCCACCCACAATCACCCCTTGTAACTACCTCTCAATTCGTGATCTATTGACAAGTTTCTTGTAGGTCATCTCAGTTTGGTGATCTGTTCACCAGCAAAACCCATGGAATAATTGCTTTCCCTCCTCAAGATTTGAACCTTACACTCTAATACCACTTGGTGCAATCATGGTAGGGGGCTCCGATGAAGGACTATCTAGATGTAAAACCAACACCAATAAATACATACATCAAACTAGAACTGACAATTAATTGACACAAGATATACCCTGGGAAAGCCCTCAAAGAGGGAAAATTATGGCCTCCAAAAGATTCCTCATTATATTATTAAATTCTCAAACAAGTTACAATTTTCCATAAGGGAATATATGTTAGGCCACAACCAAATGACAACTAAAATCATTTAATATTCTTATTCTTAAACTCCATCTTGAACCCCCATGCGCTCCAAATTTTGCTGAAACATTCTTTGTCTCTCCTCTTGATCTCAAATGCTCATGGCCAACTAATATATTAATCTCTAACCTCCTTAATGATTTATGTCTTACAAAGTTCTATACTCCTTGAAATATGTAGTCAGCTAATGCGAGCTAATTTCTCAAGCCAAACCAAATGAACAAAAAAAATTGTGTGGTGCCCAATATTTTCTCCCATTGGTTCAATAAGTCTTCACATGTCTTCCTTGATTGTCACAAAATTTGAATTCTCTGGAACCTATTGGATCCTTTCATGTAACTATGTTTTCATGGTTTGACCTCCCTAATAGTTTCTAGGGTTTAGGGTTTATAACAAGTTGTTTTCGTTTAGAGGAATGTCGATGTTTATTCTTTGCTTCATTATGTTTGCATAGTGACTTGTTCTTTTGGTTCCCTTACTTAAAGGTTACTATTTGATCCCCTCGCACTCATATACTTTACTATCCCCCCACATTGTATACCTCCTATGGATGTGTCCCTGCTCTTCGGTTGCATTACCTTAGTCACATGATCCCCAAGTATCCTTGCTAAGCGCAATGTTACATGACATCTTATTGTATCGCATGTGTCCTTCACATTGTAGTGTATCTGGTGATCCCCTGCACCATTTTTTTGTTGTGCAATCTTGCTCTTCATGTCTTTGTGTCCACTAACTGGTGACTCAATTTATCCTGTTCTCTACCTGTACTACCATGATGTCATTGATCTCCTCTATTCCACTTGCCTGCTAAGTCACATACCGCATCGAGGAATCCAAAGGATCATAAAATGATGCCATCAAGCTAGATAAATGGCAATGTCTAATTACTTCTCAACGACCCTTCACATTGCATCTTTGAGTGGTGGGCCCAGTCCCATCCTCATGATCTATGATGGCCTTTGATCTAGGATGAGTTCAATCCAACAACCCTTGTCTCATCTGATGGTAAAATGGTTGTCCTGGTGCTATGCCACTGACTATCAGGGACTGACATGGATCTGGCTATGCATCCTATACATTTCGATGTAGTTATCTGATTGGCTGATAGGTTGGTAAGATCATAAGGTGGAAATGGGAATTTAAAATAATACCACATGACAGATAGGTGTCACTTTTCTCTTGCATTATTGAGGTCCTTAACACTATAATTTTAGAAGCGAACCCTATCTAACTCCATTATTAACCAATAAATTGATGCAAAAAGGGCATGCACTCAACTCAAGGAACCTATAGATCCTTTATCAAGCAACCTAATGGCTATAATGTGTTACATTTCAATATGTCAAACTAGGGAATCGTATTTTTCTTGGATGGTACATGTACTATATGTATAGTCAAGGATTCCTGAGTTTAACCTAGAAGTTGTGCGTAGAAACAAACTATGAAGAAGGAAACAAATTCTAATTTGTAAAGAACAACAATTACTACAAGTAGGTAATTATGTTAAGGAATAATAAATACCACATTCCATAGAAAATTAGTCTATGTAAATCACAGTAGAAAAATAGTCTATGCACTAAGTTAGTGATCACCTTGAATATTCCCTAATTCAGTAAATCTTAATAAATTAATGAACTAATAATGTAAACTAACAATATAAACTAACAAGAGAACTACAGTTACCTCAAGTGGCTCTTGCTTGAGTGATTGCAATCTCATAAAATCTAAATCAGATCACTTCTTATTTAAACTACTCATTGACTGAATCTGAATCTATTTTCTCTATTGAATCCTAGAAGATGTAATACAATAAAAATAACTTGACAATACAAAATCTCTTCTAACTCCCTCCTGCCATATATAGAATCCATCATATATAGATAGGATCCAAGCCTCCTATTTGAATTGAACTTCTAAACAACTATCCTACACTTGTCCATTCTCCCCACAAACATAGGAAGAAGACTTTATTATTGTTCTAATTGGATTAGAAGTAGGAAACTAACTATTACAAATATAATCTAGATATCACAATCCTACTATGATTTTTCTTATTCACTATAAAGATAGGCATAAATGAAAACAAAACATCATTGGATTAATCACGAACCATGATCTAAGCTCCTCTTAATCTTTATGACTATGTCACTTGTTGAATATAAAATCGTCGAGGAGTGGGAGGAGTTATGGTTAAACCATGCGCACTTGGTTTAGGATCCTTCTTCTTTGTCTATGGGCTACTGCATTATCAATTGTAGATAAACACCTCCTTTGTTGTGGGTTGATAGATGACCTTTTCCATAGGTAACTATGTACTTGCTGCATAAGGGTTAGTTTCTCCATATAGTATTTACACATCACAAACTACCATAATTAAAAAAAATTAATATCACATTCTATAAACAATCATTAATTCACACATAATCATTCATCAACATATCATGTACTATTCTTAATGTTTTCAAGTCTTAAAAGTAATCATAAGCATATATAATGTCTAGGAAAGTCTAGAAATGTCTTTGGAAAGTACAAACTTAAACAAGGGGACTAGAACAAATAAAGTCCCATCACACCCCCTAACTAAATGTGTTTCTTGTCCTCAAGTAACTAGGGCCTCTGATTATACTGGGGTGCAATCTCTCTATAATATGTGGGTTCCATGACTCTTTGATCTTGCTTAAGATAGAAACCTTTCTGTTCAGCCAACCGATCCCACCTAGCCTGCTCTGCTACTTGAGATGTTTTCTGTCCCTGCCAATGTGGGATTGGATATAGGAGAAAAGGAGGATGAAACACTAGAGGAATCTAGGTAATTCCATGCTTAATATCTGATTTGATGTACTTGTGTGTCCTTGTAATTGATGCTAAGAAATTGAAGATAGGGTGGGGTTCTTTTCTTCTTAATTCTTGTTTCAACTCATTCCACCTGCCTCTTGAGAAGTTCAATGACTCCTTACCAGTGCCATCAACTAATTCCTTAAATTTCTTATAATCTATTGCTCTACATTCAAGGAGCTTTTATTCCACCTTAGGTTGTTGGATAAGACTGACCCATTCTACTACTATCTGATTGGGATCTTGGGCCTCTGCCTTGATTTTGAGGGGAATTGATTTCTCCCTCTCATTATACTATTATTAAAGGACCCCTTTCCTATGTTCATTCTGTATGAATGATGTTAGGGATTTTATCTACACATCCCCAATAACAATTAAGGGATTCCAAGTAGTTTCATAAGGAATAGCCAATTCATACAAATAAAATTCACATAATTAATTTTGCATCTTTGGGGTAGCTCTCTGGGAGGCTACCAAAAACAATTCAAGTGTAAAAAGGGAAATAGGAGTATCACTATACAATTGACTAAACTAAAAACTCAAGTATTTCTCTTGTAAGTAAAGGGCATAAACCCTCACAGGAGGTCTACATCTCATAAGTTGTATAGTCATGTCCACCATCCTATCTGTTTTGAATTTTAATCTCCTTATCTCCTTATTTTTCTCCTTAATCTCCTTTTATGCTTCTCTTCCATCTCATGTTGTTCGTTTACTACTTCCTTTATTTTCTCCCATAGTTGCAAGCTAACAGTCAATAGGGTTGATGGTGCAACTTCTTCTTGATGATCATCTTGCTGCTCGGGCTTTAAACTTCTCCTATTTATTTCTATAATGGCCAATTGAGCCAATTGATCTAGTCATGTTCCCTATTGTTGAAAAATGTGCAACTAATTTTCAAATCTTTTAACCCTATCATTCAACCCAATCTCCTTTTGTTGGTATTCCTGTAGTTATTTTTCCAATGCTACAATATTCTCCTTGGTTTTCTCCTCTTTATCCAACAATAATTCCTCTTTTTGAATTTCATTATAGGAGGTTGACAATTCTTGGTTTCTTGCATCAGGAGGAGGTTGAGGTCATTTTCTTTCTGTGAACAAATCTTCTTCATCTGATTCTATTTCAATTTCCATAACATTTGATTGTGCCACATTCAACTACTCCCAATTAACAAATAGATGTTCCCTTTTTGGCTATGTATTGGATTGCACATCAACCACCCTCTTTTGTTTTAGAGGAATTATTGCTAGTGTGCATTGGTGGTTGGGTAGACACTTTTTGTTTCTTCTTGGCTTTAGAGGGAGAAGAGGATGCTTTTCTTTTCTTATTGGGCTTGGAAGCAAAAGGAGGGTTCTTGGAAATTTTAGATGTTGTGGGTTATGAATCGATAGTTCTGTTGGGTGAATATTGTGTCTTCAACTAACTAAAGGCAAAATGGTTATATCAACCATAGTGTAATGAGATAAATCTCTCCTCTCAGCAAGGGGAGGTTCCCTATTAACTATTACAAACTTATTTGCACTAAAAACTAATTTTGGGGTGAAACCATGTCATCTATTTCTCTTTTTTCAGAAATGATGTTTACAATATAAAAGAGCACTTTCACAATACAAATTGAAATGACCAAGAAACTCATGAGAATACAAAGTCTATCATTGTTCCTTTTACTGAATTACAATTTAGAACCAAGTAGGATAAGGTGCAACTCAAAGTCTTCACCGAATACTATGACAAAATATACGATCACAAAAGATAATAGTAGTTCAAAGCCTTTCCAATATCGTTTACTTAAAAACATAAAATCACAAGCTAAAGATAATTGTGGTAGCACAAAGTCTTCATAATCAGCTTTAGAACATCTCCCAAATTATTCACACTCACACTACAATTTGATCAAGTAGATAAGATAGTACAAGGAAAAGGACATAAGAATAATTTCTAATACGCCACAAGTTATTTCAATGCAAAGATTGAAAGATCGCTTTCTTTTCTATTCACTTTGATAAAATATGATTTACAATTTGAACACAAAGTCTCAAAATGCTCTTCAATTTGGCAGAGTTTTGTTGTAATAACTAAAAGATGATAATTACAATGGGGTTCCTCTTTATTTATAGGAGAAACCAAGAGCAAAAATAGGAAAATCCTAACTACTTTGAATTATTCAAACAAAAGAGTCCTATTTGATTTATGACTTCTTTTGTCTCATATGTAATTACATTTTGGAAAATTACACATGACTATGTCCATAACAAAATTTAAATTACATATACAAGAATAAAATAAACTAAGGTATCAAAAGGAACTTCAGCTTCCTCCATCATTCTTCTTTAGAAAGTCCCGATACATGGCTTGTATAGCTGACATTTCACATGCATCTGGCTTAGCTGTATTTTCTGAGATAGTGCGGGCCCAGAGAACCGCATCTTTCACTACCTTTATTGCCTTCTCATGCTTGTCAGGGTTGTCCTTCAGGTTCTTAAAAGTTGAATGTTGATCATAGAGGTTGTCCATAGAAAGTACTAAGGGCACTTCATCTTCGAATTTCTGTTGAACCATCTTTTCAAAGGAGCTTATCATTTCATCTGCTAAAAGGAACTTATGATCTTCACTTGTGAGGGTGCATGGGAGTTCTTCCAACCTGTGTAAAAGTGTGACATCATTGTCCTCACTATTTTCACGAGCTTGGCATAAGTCATCAAGTAAGCCTTTTACTATATTGATATGGTGAACAAGAGACTCCTTAGTCTTAAGATATGATTCCTGATTTGAGATGACCCCAATGGTAATCAAATTCTTTATCTTAATCTTTTTCATCTCTATCCACTCCTCCAAGCTTTCTTCTTGATCCTACAATTCTTGGGAAAGTAAGTCAACCATGTTATCAAGCTCAATTTTGGCTTTATCCATCTTTTCTTTTCTTTCTACGGTGATCTTCAGTAGAATTCATCCTTGGGCTAGAAAACGTTCCACAATATCTCCTACCACTCTTCCTCTAGCCTGAGCCGTTTCCACCTTCTGAATCAGAGGATCTTCTACAGTTACTGCCATGGGTTCCACAATTTCAAATGACTTTACTATTTTTTGAAGAACAACGGCAAGTTGTTCTGCTTTAGCTTTATATTGTTCTTTCTCCTTCTTGACTTCATTATATTTTTTGAGCAAGGTGATGGCAGTAGTTTGAAAATCTACCTTTATACCTTCATGAGTTAGCTTACCTAACTCAACCCTTGAGACAACATAATCATTCATATCAAAATTATTGATAGTAGCATCCTCTGGTGGCTTGGCAATCTCTACATATCTGATCCCCTTTTCATTAATAAGCCTAGAAATAGTCTTAGGCTTTTTCTTCAGAGTTTTTGACTTTAAAGGCAACAACTTCTCTATATCAATTTCATCTGGTGAAATTGCTTGCTTTTTCCTTTTCGGGGTATATGTAGACAACCAAGGAGGAAGTACAGAAGCACCTACATTAGGAGAAGAATCAATCACTTGCTTTGTTGGGTCCATGTTTGTTCCTATTATTGTAACAATAGGACTGGTAGGAGTAAAAATAGCAGTAGTATCAACAACCTTTTCAGAACTATCTAGAAAATGTTCTAACACAATTTGTTCACCGATATCAAAAGACAGAGAAGATAAACTAGGAATGGACCTAGATGAGTCAAACACTATTCCAAAACTTGTTCTTAAAGAAGGGGGAGTATTATTTGAGGAAACAACCAAAATAGGAGAAATGGGAGTTTTTGAAACTAGAGGAAAAACAATAGTAACAGGAACATGAAGCTGAGATTTAGATACTTGCTATTCTAATGGAAGGTTCTTCTGTGGGGAAAGTTGTGAATCACCAAGTTGTTCCTGTTCTACATTCTCATCTTTACCTTGTTTTGTTTCATCTTCCTTGGCAGGCTTTTCATATATTTCTGCTTGTTGGATATCCTTAGCTTTCTAATATTTTGTTGTTCAATTTCAATATTCTCAACCTCCATTTGTTCAACATCAGTGTCTTCAATACCAAATTCGGTAAAATTAGAGGTCCCTGTAACCTCCTTCTTTCCTCCCTTAGATAAAAACTTAATTTTTGTCTTATGTGTTTTCGAGGAAGAAGGGGTGTCACTCTTATTCTTGGTTCTATTTTCCACTTTCTTACCTATTTGTTCCTACTTTTCAGTCTCTGACCCTGTAAGAAAATCTTTCAATCTGATCCCTTTGCTTTCCAACCATATGTTTGTGTTCGCCAAGATTGGCTGAAATCATTTTCTTATAGAAGTCTCCTCTTTGACCAACCATTTTACTTTTGGAAGAGGTGAGACTTCAACATTCTCAGTATTATATTTGGGATCTAGAATATCCCCATCATCTTCCATTCCATCTGGAATATCTGCAAGACCCAGCTCTTCTATCTAACTCAAATGAAGTCTGCAATAGTCTAATTTTCTGATCTCATTTTGTGTCCAGAGGTCAGCCCAAATATCTTCCACCATTGGCATATGGAAAGTTGACTTTCATTTGATTTTATCTTGTACCCTCCTGAAGTCAAAACAATCCCTTTTCTTAAAAGTTTTCATAGTGACTAGCTACAATTTAGAATCAACTATTTTTGCCTTGGTAGCTGACTAAACTAAGTACCTTCCAATTTCTACAGGAAACTTTATCCCTGACTTTTTCAGCTCCATTTGTTTATTATGTACCACAATTAGCTACCTACATAATTCCATGAGAACAATCCGGTCACTAGGATATCGTGGAAGTATATAAGGGTAACCAGGATAATACCCTACTCTAAGGTACGTGAAAGTAGGAAATTGTAAGAACAAGTAGCCGAAAGAATTTACAACTTCCCAAGCTTCATCTAAAACCCTCTTCTGAACAAGCTCATTGTCCCATAAGCACATAAACACTGAAAAGAAAGCATCATTAACCCTATGGAAATGATGGATTGATCCTTTTAGAGTAATTTAAGGATAATATTCATACACAGGAACCAACCTCCTGTCACCAACCTAAGTAAGACCAGGAAAACTTCTCATGCTTGCAGCAGCATAAACAAGATATGAGGTCATATAAAATTTGAATGTTGTATTGACTCTCACCAACTGCTCATGCAAAGCATTACTAATATGTTCTCCCCAGAAGATTTTATGTGTACCCCAGAGAATCACCTTGATGTATGTATACATCCATTCTTGAAACTTGGAGGAAGAAGGGAGTCCTCTAATACAACTCAAAAGTGTGATCAAGTCACAAACCTCCTCTACAAAGTCATTCCTAGGAGATCCTTCGGCCATTTGGTTAGATTTCTCTGAGGAATCTTCAACCATTTACTATTTATGTATCTTCTTGGGGCTTCCACATCTGTATCATAGTCTCTTTGCCCTTGAGTAAAATCAATTTGTCCAATATTTTCAATAGGACACATGAAGATTTTATCAAGAAACTCTGCATCCAACCTCATAACCACATTCACTTGGGAATCTGTCACAACCCTAGTCTCCCTATTGTAATGGCTAGCCACCTAAAGAACAAACTCAGGGTTATGGGCAGAAACTAAAAAAGAGGCAACCAAGTGAATGTTGCTATCAATGATCTTCTGCATGTGTCTAGAAGGATCTATCTGTTTAGTTCTATCCATGAACTCTGTCATATCTACATGCCCTATCTCTGTATCTTTGATTTCATCAACATTTGACTGTACTGAAGTGACAAGGAAGACCCCTTGGTATTTGTACTTCATAATTTTGGCTTTGGATGGAGACAGCTCCAACATCAGCTCTGGAGAGAATTCTAGAAAAGATATCTACCACAGATGTTTGTTGAAAACTGCAAAAAGCCATGATCTTGTAGTTAGGGGAAAAATGGGTAAATTGGGATTACTGTCATTCAATGATCATGAACATGGAAGCATGCGTTGGAGGGCTTGAGTGCGCACAAATCAAGATAAAAGGCAAAAGCAGGTTAACAGGCCTTGAAAGACAAATTTTCCCAGTGTTAGGAAAAATTCAAGAAAATGTGCATGGGCGGTTGAAATGATTGCTCCTGCATGTATTTGGTAAGATTTATATTTTTGATGTAGGGGCAGTCAAAATGACCACCCTTACATATGAGGGAAAAAATCAAGTTTGAGGCACATGAAAAAGTAGTGAAAAGGTCCGCTGGTGCCTGTTAGATGGAAAAAACTTCAAGTTTGATCTATATGTGTATAAGCGGCAAATCCGCCCGCTAACGCATATGAGGAAAAAGTTTTGAAGTGTTGAGTTGATCAAAAGGACTACTTATATAGGTACTCTTGAAACTCTAGGTTAGACATGTAATAGCGGGAGTTTTGGCCACTTTTATACATAGGGGGTAACACAAAGTTTGTGTAAGGGTGGCAGTTTTAACCGCCCTTACATGTGGGGTAGTCTGAAAGCAAGGTGTAGACATCGGTCATTTCACCGACCATACATACAATGAAAAAGATTCATGAGACACCGTCAGCGGAAAATACCAACTCCACACAGGTATAACGAAAACCTAAATTCTCATAAGGTAATAAAATCTTCAACAAAATGAAAACGCACTAAAAAACCCAAAACTATTAAGACCTAGGGTTTAATAGAAGCATATGAATTTAAAATAAAACTAGGGTTTTTAAAAAGATAACCAGAGGACAATTTTGAACAACAAAATGAACACCATTTATCATTAACAAAACTTGAAACATAAAGAAGAAATAAAACAAAAACCTACCTATATAAATGCGAAGAAGAAACATGGGACCTTTGGTCAGATTGAATCTGTGGAAGCTAGAAAGCGTCGACTTCAAGTTTTCTCCAAGGCTCGGGTAATCAAAAGTCAAACAAGATACTAATTGAAAACAATTTAAAGCAACTCAAACATTGCCCAAATCCAAAAATTAAAGGCCCAATAAATACACACGAGTTAATATAAATGCAAGGAAAAAGATGCACCGTCGGCGGAAAATGTCGCTCTCGCATGAAAGAAGGAAGAGGATGTAAGGGTGGGTAAAACCACCACTCTTACATTTTTACAAGGGAGAACTGACATGCATGGGTGGTGATTTTCGCCGCCCATACATCTTTACACAAAAACATGCATGTAAAAGCAGTAAAATGGGCTGACATTACACTTTGAAAGATCAAGGATATGCAAGAGCGATATTTTTAACCACTTATGCACATGAAGACTCAAAAACCTACTAACACCCTAAAATGATCAAAATTGATATTCTGATCAGTTTGCAACCTAATTGATTTGCACGAATTTCAAGGAATCAACTTAAGGGAATGTCTCAAACTATTTTATGATGTCAGATGACTTTGCATGAGGCCAAGAGGACTTGTCTCAATTTTTGAACTTAGAGTGTAGACTACAAAATAGACAAGTTTCATAAGGGTTGTCTACAAAAATGAGCGTAGCTGATTTCGAGAACAACAGTTGGCTCTAACTGGGGAACTTCCTTCTATCGAACTTTGAAACGATCAAAGGGAGAAGAATCTAGTCTCTAAGTGCCTTCATCCATGCCATTAGGCCATAGAGTCAAGCACCAAAAAGAAAAAGACACAAAAGACTAAACAAAAACACAAAACTATACAAATGTACAATTGAACTTATCTGATACTTCAAGGATTGAAGTGTTTCAGATGTTGTCCACTATGAGGCAGCAAGAATAGTGTTCCATCAAGATACTCCAACAAGAAGCTATTTTCACCACAAAGTTGATGAATGATGAATGGGCCTCTCCATAGGGAATCAAATTTCCCATGCATTCCTTTTGGTTCTCTCCTCTTGTCCCATAACAAGACTTGATCTCCAATTTGAAAATCATGAGCCCTTGCTTTCTTGTCAAAGTGTTTCTTCACCTAAATTTGATGTTCAGCAATACGGTCTATTGTCATAGCTTGTTGTTCTTCAAGTTCAGTGAGGTACATGATTCTTTTGTCAATAGAACTTTCAAAAGTTCTATCTTCTATTGCCTTTGCCAACTTCAATGCCTGTAATTCCAAAGTAATAGGTATTTCTGCATTCAGACCATACAAAAGCTAAAACAGTGACATACCTATCACCCTTTTGGGGGTAATCATGTCTGCCCATAAAGCATCAAACAACGCTTTATGCCAAGTTCTTTGATTATCTTCCACCAATTTCTTGATAATAGTAACCAAATTTTTGTTACTAGATTTTGCTTGACCATTTCCTTGTGGATAATAGCCTAAAGAGTGAGAAAGAATGATCCCATGTTCATAAAAAATCCAGTAATCTCATTGGAAGAGAAACAAGTAGCATTATCGGCCACAACTTTGTTTGGGACTCCAAACTGGGAAATAATATTTTCCTTAAGAAAATTACATACCACTTTAGAAGTAGCATGCTTTACTGGGACGGCTTCCACCCACTTTGTAAAATAATTAGTTATGGTGAGAATAAATTTTTGTCCCGCACTTGATGGTGGGTTCACAACACCAATGAAGTCAATGCCCCATTGCTGAAAAGGTTCTTCAATTACAACTAGCTTGAGAGGTAATGCAGCCAACTTAGGGCTTCCAACAAACTGTTGACATAACTCACACCTACGTACCCAATTGTACGCATCCTAAAATAGTGTGGGCCAATAGTACCTAGCCCACAGAATCTTATGAGCCGTCACAGGCACGAAAAAATGTCCTCCACAAGCTAAATTGTGAAAAGACTCCAGAAGTCTGTTTTGTTGCGTTTTATCCACACAACGAAGAAAAACTCCATCAAGGCTTCTTTTATACAAACCATTGTCCCATAGGACATAGATAGTAGCCTTCAATTTGATAGTCCTTTTCTCTTTATAGGATAGATGAGAAGGACACTCACCATAGGTAAGAAAATGATCAATATTTGAATACTACTCATCTGTAGTAGTGACAAAAAGAACAGTCAGCATGTCCTCAACTTTTTCTTCTTCATCCCCTGTCTCTTTTGGTACATTGTTGGAAATCAATTGACACAAACCTCTACCATGCACAAGCTTGGTAGGTTTGATATCAAGATCAAACTCTTGAATCTTGGCAATCCAATTGCATCTTTTGGTTCTGAACTCCTGTTGAGTTAGGATCGACTTCACTGTTGTGTCAGGCACCAAAATAATAGTATGTGAATTCAAAATATAAAACCTGAAATGCTTTACCACCTTGACCATGACATAAGAATGTTTCTCCATATTTGACTATTTCAATTCATGAGCCTTCATAGGACAACTCATAAATGAAATGGGAGATTCCACACCTTCTTCATTCTGCTGAACAAGAATGGTTGAAAGTGTATGCTCAGAAGCATAACTGTATACTACGAAATCCTTGGTATAATCAAGACAAACAAGAACTAGAGCATGATCTATGGCCCTCTTGATATCCTCAAATTCTGCTTTACCTTTCGCACTCCATTGGAAAGTAGTCTTACCCTTCATCATGTTGACAATGTGATGGGTTTTCTCTACGAATTTTAGAATGAATCTCTGCAAAAAATTTACCTTTCTGAAGAAAGAGTGAACTGCAGTCTTACTAGCATGCAGAGTAAGACTTTGGATGGACTTGACTCTTTCTGAGTCAATTTTAGTGCCTTCTTGGGACACAATATGACCAAGAAGTTTACCTTCTGTAACCCCAAAAACTAATTTCTTAGGGTTAAGAGAAATACCATTTTGTCGACATCTTTCTAGCACCTGTCGCAAATGATATGCATGATCTTGATGTTGTTTAGAGAAAATAGTCAAATCATCAAGATATACCACAATGAATTTCCCCATCTCATCTCTGAAAGCAAGGTCCATTGCTCTCTAGAAAGTAGTGCCAGCATTAATTAAACCAAATGGCATCCTGTGATATGCAAACGTCCCCAAGGTGTTGTGAAAGCAATCTTATACTGATCTGCTTCTCTGACCTCTACTTGATTATATCCCAAGAAATCATCTAACATAGACAGCATTTCCGAACTAGTTACAGTTTGCAACACTTGGTCCATGATGGGTAGGGGCTAGTTATCCTTTAGGGAAGACTTGTTGAGGTTCCTGAAATCAATGCAAATACGGATTTCTCCGTTCTTCTTTCTTATAGGGACAATATTTGTAATCTAGGTAGAATGATGAATCAGAAAGATTATTCTTGCATTCAACATTTTTTGAATCTCAAAAAGAATAGTACCTGATATTTTGGGATTATATTTCCTTTGTTTCTGCTTGTGAGGCAATGACCCAACTTTGAGAGGAATTTCATGTTGAATCTCCTTAGGCCCGAAGGACTTTAGATCATCATAAGAATATGCCAAGACATCAATGTAATGGCAAAGGATTGTAGTGAATTTGAATTTCTCGTCAGCAGTGCAACACTTCCCAATGTTGACCATTTTGGGATTTGCCTCAGAACTCAAATTTACTTGTTCAAATTCTATAGATGAATCTGAATAAAGTTGTTGTTGTTTAATGTATCTATCATGCTTATCAAATAGCTTTTCCAGGGAAACCAAACTTTTTGGAATCTTATTCCCTTTTAGTTGAAGAAACTCACCATCAGTTTATGAATCTACTTTGGAAACGTATTCCCATGGTGGAGATTCACTACCTTCAAAATAGAGTTCATCAAAGCTATCTGTCTTTTCCAAGAAACCTATGATTTGATTATCACCATTGAACACCTGCCAATGGTCAACATTATCTGGTACACTTAGTGGGAAAACTAACTCAATTGTGTACTTGTTACCTTTGAAGTCTTTATGGGGAACCATGAGGGTGGTAGAGATAGCTAATGAATCAACACAATCATTAAACTCTCTCAGTATTGCAGAAATGTCGAAAGCATCAAAACCTTCAATGCAATCCCAAACAAGGTTGTGATAATGCCTCAACCTTTCATTTTTGGTCTGATATAAATTTCTCACTTGGTAAACAACTAATTCGGCATCTCCTTGAGCATGAAGATTTTTAACACCTTTAGCATGAACAACCTCCAATCCGAGAAACAATGACTCATATTTAGCGGTGTTATTAGTATTGTCAAATTGCAGCTTGTATGAGAAAGGGAAGATATCACCTTGTGGAGATATCAAAACAATTCTGGCTCCATAATCAGAAGAGGAACAACTACCATCAAATTCTAAAACCTAAACATCATTTGAATTTCTTACTTGATGTTTCTATTACTAGTAGACTCTTCTTCATCAAAAAGAGAAGATTTCGGCATCACTATGCTCTCATCTAAACTTTCATCTGATTTACTAGAAATATCATCTGATTCTACATCTGAAATGTCAGAGCTCTCATCGACAAAACTAGAAGTATCTTCACTAGACAAGAAATAATTACCCACTCCCGAGGACTCAAACAAAATTTGGGCTTTAGGATTTGCCATTTGGGTAACAATATATTTTGCTTCTTTCTCAGGAAGAAACTTTTGCATGATGCCTTTAACAGGTATCCTTGCTTTGGACAGGTCCATGTTTAGTTCTCTACCCACATCTTTACAAAAATTACACCCGAGCAGAATGCCATAAGAGGCTAGAACATCAGCCACTAGGACAATCATCTTGATCCTCTTGTCTAGAAAGGCTGCAAATGCAAATTAGACATCTTTGATTTGGCCAAACAATGGTACTTGCTTATTTTCCATGGAGAAACATCTCCCAAAGGTCTTAGTTAGGGTGAGACCAAGCGCATCTGCCACTTTGGCAAGCATGACATTATCGGAGGCCCCAGAATCTATTATGAAATTGCTCAACTTATGACCATTTACCAATAGAGAAACATAGAAAGGTTCTATTTCTCATAGGGCAACAAGGGGAGTAGTGACAAGGTTATTTTGGGTGGATTTGTTCTTTAAGGAATCATGGGCAACTTTGGGAGAATCTTGTCCTATAGGAATAGTATTGTTTTTGACATATTTAGCTAACCTATCAAACTGTTCAAGATTAGCTTGTAAATACTCAATCTCAGACATTTGTATTTTGGTCTTCCTAGTATGATCTATTATATCAAATAGCTGAGGAAGGAAATCCATAATTCTAAGTTTTATTAGGGGTATTACTGGTCTGAGGGATAGAAGTAGAAGATATAGGATTGTTAGATGTACTTACTTGCTTATCGCCAACCAGGTCCTTTGACTGAAAAGGCAATGGAGTTCCCCGTTTGGCAATTGAGATCACTGGCTGAGGTTCCTCTCTTGCCCTTCCTTTATTAGCTTGTTGATTTGACTGACTCTGGAACCTAGTAAAAATAGCATATGCTCCTTCATATACTTCTCCTTCTTTTTCGGCTTCATCTTGGTAATTCAGAAATCCAATGGTAGAGTCACCAGCTAATTCTTCTTCTCCTTTTGTAAAAAGATTAGCCTCATTCTCCTAATCTAACTCAAGTTGGAAAGAATGATCATGTTTTGCTTCATAATAGCCAACTGTTGAGTTGACCGGCACTGCTTCAATGGCGAGCTTCCCCTGTGTAGGTGGAAGACGATTTTGTTACCCTTGATTTCTGGTAGCATTGCCTTGATATGAATTGTTAGGAAATGTTCTCCTTAGTATATCCCTATAAGAAGGAGGGGCAGACATACCTTGTGACATTTGCCTTTTGAAAGCTAGCAACTCATTTGCTAACTTTTGCACCATAGGATCCGTGGTGCTTGTGGAAGCATTATCAGTAGAGGATTGACCTTTATTCCTATTGGAATCTCTTCTTATTGTACTCACAAGGATAAGATCATCTTCAACTTCCATAGCCAAAATTTGAGATGTGGGAAGATCTGTGGGGCTAGCCTGTCTTAGCAGAAAGCTCACCTTGGGAAGCTGAGTATTAATAAAGAAACAATTAAGATTCTCCACTATTGGCTGAGTGGTTGTGGGAATCATGTTTGTCAGCTTATTGAACTTAGCGATGAAGTCTCGCATAGGTTCATGTGGCTCTTTCTTCATCTATTTTAGTTGTGCTAGCAAGGCATGTGCATCTTCCGCAGGTTTGAACCTGGCTTCGAACTTGGTCTTGAGAGTGTTCCAATTCGTTATAGTTTGAGCTTGAAGATGGTAAAACCAATCTACAACAGCACCTTGCAGCGTATCCACAAAAAGTCTTACTGCAACATCTTCATGTTCCACACCTAATACACCGCAAGCTATGTAGAAAGCTACAATGTGTTCATCCCGGTGGACCTTCCCATCACCATAAAACTTAGGAAAGTTCTTCCTTGAACTACAAGGTAGTTCATGCAATGGTGGAGTTGAATTCAAAGGACCAAAAGTGTTACCCCGAGGGCCTTGAGCTGCCATGGTACGCTGATAAAATGTGGGATAACAAACCTTTGTGGGATATGAAGAGATAAAACTCTGTTAGTATTAGAACTAGAAGCTTCACCTAGTATTGGAGACTTGGCGTTAGTAGGAGGAAAACTCCTAGTTCACTGAAGTTGAGGTCGTGGAGGCAAAAGACCAAAATTATTTAGCTACATCAACTCAAATACAAGATCAATAATACCTTGAGCTCTCTTGCTTCTTGTATACTATGAGTCTGCCAGAATGCAATGTACTCAACAAAATTTTGAAAAATCTTGAAACAATGGAAAATAACTGTAGTGCTTCAACTTTGAGCGTGAGGCTTCAAGTTGCATGTTCCATCCCCGGTAGAGTCACCAAAAATTGTTGGGTGAATATTTTGTCTTCAACTAACTGAAGGAAAAAATGGTTATATCAACCACAATGTAATGAGATAAATCTCTCCTCTCAGCAAGGGGAGGTTCCCTATTAACTATTACAAACTTATTTGCACTAAAAACTAATTTTGGGGTGAAACCATGTCATCCATTTCTCTTTTTTCAGAAATGATGTTTATAATATAAAAGAGCACTTTCACAATACAAATCAAAATGACCAAGAAACTTACGAGAATACAAAGTCTATCATTGCTCCTTTTACTAATTTACAATTTAGAACCAAGTAGGATAAGGTGCGTCTCAAAGTCTTCACCAAATACTACGACAAAATATACGATCACAAAAGATAATAGTAGTTCAAAGCCTTTCCAATATCTTTTACTTAAAAACATAAAATCACAAGCCAAAGATAATTGTTGTAGCACAATGTCTTCATAATCAGCTTTAGAACATCTCCCAAATTATTCACACTCACACTACAATTTGATCAAGTAGATAATATAGTATAAGGAAAAGGACATAAGAACAATTTCCAATACGCCACAAGTTATTCCAATGCAAAGATTGAAAGATCGCTTGCTTTTCTATTCACTTTGATAAAATATGATTTACAATTTGAACACAAAGTCTCAAAATGCTCTTCAATTTGGCAGAGTTTTGCTGTAATAACTAAAAGATGATAATTGCAATGGGGGTCCTCTTTATTTATAGGAGAAACTGAGAGCAAAAATAGGGAAATCCTAACTACTTTGACTTATTCAAAAGAAAGAGTCCTATTTGATTTTTGACTTCTTTTGTCTCATATGTAATTACATTTTAGAAAATTACACGAGTATGTCCATAACAAATTTCAAATCACATATACAAGAATAAAATAAACTAAGGTATCAAAAGGAACTTCAGCTTCCTCCATCATTCTTCTTTAGAAAGTCCGGATACATGGCTTGTATAGTTGCCATTTCGCATGTATCTAGCTTTGCTGTATTTTTTGAGATGGTGTGGGCCTGGAGAACCGCATCTTTCACTACCTTTGTTGCCTTCTCATGCTTGTCAAGGTTGTCCTTCAGGTTCTCAAAAGTTGAATGCTGATCATAGAGGTTGTCCATAGAAAGTACTGAGGGCACTTCACCTTCGAATTTCTGTTGAACCATCTTTTCAAAGGAGATTATCATTTTATCTACTGAAAGGAACTTATGACCTTCACCTGTGAGGGTGCATGGGAGTTCTTCCAACCTGTGTAAAAGCATGACATTGTTGTCCTCACTATTTTCATGAGCTTGGCATAAGTCATCAAGTAAGCCTTTTACTATATTGATATGGTGAACAAGAGACTCCTTAGTCTTAAGATATGATTCCTGATTTGAGATGACCCCAATGGTAATTAGATTCTTTATCTTAATCCTTTTCATCTCTATCCACTCCTCCAAGCTTTCTTCCTGATCCTGTAGTTCTTGGGAAAGTAAGTCAACCATGTTATCAAGCTCAGCTTTGGCTTTATCCATCTTTTCTTTTCTTTCTACCATGGTCTTCAATAGAATTCGTCCTTGGACTAGCAAACGTTCCACAATATCTCCTACCACTCTTCCTCTAGCCTGAACCTTTTCCACCTTCTAAATCAGAGGATCTTCTACAATTACTGCCATGGGTTCCACAATGTCAGATGGCTTTACTATTTTTTGAAGAGCAGCGGCAAGTTGTTATGCTTTAGCTTTATACTATTCTTTCTCCTTCTTGACTTCATATTTTTTGAGCAAGGTGATGGCAGTAGTTTGAAAGTCTACCTTTATGCCTTCATGAGTTAGCTTACCTAACTCAACCCTTGAGATGACATAATCATTCATATCAAAATTGTTGATAATAGCATCCTCTAGTGGCTTGGCAATCTTTGCATATCTGATCCCCTTTTCATTGATAAGCCTAGAAACATTCTTAGGCTTTTTCTTCAGACTTTTTGACTTTAAAGGCAATAGCTTCTATATATCAATTTCATCTGGCGAAATTGCTTACTTTTTCCTTTTCGGGGTATATGTAGACAACCAAGGAGGAAGTACAGAAGCACCCACATTAGGAGAAGAATCAATCACTTCCTTTGTCGAGTCCATGTTTGTTCCTTTTATTGTAACAATAGGACTGGTAGGAGTAAAAACAGTAGTAGTATCAACAACCTTTTCAGAACTATCTAGAAAATGTTCTAACACAGTTTGTTCATCGATATCAAAAGATGGAGAAGACAAACTAGGAATGGACCCAGATGAGTCAAACATTGTTCCAAAACACGTTCTTAAAGAAGGGGAAGTATTATCTAAAGAAACAACCAAAATAGGAGAGATAGGAGTTTTTTGAAATTGCAGGAAAAACACTAGAAACGGGAACATGAAGTAGAGATTTAGATACTCAGGATTCTAATAGAAGGTTCTTCTGTGGGGAAAGTTGTGAATCACCAATTTGTTCTTGTTCTACATTCTCATCTTTACCTTGTTCTATTTCATCTTCCTTGGTAGGCTTTTTAGATATTTCTGCTTGTTGGATATCCTTAGCTTTCTCAATATTTTGTTGTTCAATTTCAACATTCTCAACCTCCATCTGTTCAATATCAGTGTCTTCATTACCAGATTCAGTAACATTAGAGGTCCCTGTAAGCTCCTTCTTCTTCCCTCCCTTAGATACAAACTTAATTTTTGGCTTACATGTTTTGGAGGAAGAAGGGGTGTCACTCTTATTCTTGGTTCTATTTTCCACTTTCTTACCTGTTTGTTCCTGCATTTCAGTCTTTGACCCTGTAAGAAATTCTTTCAATCTGATCCCTTTGCTTTCCAACCATATGTTTGTGTTAGCCAAGATTGGCTAAATTTTTTTTCTTATAGAAGTCTCCTCTTTGACCGACCATTTTTCTTCTGGAAGAGGTGAGACTTCAACATTCTCAGTATTATATTTGGGATCTAGAACATCCCCATCATCTTCCATTCCATCTAGAATATCTGCAAGACCTAGTTCTTCTATCTAACTCAAATGAAGTCTGCAATAGTCTAATTTCTTGATCTCATTTTGTTTCCTAAGGTCAGGCTAAATATCTTCCACAATTAGCATATGGAAAGTTGACTTTCTTTTGATTTTATCTTGTACCCTCCTGAAGTCAAAACGGTCCCTTTTCTTGAAAGTTTTCATGGTGACTAGCTGCAATTCAGAATCAACTATTTTTGCCCTGGTAGCTAACTGAACTGAGTACCTTCCAATTTCTACAGGAAACTTTATCCCTGACTTTTTCAGTTCCATTTGTTTATTATGTACCACAATCAGCTACCTACATAATTCCATGAGAACAATCCCATCATTAGGATATCGTGGAAGTATATAAGGGTAACCAGGATAATACCCTACTCTGAGGTACGTGAAAGTAGGAAATTGTAAGAACAAGTAGCCAAAAGAATTTACAACTTCCCAAGCTTCATCGAAAACCCTCTTCTGAACAAGCTCATTGTCCCATAAGCACATAAACACTGAAAAGAAAGCATCATTAACCCTACGGAAATGATGGATTGATCCTTTTAGAGTGATTTGAGGATAATATTCATACACGGGAACCAACCTCCTGTCACCAACCTGAGTAAGACTAGGAAAACTTCTCATGCTTGTGGCAACATATACAAGATATGAGGTCATATAAAATTTGAATGTTGTATTGACTCTCACCAACTGCTCATGCAAAGCATTACTAATTTGTTCTCCCTAGAAGATTTTTTGTGTGCCCCAGAGAATCACCTTGATGTATGTATACATCCATTCCTGAAACTTGAGGGAAGAAGGGAGTCCTCTAATATGACTCAAAAGTGTGATCAAGTCACAAACCTACTCTACAAAGTCACTCCTAGGGAGATCCTTCAGCCATCTAGTCAGATTGCTCTGAGGAATCTTCAACCATTTACTATTTCTGTATGTGGCTTCCACATCTGTATCATAGTCTCTTTGCCCTTGAGCAAAATCAATTTGTCCAATATTTTCAATAGGAGGACACATGAAGATTTTATCAAGAAACTTTGCATCCAACCTCATAACCACATTCCCTTGGGAATCTGTCACAACCCTAGTATCCCTATTGCAATGGCTAGCCACCTAAAGAAGAAACTCAAGGTTATGGATAGAAATTGGAAAAGAGGCAACCAAGTGAATGTTGCTGTCAATGATCTTCTGCATGTGTCTGGAAGGATTTGTCTATTTAGTTTTGTCCACGAACTCTATCATATCTACATGCCCTATCTCCGTATCTTTGATTTCATCAATATTCAACTATACTGAAGTGATAGGGAAGAATTATTTGTACTTCCTAATTTTTGCTTTGGATGGAGACGGCTCTGACATCAGCTCTGGAGAGAATTCTGGAAAAGATATCTACCATGGATGTTTGTTGAAAACTGCAAAAAGCCATGATCTCACAGTTAGGGGAAAAATGGGTAAGTTGGAATTACTGTGATTCGATTATCAAGAATAGGGAAGCATGTGTTGGAGGGCTTGAGTGCGTGCAAATCAAGGTACAAGGTGAAAGTGGGTTAATAGGCCTTGAAAGGTGAATTTTCCCAGTGTTAGGAAAAATTTAGGAAAATGTGCATGGGCGGTTAAAATGACCGCTCCTGCACGTATTTGGTAACATTTATATTTTTGATGTAGGGGCGGTCAAAATGACCGCCCTTACATATGAGGGAAAAAATCAAGTTTGAGGCACATGCAAAAGCGGTGAAAAGGTTTGTCAATGCCTATTAGATGGAAAAAACTTGTGTTTGATCTATATGTGTATAAGCGGAAAATCTGCCCGCTAACACATATGAGGAAAAAGGTTTGAAGTGTTGAGTTAGTCGAAAGGACTGCTTATACAGGTACTCCTAAAACTCTAGGTCAGACATGCAATAGTAGGAGTTTCGGCCACTTTTACACGTAGGGGGTAACACAAAGTTTGTGTAAGGGTGGTGGCTTTAACCGCCCTTACATGGCCAAGAAAGCTTCTAGCATCCTTTTGTTTTTGAGGAATAAGTAATGTTGAAATGACTTCAATTTTGTTGGGATCCATTTGATTTCCTTTCTTGGACACAAAATGTCCAAGTACTACTTCTTCCATCATCATGAAACATTTTTCATGACTAAGAGACAGGTTGTGATCTTGACATCTCTGGAGGACCTTTTCAAGGTTTGCCAATGCTTCTTCATAAGAATCTCCATAAGTGGTGAAATCATCCATATACACTTCCATGGAGTCATGATAAAAATTAGAAAAGATGCTCAAAACAACCTTTTGAAATGTTGCAAGTGCGTTGCATAGTCCAAATGGAAGGACTGAATAGGCATAGGTTCCCAATGGGCATGTGAATGTGGTTTTATCTTGGTCCTCTACGGCTATTTTGATCTAATTATAGCCACTAAATACATCTAGGAAAGAAAAATATTTCTTGACAGCCAAAGAATCCAAGACCTAATCAATGAAAGGAAGAGGAAAATGATCTTTCCTAGTGGTTGTATTCAATTCTTTATAATCTACAAAAACCTACCACCTGCCTCCTTTCTTGGGTACTATGACTAATGGGGATACCCATTGGTTGTTTGATATAGGATATATGAATCCTGCATCTAATAGTTTTTGTAATTCATTCTTCACTATGTCTCTTATAGAAGGGTTTATTTGTCGCTAAGGTTACCTAACTAGCCTGCATCCTTCATTTATATATATTCTATGCATGTAAATATTAAGATCTATGCCTTTCATGTCATGATAGTCCTAGGCAAATGTTGTTTTTTAAGTTTGTATCATGTTTATTAGTTTAGACTATTGTACTATTGTTAATTGGTTGTTGATATTAAGTGTTCTTCCTGGTGTGATATCAATTGGTGTTATAGATGTCATAACAGAGCAAAATCTATCCCTAATAAATTGAGGCTACAACTATGTGGTAGCAAATAATGGAACATGTAGGTAGTGGAAGCATAGGCTTGTATAGTCACTGTGGGCAAGATATTATGTAGTGGGCAAGTCAAGCATACTAAATGTGGGTATTTCTGTCAGTCCCTCCCATAAGTGTTTTGTATCACATTAGGGAGAACTTCATCCTCATCCTAAATATTTCACAATGGGCTTCATTCATTAGTCATTAATGTATGAGGAGAATATTGGCCATTATCCTCTAGGTTTGGCCAAGTAGGTTGTTCCATATCAGCAAAAGGTTGTGTTGGGGGATAAAGGACCAATATCTTAGTTATATTCCCATTAGAAATTATCATATTGCCAGACTTGCGTCATATGAAGGCATCTATTGTTGCCAACCAAGGTCATCCTAAAATGAGTGGATACCCACCCAATTTGACCTTGGGTTGCAGGACCATGAAGTCTGCAGGGTATTCCTATGAGTCCAATATGATTACTAGATCTTCAATGATTCCTTTAGGGTTGATAGTTGACCTATATGTTAATCATAAAACTATTGGTGTAGGCCTTAAGTTAATTAACTGAAGATTCATCATTGTTTCTCTGGTCATCACATTTATAGCTACACCCAAGTCAATCAGAGTATTTTTTATAAGGGTGCCATTAATATGCACATCAACTACAGGGCTACCAAGATCTGCATACTTTGGGACAACTAAGTTACCTAACATAATATCAACAAGTTTTCTTATAACATGCACAATCTAGGGGTCTTTTATTTTTCTTCCTGGTTTCTTAAGGCATAGCTCTCATATAGTTTTAGTATATATAGGTATGTCCTTGATAGCTTGGATTAAGGGAATTTTTACATAGACATTCTTTAATTGCCCAAGGACATCAAATTCAAGTTCAAGTTGAGGTGGGGGTTTCTACATGTTTAATCTTTCTGGAAATGGAGGGTTTCTTGTAGTGATTTCTACGTGTGGTGAGGTTTATTAAGGATGGCTATGTTGGTTATTTAAATGGTTGTTAGTGTTGGTGATTGTTTCTTCATCAAAAAGTTCCATGATAAGCAGAGATGGAGGTCTAACTAGCATTTTGCCTGAACAAAAGTGAACATCACCAACCTCAACCATATAAGTTGGGTATTTGATGGTTTCATTAGTATAAGCCTATTGAACAGGCTTATTGTTAGGATTTGGTGTAGGTTGAGTGGGCAATTGAGGGACTCTGGGTGGAATAGGAGTAGGTGAAACTATGTTTGGCATAATGGCAGGTTGTTGTGGTAGGACTTGTTGTGGTTGTGGGTAATTTACATTTGAGTTTTTCCATGGTTGATTTCCACGCCACTGTTGTGTCCATGGGTTTTGATTGGACTACCACTGTAGATTATAATTTGGGGGTTGGAATGGTTGTTGTGATCATATCCCCTACTGTTGGTTCCAACTAGGTGGCATGGTTGCCCAGGATTGTTGTGGCATGTTATACCAAGGTGCATTATGCCAATTAGGGTTGTTTGAAGCAACTCTTGGAAATGAAACATTATTGGACAAGGGGTCTTGAGGCATACCATGTCTCTGCTACCAAGGTTTACATTGTACAATATAGAATACCCAGCCTTCTTCATCCTCTAGGGCTCAAAAATCTAGCTTCTCACATCTTTCCTTAGAAATGCTAGCAATATGTTTGTATTTACAGTTAGTCTTCTTTTGTCGACAATGTGGACAATATTTGACCAAAGAAACCTTTGCTACCTCTTGCTTCTTCTTTATGTGTAGGGTGTCTAGTTGAGTTTCTAGATGGCTTATGATGTCTTGCTTCATATTTGATAGTATATCTCTGAGTTCTACCCTAGAGACTCCAGTAGATGCTTTTATAGAAGACAGTGTTCTTGATCCTCTATTTTTCTTCAAGGTTGAATGTAAATATTTCCTACAGATTTGACAAATTTCATCAAATCCAAGTTGAGAGATATCCCCTATTCCAATTAGATTCAATGTATCCATGCATTCTTCAGTCACGCCCCTTAAGAATAGCAATTGAGTGACTCTGGAGAGAGTCGATTATGTCATGACTTTTTGAGGTAGAACCGAAACCTCTCGACGTAGTCTTCAAGGGGTTCATCTTCCTTTTGTGACATCTTGAAGATGTCATCTCCCTTCATATCCCTTCCATGAAAAATAGCCCTGATACTTTTGTAGAAATTTTTCCTTCACGATACCCTAGTTTGCTATTGAATTTTGACCCAGCCCCATGAACCATCGCAAGGTTGCATCTTTGAGGGTGGACGAAAAGATTTTTAGTCTGTATGCATCTGTAGTATAGTTGTGGCTTCTACAAAGGATATAAAATTCAAAAAGGAATGTATCCAAGTCCTTAGTGATTAACCCATGAAAGTTTGGCAGAGATGAAGGAGGTATATTCTTCAGGGTATCAACTCGTGCTTGGTCTATGATAGGAAATGCAAATGTAACTAGCTCGGATGGATTCTCTACTACTTCTTCCACCATTGTGTCTTGATGCCAAGTGGCGATGTCTTCCAAATTTATGACATCCTCTGGTCTAAGGGGTAGTTCAAAGTAGTCTTCCCCCTCTTCTATTGTATTTGATGGAATAAATCTCCCTACTTGGTCTCTCTACCGCTGCATGCAATGATGCTTGAGCTAATAGCTCTATTCCTGCACAATGTTAGTAGATAGTTTAGAAATGGATTGAATATCTTAGTAATCCTAATTTCTTGAAAAATAAATCCTATATACTAAGAAATCAAATGCAAAAACTAATAAAAAGAAATCAGAAATTCTAAACCCTAGCACCATCCCCAGCAATGGCGCCAAAAATGTCTAACTCCATTATTAACTAATAAATTGATGCAAAAGCATGCACTCAACTCAATGGACCTGCATATCCTTTATCAAGCAACCTAATGGCTATAATGTGCTATGTTTCAATATGTCAAACTAGGGAATCATATTATTCTTAGATGGTACATGTATTGTATGTATAGTCAAGGATTCCTGAGTTTAACCTAGAAGTTGTGCATAGAAATAAACTATGAAGAAGGAAACAAATTCTAATTTGCAAAGAACAACAGTTATTACAAGTAGGTAATTCTGTTAAGGATTAATAAATAGCACATTCAGTAGAAAAATAGTCTATGTAAATCACGATAGAAAAATAGTCTATGTACTAAGTCAATGATCACCTTGAATATTCCCTAATTCAATAAATCTTAATAACTTAATGAACTAATAATGTAAACTAACAATATAAACTAACTAGAGAACTACAATTACCTCAAGTGGCCCTTGCTTGAGTGACTACAATCTCATAAAAATCTAAGTCAAATTAGTTCTTATTTCAACTACTCATTGACTGAATCTAAATCTATATTCTCTATTGAATTTTGGAAGATGTAATACAATAACAAGAACTTAACAATACAAAATATATTCTAACTCCCTCCTGTCATATACATAACCCATCATATATAGACAAGATAATGATGGATTATGTCTATATATGATAATGGTGATATGCAATGACTACCGATACAAGGTAGGTGAAATCTAATGGTGATTATTTCTTTCATGCTAAAGGAATCCCACCTGTCAAGGTTATGCAATGATGTTGACTAGTCATAATGTCAGTTGTGCCCATGTTTCCCAAATGCTTGTCTTTGATTGGTCAAGAGAATGGGATGTTTCCAATCAATTCAAATGGAAGAAGACAAGTAAGGAAAGCATGTGTTAAGCTTCCATCCCACCATTAGGATCCATGGCATCACAATTTTGAGGTAGACATATGTGATATGATTCATAACATGTTATGGCTATCGATCTCCCACATTCATTGATACTAATGACCAGGATTATTGTAAAATTGAAAGAGTTAACACCAATAGTGTTAGTTATTATAAAAATTGGATCAAATTAGTCTATCTGATATAGATGCATTACTGGTATGATAACATCTCAATCCATCAAACCTAAGACATGGAGGCTAGACATTATGAGTTTAGAGAAATCATCTTCATGAAGTTTTCTCAGTCATCAAAGTTATGTAGGAATGAAGCAGTTATAGTGGTTGGCAATAGCCAAGTTTCATATCCCTATATTTTAAGGAAGTGGAAATCAAGCCTTAGGTGTAGCATTGACAACTGGTGATAAGATTAAGATCACCCTAAGGATAATTGTAAGTTACTTGATGGGAAACCTGATAGATGGACAAAAAGGCAGACACAAGAGATCTCCATGGTATCTACACAAGCATGATTGTCTACATTCATATGATGTGGAGCTTACTAGTACATGTCTTGCACAATGTGTTAAGACTTAATGTTGCAAGAATGAGGAGGCATTTTTCTCATTTTCATGTGTGTATTACCTTTTCACTCTTTGATTGGGAATCTAGTTTGGGTTGTGTATCCTTTTCACACATGTGGCTCCCTAGCCTCGTGCTTTCTTCAATCTTATGCTTATCTCAGTTTCTCTATTTAAGGAAAGAGGTATCCTTTATGTTCATTATCTAAAATTATTTTTGTAATAATGAAGTTATTATATGTTCCGCTTAGTTGTGGAAAGGGAGGATCTAGTTGAGTTTATGTCTTGTCTCTCATGATATTTTCCTCCCAAATCTCTCTCTGCTCTCCTCCCTATTTTGGAAGTACAAATTAATCAAATGGTTCTATTTTATCTAGAACTACTTTTGGAAGTGAGAGGCTATAGCTAGAGCTAAGGGATGTATCAGAGCTTCTCCATTCAACATGTAGTCTGCAACACAATGAAATGAGTGAGTAGACAAGTGTAAAAGACACAAGTGCATTTCTTTCTAGTTACATGTTGTCTTTTGATGTTTTTCTAGTCATAGAGGGATTGAACTCTAAGGCTCATAGAATTTTTACAAGAGTATAACAAGCTTTCTTTTCCCTACTTCAAAACCTTCTTAGTTGGATAGCCGGTGATAAAGGAGCTATTGTTCCTATGTGACAACATCTTCAACCTAGTGGTCCTGCTTTCACTTCTTCCTCGAGCCCATGCTTATAGAGGAAGTTGAGTAGACATGATGACTAGGGTGATGAAAAGAGTGGTGTTGCATATCCCCCTTCTAATTTTACTAGCATGAAAATATGGAGCAAATCTTGAATGAGTACATAGGGTTGTGTCATTTTATCTCTCTCTAGGCCCTATCACATGATGCCCGATGAACACCAAAAGCATAACATACCCACTTGGTGCATTCAAGTGGAGATTAACTATTTTACAATAGAACACTATATCTAAAAGTGACAAGTCTTAATCATCCAATTAAGATGAGCCTTTTCCTTTCCCTTAAATAGAGATGTCTTTATTTGTAAAGGAGGTTGGGAAATTCAAAATTGAGGGGGCTATTGAACTTGTATAGAATGTAAGCCACGTTATGAAGGAATAAAGATTTGAATTCTAAGGGTAGGTAGGATGATCAGATGAGTAGTATTCACATTGTGATGGTCTACACACCCAAAGATGGTCACTAGGATCTTGTCATGTCCCCCTGGAACATGTGTCCCCTAGCAAGAGCCAGTGTTGGATCTGTTGGTGCCTGTATTTTTTTGACCCTAAAATCTACCTAAAAATCCCAAGTGTAGCCCCTTATTTTTTCCCTTGTTTTAATGCCTTCAAAATCCTCAAAAAATCCTAAAACTACCTAGGTTGGCCTTTCTTGGCCATTTGGATGTTCTCAGGAACTTGTTGGTAGTTCTGGTGGTTCCCTAAACCACTAGAACCTTCGACAGGTTCCTTGGTACCCTGAAAACCCTGAACCACTAATGAAGGAACTTAGGCACACACAAAGAAGTGGAATTTTGGTGGTCTCAGTGGTTCCCAAAACCTCTGATAGGTTCCCTTGGTTCTAGAATACCCCACCACCCCCAACAAAACAAAGGCAAGGAAAGAGAGATAAGAGAAGAGAATGAGAAAGGGATGTTGGAGGTTCATTTAGTTCTTGGAACCAAGGGAACCCCTGACATAGCTCCATATCAAGCCTATGGCTCTGAGATGTGAAACTAGGGGAAGTAAAAGATAGTAAAGATGAAGGAAAATGTAAGACAAAGATAGAGAAGTAAAGAAATAAGGACAAGAAAAGACGAGGTCAAAGCTTCTAGTGGTTCCCAGAACCATTGGAACATCCAACATAGTTTTAAGGTTCCTAATGAGGTTCAAACCCTCGAAAAGGTAGCATAGAGAATAGATAAAGGGAAGGAACAAGATAAAGATAAAGAGAAAAGAGTGAAGGAAGAAGAAGTGAGTTGTTCTTGATGTTTAGAAAACCTTCAACAAAGTGGAATAGGTGAAAGAGAAGATAAAGGGAGAAAGAAAAGAGGGAGCCAAGTTCCTAGTAGGTGATGAATCATCGATCAGAGGGAACAAAGAGTGTAGAGAAGGAAAATGAGGTGTCAGTGGTTCTAGTGGTATTTGGAACCATTGAAACCTTTGACCTGGTTCTTAGTGAGCCCGTAGGCTCCAACAAAGCAAAAAGGAAAGGTTTTAACATGTTTTTAATGCATTTTTCACAAGTTCTTCAATTTGAATGCCTGCCTACCTCCCAGAAGCACCATTAATGCCCAAAATGAATAGATTGGAGGTAGGTGAGGTTAAATGTAGTGGGTACAAGAGTAGATATAGAGGAGGTGGAATTTATTGCAAAATTTATGGACAGCCTACAAAAGTTTTTCCCACTCAAAATTCTATCAATACAACAAGTGAAAATGTATGTTATATATATATATATATTAAAAAGATGTAAAAGTGATTGGTTACTGAGACAATTTGGGGTCTACAAGTGCTTCAAGGTGAATATAGGGCATCAAATGAAGGTTGTCTAGTTTTCAATGAGTTGGGATGCATCCGATACAATGTAGGAAGGATTTTTAAAGCATATTTTCCATGTAATAGTATGTCTTTGAATGGTGGTTTGTAGTGATTCAGGAGAATACATAGTCATAATTGTATATTTCCTCTTGCAACATTTGTTAGCACGAATCTAATGAGGATTTGATGTATGTGTGACAACATATAAAGCATTGCAAGGATTTTGTAATGTTCTCTTCTTAATTTTACATGGGCTATTGTAGTTTTTATGGATTATTAAGTATGTCTGTTACATTAATATATCTTTGATTTGTATGAAAATACACATCTGGTTCTATTGATGCTCTACTAGATGTATTTCCTTCCTCTTTATTATTCATGAATCTATTGCCCAATGGAGTAGGCACCAATCTAGAATGGTGAAGGGTCGGCACTCTCTTTAAGTCATCCTCTATATTGGGTAGTTGTAGGAGTATTATAGGTTTCTCATGTTCATGATTCTGTGTTATAACAAGGGATTAATCTAAAGCAAACTAAAATTGTTTTAAATCATTTGTGAATTATTTTCATGCATGCCTACACCTTGAAAATTATGTATGAGGAGTTAAGTGGATTCATCTTATGGGGATATAAATGTTGTCATCTACAGGTGCATGTGCAAGGTGTATAATCAGCTTAATTAAAGGTTTTATGTAGTAAGTTTATCTTGGCCTAGTGACAAATATAGAGGTCAAGTGTATGTTGGGAATGGTTGTGATTATTTATTTGTGTCTCATTTGATACCTCTAGGAATACCCTCTTGGTTCTATCTGATCTTGAAATGTAAGAGAGCATACCCACTCTCATCAGTTGGCCCTTAATCATCCTCAACCTATTGATGAGCCTCTATTCCATTATCTTGACAACACCCCTGGCCTGGAAGGTGAAGAACATACTCTAGGGTTTTGGACCATCAATTTTGGGAACCAACATTTTGGCACCATTTCTAGGGATATGTTAATTTGAAATTATTTTGAACACCTTGGTGACTCAGTCTTTACAAGTTTACAGTCATTGTTGGGTGCATTTTGTTGTGTGTTGATGTTGACAACTTGTCAACTTACACCAACATTATGGCACCATTGCTAGGGATAAATTTACTTTAGCTATTGTCGAGTTATAGGTAGTTGGAGATATTTTCAAAACCTTGGTAACAGTAGTCTGCAATTGTGGATTGTGTTTGGGTAAAATTGCTTAGCTAGAAACTTACGCAAACATTTTGGAACCATTGTTAGGGATGAAATTACTATTGGGTTAAAATCAATTGAAGACTCTACTGATGAGATGAACCCAGAATCCATTTGTGGCCTTGAAGATCATTTATGCTTCAAGGATTTACTCTTTGGAAGAGGTAGTGACTTTGGTGTAAAAAAGAAAAAGAAAGTTAGTTGTTGTTGCAGTGTATTTATTGTTGGTAATTCAAAAACACATTTTAGGTGTGCAGTAATTGAATGTTAAAGGTACATGGTTTTCTTCCTACCTATGAGATGAAGTTTCCTTCCAAGTGAAGGAACATGATTTGTAATGCCTCTACTTTTTTCCCAACATTGGGCTCTTGGTTTAGAGATGAAAACTATAGGGCTTCTCCTTCATTTGTGTCCTCATATATTCCATGCCCTTGATATTATAATGAGTATAGTGCCTATGACCATTCTAGTGATGCTTTTTCAAGTCATGGTTCTACATCTTATACAAGTCCAAACTTATATGAACCCTTGCAAAGTTAGAATGAACTTGCTAAGCAGTAGTATGAAATAGAAAAATAAAACCTGATGTTGGAGTCCATGTTGTAGTAGTAAAGAGAAATTAAAGATCATGTTAGGTTGCTTGATTCTAAAGTGTAGTCTTGTGCTCACCCTGTTATCATAAAAAATTAAGTGGTTTAGTCCCTTGTCATTCCCATGGACGCAATTTATAAATAGTTAGACCTTTCTTGGGTTGATTACAAAATACAAAGCATGCCAACTAAGGCCTAAAATCATATGCCTATCTTTGATGGGTATGATATTTTTGAATGTTCATAAGATAAAATGTTCATGGAAATATAACAAGGGTTCTTAAGTACTACGCATCTTCTTCCTCAATCATTCTTGTAACAACATTTTTTTATGGCATTTTTGAAGCACAATCTGCATGGGGAAGATAATAAATCTTGCACAAAATAAATATGTTCTCATATGTGTCCACATGATCACCATCTCCACATTCATCAAGGGAAAGTTCCTCAAACTAAAGATCATTTCCTGCACTAACATCTATCTCATATCAGTTATCATTAAATGCAAGCACATCCATATCATCCTCATGCAAAATAACAAGACCAACTTCATTATTATTTGATGGAACAAAGGAGAGCAGCATATCAAACAAAAAATAGTTTCTTGCTCACTCTAAATATCATTTGCATGTGCATATTTAACATAATCAGCTTCCAAATCTGATTCATTTGGCTGCTCACTTGTGCACACATCTTCCTAATTGTCCACTAGGCCACATATCTCATTTTCAAATTGAAGGCCATCAAGTATCTCATTAATTTCATCTCCAATAGATGACTCATCCAACTAATAATAAGTGCATACACTGTCCTCATCATCTGCATCGATGTCATATAATGCACAATAATCACTTTCAGCCCTTCTGATCACACATCTATCTTGATTTGATGATGTATCCATTTGATGACTTTTATCCACATCACTACTATTCATATTAGCATGTTCATTATTAGAAACACTTGTATATGTGGATAACAACCTCACAATGTAATCATTCTTTACATTTTCTACATAGTCTAATGGGCCTATTGCATGCTTGTTAGCTTCAAATCCTCTTGCATTGAACTCAGACCAACTTCATAGGCTTCCAAGAACATGTCAATGTAGGCAGGTGTGTTAGGTTTGAAATCATTTGGAATCTGAAAAGGGAAACCACAAATCTATGTCTGAAGTCCATGCTAGACTCTCCCTCTTGTCTTCTAATAGTTGCTAATTTGTGAACAAGATCAGAAGGATTAGCATCTTTTACAAATTCATCTTCAAATGTAGCCACAAGCTCATTCCAAGATGCAAAGGACTTCCTTGGTAAACTTTTAGTCCATCTCCTTACCTTTCCATGTAAGAACCTAACAAAAAATCTCATCCACATCTTCATCTTCAAACTAAAACTCTTCCATAAAATCTAAAAAATCATCAACATGTGTGTCCCCTTCCAAAATATCATACCCATCAAAGATAGGCATACGATTTTAGACCTTAGTTGGCATGTTTTTTATTTTGTAATCAACCCAAGAAAGGTCTAACTATTTATAAATTTCATCCATGGGAATGACAAGGAACTGAACCACCTAATTTTTGATGATAACAGGGTGACAGTCAAATAGAAGGAGTCTTATGTTTTGCAGGAGTTTGATGTTTTTTAGCCATTCATGGCACATAGAAATCATGTCTAGGAAGTATATTAAGGAGTTTGAATACCTTGTCAAAGGTTCATCAATCTTGTAAAAGGAGTTTGAACACCTTGTAAAAGGCTCATCAACCTTGTAAACACAATACAGTTGCAGATAGAGACAAATGGGGCAGTTTGGTGGTTGCAGGGCAGTTTGTGGCCTCCCACCATCCTCAAACTACCTCCCATTCAATTGTCAAGGTCAAACACATGTTCAAAAAGACCTTGATCATGTTCATTGTGATGTGAATGAAGTTTTGGAGAAGAATAAATGAAGAGAATTCAGTTTTCTGCCCATTTTCTGTGTTTATCCACTGTTCCTGCCCATACCCTGTTCCTGTACAGAGTATTTGCATACTCTCATGATGTTGGCATGATAGTAGGGTGAGTGTAGATTATTTTGAATCTCATTTGGTTTATTAAAACTACTCAGTAGTAGAGATTTAAACACTTTTTTGTTTATTGGTTACTAAACCCTACCTTAGGGTTTTTGATAGAAATCATGCATTTTCACTTCATTCCACTGGCTTGATTCCCTCTAGATCAGTGGAATGGATTTGTTTTTGTTTGTTTTAGTATGTTGTGAAGGATTTCAGGGCAAATAATTGAATTTGGTGGAGTTTTTTTGAAGGACACCTAACAAGCCCATGTGTTAGGTGTATTCTAAAGGGAACAACATAGTATAAACCTCACACAGTCGACTATGAAACCCTAAAAACCTTGGAATCTATGTTTTTTCCATGAGATTGAAGTGTCCAAGTGGTTCAAAAAAATTTGTGAATCAACTGAAAAGTAGTTGCTTTGTATTTTAGGGCTAATTGGGGCTCTCTCTAGTAGGTCTGCCATAAGGGAAATGGTGAATGTCCTTAAACAACCCATGCTAAGTTTTTGATATGTTGTTAATGCCTAAAAAGGGTATCTAAAACCATGCCTATCTACTTTGGAAGTGATCCTATTGGGAGTTATCCTCTGTCAGACCCAAAAACAGGGCTACAAGGAGTTGGATAGGTTTGTGAAGGAAGTGTTGTTTGTGCAGGCCTAAGACCTTGTTGAATGATTTGATCAAGTCCCTCATGGTGTCAAAAAGCCCTCTACATGTCTGTCTTCAAGAGATTAGATGTTTGGTGTCAAAACACACGTGAACCATTGGTGTAGGACTTGTCAAACATAGTGAAGGTTGTCTTGTCTTCCCCTATCCTCTACATCAGATACCCCCTAGGTTTTTGCAAATCCTAAAGTGCAGAAGAGGTTTTATGTACCTCTTATTCATTGACATTTTCTAGTCTTTGATTTGACCATAGGTTTTCTCCTCTAGCTTTACTATTAAGGAAAATACATTAGAACCAAATATTATAAGAAAAAACATCAATAGAACTAATAGTAATTTTACAAATGTGATAGTTTTCTAGTTTGATATAGATTCATAAACCCACATAAGTCATTACATGAATCTAATTCTCCTCAAATTTGGATATGATCTCTGAATAGTCCTTAAGAATATTATACCAAAACCATAAGACTCAAATGCAAAATGCAATGATTTCTTATACAACTAATTAATGAATTAAAACTATAAATAAGTGAACATTGGTGATGCAGGATTGCTCTATTCCCCTAAGGATGCTCCTACATCGCTGTTGTACATTAGTGGGGTCATTTTTTAATGCTTAGCACTTAAACACTTAACAAATCATTGCCACCGCCAAGAAAACCCTGTCACTACCTAGCTGCCTCTACCCAACCACTATTGAATCTCCCACTCTTTGATCTCTTACCACCTCTATGTCACCCCTCAGTCATTGCTCCTGTAGACAGTAAAAAATGTCCACGTCTCGACATAACACCTTGTTGACATGACCTTGTAAAGTTTTTCCCTAGGTCCTAGGTCATCCCACTCACAATTCCAACTTAATCACATTCCAATTAACTAAATAAATCCCATTTGTTTAGTTAATAATCCCCCTTCACATGTCTCACATAATTCAAATTAAAAATTTAAATTATTCCCTCACCTCTCATCACATTGCGACATATGTCATATGTCTCCATCATCCACTTAATCCCTTCACATGTCAAACTAATTTAAATAATATTTTATTTAAATTAGATTCCTTTTATCACAAATCAAACACTTTCCTTTTGTCTCATGTGGGGTAGTACATCTTGCATTTAATACAACTCACATGTGCAAGCTAATTCAAATAAAATATTTAAATTAGATTCCTTTCATTCTCTTTTGCACACTTGTCACATGACTGTGATTTCTTGATGTGCAAGGAAACCTAATCAATCCTAGCCATCCATATCATCTAAACCCTAATTGATCTTGTCCATCCATTCTAACTAGGTCTTTCCTATAAACCTAGCCTCTTGTAAGCCATTAAGGGAGATGCAATCTAATTTCTCATTGTTATGCTGCCAAAATCTTGAGCAACCAACATTCAACCCTATCCATCAATCTCTACCTTGCATCCATTTCCATCTCCATCTTGCATCTTCCATCATATTGCATCCATCATCTTATAGGTATCAATCAAGTCATCATCTTGCGCATATCATTCAAGGTATATTGAAGATTTGGGTTTGGGTAATGTATGCATTTGTTTCATCATTTCAGCTAATCCAAATTTATCATATACATGTTTGGCATGCCCGCGGTTGTAACCCTCATTTTTGCAGGTTTTTTGTGATCAAATTTGCAAGGTTTTAACATTTTTTGCTTGAGTTTTTGAAGTGACTTGTCGCATGTGACCTCCTAGGAAAAAATGGATTGCACCATTGCGATCAAGAGGCTGATTTCATAAATTTTGACTATGAATTTGCCTATTTTTGGTGACTAAAATTTTTGAAAAATTTTGAAAATTTTAGGGCAGTAGGCCATACAGTACAGATCCATATTGTATGGATCTGCTACCCTCTCTGCACTGACTATATCTTTGGTGGGTGATTGCACATCTACATTTTCATTTGATTTTGTAGGCTTGTGTTTTGCTTGTGTGTTACAGTTTTTGTCGACTATTGCCCTGAAAACTTGGTCTTCACCTAAAACCCTAACTTGCCCAGTGCTCGTCTTCATCTCTCCCCCACGGCTCAGAGTCCATTTGACACCTCTGGTGTCATTGTTTAGTGGTCACCACCTAGTTGAAATACCCTCCGCCACGCATAACCAGTCACCACTCTTAGAAGAGTGGTCAATGCCTGCATTTGTCCCGTCCTCCACCCCTTTGAAGATTCACTCCACCCACAAGCAGAAACCTTAACTTTGATCTACTTTTGCCATGATCATTTGGAACCGGTCGCCGCTTATAAGAAACCCCATTCACTCCACACTTTTCATCACTTCTTCATGCCTTGCAAACCCTCCATTGCCAGTGGTCTGGTGTTGCACCACCTTGGAGCCTCCCAATCCACCACCATCTAACCTTAATTGCTACCTACGTAGAAGCCCGTAGTCACCACCGTCGCAGGACCTCTCATCGCCACCACAAACCCTAACCATTGTCACCAATAAACTTCCTTCCGATCCCCAAACCTTAGTTGAAGTCTTCTAACCATCGGTCACATTGAACGATCTATAGTCTAAACCCCACGCAGTCAACATTGGATGTCCCTCCTTTGAAATCTTGTCCTTCGGCCCGAATCATATCAGGATCCTTGATCCTATAAGCACGTGGTCCAAACAAATAATCAATGATCAAATATTAGTCCGTCAAAAAATCCATTGATTAAGATTATTTGATCAAGATCATTCATTTGGCACTTGCTATAGATTTGGCTTTATTAGCCCATAGTTAGAAGTAGTGACCTGCGAAAGGGGCTAGCGCTAAGTGCCTCTTTTAAATTTTATTTTATTTCTTGGCCTTTAGCCCCTAGTCACATGAGTGACCAGGGGCGCCGCTGCTCACATTGACTGCCAACCCCTATAAGCACTTAACTGCCATAGCAGACTACTAGGCATGAACCGCCCATGTGAACACGGTCTTCTTAGCCGCTAGCAGTCAGTGTTAGCCATCAAGCTTGACCACTTTGCTTTCACATGCCCAAATAGGGGCATTTTTTTCCTTTTTATCATAACTTGGGCAAAACATGTCAAAATCACACAAAATTGGACTCGTTGGAAAGCTGGGAGAGTGAACTACATAATGGTGAAGACCAAATTAGGTGAAAGTACTATTTTGACCTTTTTTTCTGTAGTTAAAGTTCAGCTTCTTTGCAAACTTCAAATGCTCATATCTTTTGCATTTTTAATCGAATTTTCACGAATTTTTTTCAAAAGTGCATATAATTTCATTTAGAATCTATTCATGCAACTAATTTTTTTGTATCAGTTCATTTTCATCAGATTTTATCAGATTCTTGATTTTTGCATAATAGTCTTCTTGGCTAGTCTACTTGCTTCTTTCTCAATTTTGTGGCTTACAGGTGACCTTACGGGGCTGGAACAACATCAGGATCAACATACATAGTAGCTTGGGATAGAAAAACAATCAGGTGTATCCATTTTATCATTCATCTCTTTCATTTGGTCAATCAATCTTGTTTGCATCACACATTTGGATTTTGGGCTTAAAAGGAACAACTTGTTTGCAATCACACATCAAAAATTGGGCATAAAATCAACAACTGTCTTACATCACACATTTGGACTTGGGGTTTAAAAACAACCGGTGCTTGAACTATTTGACCACACATTTCATTTTCTAAGGGCAATTTACAAGTGTGAGTGTGAGTCAAGTGTGTGTGTATGCTCTCTCCTCGCACCGCAAGGTGATCTTGGAGATCAAAAACACCTCACTTGATTTGCTTTTATTTACCCTTTCCTAGGAGGCCTGCTAGGGGATTTCATCACCCCTAGGGATGACCTCAACCACGTGTTCTACCAGGGTATATCAAAGGGGGGAGAGTGAAAGTTGTAACTCAATCTAGCCATGTAATCACTGGGACAGCCTTGGGGCCCAGGGTGATTCTGGACACAAGGTGAAGTGGAATTCACTTACTCTTATGCCACATCCCTTCAACATGCTAGTGTTCACATATTTGGGCCCCTCGTACCTTATGTATATCAGGGACACCCCTAGTTAACCCTTGTGCAACCTAGCTTAAGACTTGCCGGCCATACCCCACTTGACTAATTCTAGGGCTTGTTGATGTGTCTTCAATGTGTGCTTGTCTAATCATCACCACATTCTTCAAATTCAAAATTCAAAATTTCTTATGTGTCCTGCGTGAGTGAATCATGTTTGTACATGTATGATCATTTGATCGAATATTGCCAAATCAAGCTAAACACCAAACACATAAAGACAAGTCATTCAACTCATTCTTCCAACACATTCAAATCCAATCGCATTCATCCTAATCATCCATTTTTAGCCATTTCATTCCAAATCATACCTAAGTCACCATAATTCAAACCCTAATCATTCCAAACCACTTTCTTTCTAATCAACATCATCCTAATCATCCTAGTCATTACACATCATCTAATCATTCCAAGCCAAATCACATCCCAACTACTTTCATCCCAATCCAAATCAAAATCAACCCAATAAAAAACCAAGACCTTAGTTGAGCATCATCAACTGTTATCCAAAATTGCTTGAGATCATTAGTCTATCTTAAGTAAGTCATCCAATTAAATCAATCCAATCAACCCTCTATTACTTAAGTGTCATTAGTCTACCTTAAGTATAGAGAGCTATCCATCAAAAAACAAAACAAATCAAATCATCCTAAGGTCTTGAAATTTGATCCCAATCTCATCCCAATCCATTCATCCTAATCACCTCAATCGAAGTCACCCCACCTTGTTATCCCACATCACCCTTACCATTATCCTAAATCATCCTAGTCACCTAACCTAATAATTCCACCATCATTCATCCTAATTTCTTCAAGTCATCCAATCTCATCATCCTAGTCATCTTCGACATCCTAATCATAATCACCATAGTCCTCATCATCCAAGTAAAACCCTAATCATTTCTGGCCATTACACATCCTCATTCTACCTAGCCAATCAATTCTCCACATTTGCCACTTGTAAACATGGACATGGAATTTCTAAACAAAACCTATGAGAATGATCCTTATGGAAACAAAAGAACACTTGATTGACTTAGGTGGTTATATAGAAAGGAAGAAGACCCTGTGTCACCACAACATCAATAATTCCCACAACATCAAGTCCTAGGCCAATATCAACGATCCCACGTTCAATCACAAGCCCGACAAGCACATAATCCAAACACTAATGCTGCCACATCCATACCACAAATCACCCTCACTATTCCTAACACCACAAACACAAGTGCTTCCATAAGCATAACATCCAATGACCCTAACTCCATTGTCTTCATATCACAATTACTTTCTCAACAAATTTCCAACATCACCCCATGTCCACAACAATCCACCTCACAAAACCTTTCATCTACAAATCCTATCATGCCACTTCATCACCAAACCTATCCACATAATAATCAAATGTCCGTACAATAACAACATGCAAGTCCAAATGGCCCTAGGTACATAAATCAAGAAATTCCAAGTCATCTTATGCAAGACCTAAAATCCTTTGACAAGGTAGAAACCAATCTACCAAGTGCCTCCTTTGAGTCACCTTCACCATCTAATCATATGCCAACACATGAGCCATCTAGTCCTATCCCAACACCTTTATCAAGCCCTTCATCACCTTCATCCCCATGTTCCATTAACCCTTCATTAAAAGATTCCATGGAGATACTTTTAGAGAAATTGGTCCAAGCAAATTTGATGAAGCTATACCCTCTCAAAGAATATTCTCCATCTATGTTTAAACCTAGGTGGTATAAAGATGATGAATATTGTGTATACCATAGGTATAGGGGCCATACCATATCCACTTGTGTCTAATTTCATAGATTAGTCAAGAACCTAGAAGATTGTGGTAAGATTGTCTTGTATAAAACCAATTCTTCTAATTCCATTATCTTTCCATGTAGCCCAAATCCTAATCCCATTATCCATCCAACAAACCCTAATCATAAGCCTTCAACTTCCACTATTATCATCTATCCCCTATATTGTCCATTTACCCATACCCTTGCAAAGGATGTGATCCATTAGCTACTAGAAAGGAATAAAACATTGCCATGTCATCAAACACCTATTCTTGAGCTTCCCCATGAGTCTTTAAATACTTTGCCTAGTCTTCTAACCCCATCATGTGATCTACAAGCTATCAAGCTTATTAAAGAGACTTCCACTTCCATTCGAGAAAACCAAGAGTTATGTCAAGAGCACGATCCTAAGCATGAAGAAATAATAGTCCCCAAATCTAATCAAGATCAAATCATCCCCATCCAATCTATCCATAACATGTACCTTTTCCATGATCAATATGGTATCCCTAATGATGAACCTATCCATGAGCCACTTGATCCTAGTCATAACCCCACAACTATCCATGAACAAGACACCCAAGACCTACATGCTCCATCTAATGGAAGTCTTGTTGACTTACTTGAGCATTCACCCCATTTCATGGCATTCATTCAAAGAAAAGAGACCTCTCCACCTAGCCATGATCCCACAATATCCACTTATCATGATGAGACATTTGCCTCCAAAGCAAACATAGAAGATCAAACAAATAATTTGGATCCCAATGAACACAAGAAAGATCCTAATGATCCTTCCACATCCACCATTGATCCCATTTCAAATCCACCATATCCTACTAGTCTATCCACATTCTTTCATGAGTGTTCCTCCTTAGGACAACAACAACCTTTATCCTCCACTTCACCTTCTCCATCCAATAATGAACTCAAGTCTAGTGTCCAAACTACACCTAGTCCTATAGTCAATAGCATGCTCCAAAACATGAACTACCAAGGCAAAGGTTTAGGCCTACATGAACAAGGCATTTTGGAGCCAATCCATGTCAAGGTCCCTCCTCACTCATTTTGCCTTGGATACACACCCCAAGGTCAACAATCTAACGATGTTGGTACTTCCTCCACACTTCCTAAATCCACTTCCTTCCATCATAAACCCCATCATATTCCTAAAACATGCGTTACAATTCCACCTCCCTCATCCTACAAATGTCAAAAACATGTGACCATTCACCATCCACCATCCACTTTACCTCCACTCCTTCCAAATCCAATTATCCCTCCATCACCTTTACTTCAATTGCTTCCAACTCCTAACCTCCCTTCATCTACTTTGCCTCCACTTCTACCAACACCCAATTATCCATTTATCCATAAGTACCCTTACAATCCTAATCATGACCAACAAATGCATACATTGTCTAAACATAAAGCTTCCACTCCTTCCACCAACCTCGTTTCCATCATGTCCATGGGATTCAAAAATAAACATTTGGATACCTCCGTTCAAAAATCCACAAATCCTAAGGGTCCTAATGCCTTAGGAAATCAATCCAAAAGTTTAAAGCAATGTACATTCAAAAATCCATCCAAGCCCATACCTCCAAAAGCAAAGTCAAAAACTAAAATGATATGGGTCCCTAAACAAAAATCAATCAAGTCAAATGAGGCATCCACCTCTCAAAAATCCCAACCATCCCCCTCCATTCAAAAATGCCATTCCATTCAAACATTTCAAACATCCCACACGAAAAGCAAAAATCACAAAAATACTAAGTCCATGTGGGTTCCAAAAGTCCTAAATCATCCATTTCCTAAGAAAACATAACCATTGCTTCCTACACAACCATCCAATCAAAAGCTTCCATGTTTAACACAGTATGTGTAGCCGTTGGTCATGATTCCCTTCCATACCTCCATCACTCCATCATTCACTTATTATCCTACATATCTTCCCCATCACCTTCCTATGGTCCATGCTTTTGCATAAGTCCATTATAATCCACATCATAATCCACTTTCACCCCTACATAATCCACATCATAATCCACTATCTACCTTATCCATCTCACTTTCACGCAATCACCCTACCAACATTTTGGGCATAATGACTTGACATGGTCCATTTGTGATGACATCCTTTTCTAATGGGACTATAACAATTACATGGAACTAGACACTTGATTCCCACCCATCCATATCCCCCCTTTTCCCATTCAAAAGTCAAAATAGTCACCAAAAAATTAGAAGAAAAAAGAAAAAAAACCAAAAAAGTAAAGAGAAATCCCTTCGTCTAACAGTGAAAACCTAGTAAACAAGCACCTTGGATAAGTACCATGATGAAAACCTGGCAAATAGGTGTCATGTGTAGGTCAATCTTCTATGTCACTTACACTTGGGGGCACCTTGTCTCATCCTTTTCCAAACTATCATACCATTTCCATATACATACCTATCACATTGCATTCATTCATCCTCCCTTCCTCTTTTCATCTTGACAAAGATTGGGGGCAAATGTTGAAATATTCTTTGGATATCTCTTGATATACCTCATCCTTTCCAACCAATACATCATGTCATCCTTTTGTAATGTAAAGTCCTAAGCATTCCACCTAGAATGGGGCATGTTATTCCTATGTGACATAGTCTTTGGAGATCACATCCTATCTACATTATGAGGCATACATCCACCCACTATAGCCTCTCCTTGTATCTATCCATTTATCATGAGTTTTTTATTCCACTATGGCATATCTTCCTTCCCATCCATCTATCATGAGTCTTTCATCTCATCACATATCCTTTTATCCATCCATCTCACTTACCTTCTTACACCTAGACTTGGTTTTTTCCCTTGTCATTGGTATCTACCACAAAGGCAACCCAAATTGTAAATCCACTGACATTCAAATATTTTCAAAAAAATACAAAAAAATCAAAACATTTCAAAAATCCCAAAAAAAATTAAATATCAAACAAAAATCCAAGCAATAAGATCAATCATCTATCAAACAATCCATCACATCAAATCCATCAAAACAATTCCAATCACATCATCAAATCAAGCCAATCTATCAACCATCAAACAATCAAACACAAATCATATAACATCATTCAATCAATCCCAATCAATCCATCAATCAATCAAATCAATCAACTTCATCAAACTCAAATCCATTCAATCCATTCACAGCAATCCATCATCATCAAAATCAAAGCACATTAATCTAACCATCAAATCAATAACTTCTTCCAATCATCACAATTCATCAAAACAATTCCAAACAATAATTCAAATGCAAGTCATCATTTATCCATACCAATCAAGTCAATCAGCTTGTCAAATTATCCAATCACATCAATGGTCTTGATCCTAGCCTTGTCGTAAACCAAATCAATCAATCATCATCATCATTAATGGGATATATCATTCCCACATCCTTGTGTTGATCTAGAGATATATTGTTCCTTGCAATGACAACACTATCTATCAAAAATCATCAATCATTGGTTTACAACTTGACTGGGGCAATACCTTGTTTGTTTCTATATCATTTGTGCATGCTTGCTTGCTTTCTTGTGTGTGTTGTCATTTTTTCTTGCATTTGTTTCAAATCTGAATCCAACCTAGCTAATATTCATATCTTGTATCTTGACAAGGTTGTATTATGCTGGGGCATGAGACACATCGTCACCTTGGTCCTTATACCCTGGTGCATAATGTCTTGTGCTATATCAAACATCATGGTTTCTCACCTTCATTGCAGCATAACACATCCATCCCTTCTTCTATCCATTCCTTTATCTTTTGCCATTCCTTTCATTTCAAGAGCATACTTGTGTTTATCCAACCCACCTATCCTCTTGAGGGGGCATCATCATCCTATCCTTTTCCTCTATCCATTTCCTTAACTTCTTTGAAATGATGTTACTCGACATAACTCTTATCATCTTGAACATCATCTCAAAGAGGGGCAAAATGTAGAAACTAAAAAATGTCCATGTCTCGACATAACACCTTGTCGACATGACCTTGTAACGTTTTGCCCTAGGTCCTAGGTCATCCCACTCACAATTCCAACTTAATCACATTCCAATTAACTAAATAAATCCTTGTTTATTTAATAATCCCCCTTCACATGTCTCACATAATTCAAATTAAAAATTTGAATTATTCCCTCACCTCTCATCATATTGCAACACATGTCACATGTCTCCATCATCCACTTAATCCCTTCACATGTCAAACTAATTTAAATAATCTTTTATTTAAATTAGATTCCTTTTATCACAAATCAAACACTTGTCCACTTTCCTTTTGTCTCATGTGGGGTAGTACATCTTGCATTTAATACAACTCACATGTGCAATCTAATTCAAATAAAATATTTGAATTAGATTCCTTTCATTCTCCTTCGCACACTTGTCACATGACTACGATTTCTTGATGTGCAAGGAAACCTAATCAACCCTAGCCATCCATATCATCTAAACCCTAATCGATCTTGTCCATCCATTCTAACTAGGTCTTTCCTATAAACCTAGCCTCCTCTAAGCCATTTGGGGGGATGCAATCTAATTTCATACTGTTGTGCTGCCAAAATCTTGAGCAACCAACATTCAACCATATCCATCAATCTCTCCCTTGCATCCATTTCCATCTCCATCTTGCATCTTCCATCATATTGCATCCACCATCTTACAGGTATCAATCAAGCCGTCATCTTGTGCATATCATTCGAGGTATATTGAAGATTTGGGTTTGGGTAATGTATGCATTTGTTTCATCATTTCAGCTAATCTAAATTTATCATATACAGCTCCTATGCCCACCCTCTACTCCCTCACTTTATAAGTGCCACCACTCCCACACCACCTTAGAACCACCATCCAACCACCTACATGCAATCCACCTAGTGGTGCTCCACCAATAGGGCCTAGGGTCCCTTTTGTTACCCTGAAATAGGTAATTTTTTAAAAATTGACATAACTTTTGCATACAAAGTTAGATTTTTTTGTTTTTATAAGGATTGGAAAGTTGGTTCCACCCTCTTTACTATGAATTAGGTAATTTTTTTAGATTCTATCATAAATATCAAATATATTAGTTTGAATACCACTTTTGCATGTTTCCTTGTGACAACCGTAACTTTTGCATATGATATCAAAATTTAATTAAAAAAATTTAAATTGATCAAAAAACTACAAGGAATCTACTAATATCTATTTTTCTATTTGGTATAGTTATTTTCTAATTTTTGTAGGGATTTAGTTTTTATTACTAACACTTTGATTGTATCCATTTTCATAAGTCCAAGACAATATTTTGAAACTTCTAACTTGTGGTGATTTTAGGTTTAATTATATAAGAGAACAAATTGAAACCCCTTTCACACACATTTTGTTAATAAGAAAATTAACTCTTGTTTTCCATATTTGTCAACTCTTATTTTTTTTAATGTTCATGGGATAGGTTGTGTATGCTCTTCTCATGCCTTAGGGTGATCTTGAGGATCAAAAGTAACTTCTTTCCACTTGCATCTTCCAAAGGGGCCTTCTGTATGATCTCTCATCATGCCTTAGGGTGATCTTGGAGATCAAAAGCAAGTGCCACTTTTCTATTATATTTCTATAGGAGGGCATGATGACTTGGATTGCATCCCCAAGAATCGACCTTAACCCTAAGTTTTGGTACGGTATATAAATTTGAGGAGAGAATCGAAAGACTCTCCCTACAAGGTGCACTTGTCATTTGGCTAAGCTAGAAAGAAGCTTTATAGCTTTCTAAGTGAAGGATGAGAGTGGGTTAGCCTCTCAAGACAAGCCTTTAGACGTATTCCCTTATTTCATAGACTTGGGCTTCACGTGCCTTCAGGTATAATTAGGACAACCCTAGAGAAGCTTGTACAACCTATAATGGAGGAATTTTGGCCATTCATATTTGTGATGCACTGGCAAGTGATTAGCCTCAGAAAGTTACTCACAAGGTACCTCTAGAAATAGGATAATGGGCCATGTATGACCTCCTCTCACACCTTAAGGTGATCTAGAGGATCAAAAGTGGCTAGTGCCTCTCCATGGGCCCTACTATCTACACATGGATCTAGATATATTCATGGGCTCACAAGTGTGAATATTCCCACCAAAATAAAATAGGTTGTTGTTGTATCTTCCCCTTGTGCCAAACCTATGTAAAACCCAACATCCAAACAATCAAAAAAAAAATCCTAACCAAAACAAATATCATGGACTCCTCTTTTGACAAGTTCATTGAGCAAGCTAAAAACCCCTTTGAAAATAATGATGATTATAGCCTTATGGATCAAGACAAATATAATGATGATCCTTATGACTTGTTTATATCCAGGCATACCCATGCCCAAGTTTATCTATATCAAACCCTTGACAACATCATTATAATCAAGCTTTCCATAGGCATTAATAAACAAGCCATGAACAACCAAGAACATGCTAGTACTAGATACCTCATGAACCAAAATTAAAAATACATAAGTATTGGCAAGGGAAACACCATTCTAGGACAAGATCCTCAAAACCAATTTATGTTTGAATTATAAGCCCTCAAAAATCCAATCAAATCCTTTTCCTCCTATGTAAGTCCTTCATCATCCAAACCTTCACAAACCAACCAACAATCTAATCAACAATCCTATCAATCATCTAATCCTACCTTATCCAAAAAATCTACGAAGGATTTTATCCAAGGACTACTAGTAAAGTATCACCATTGAAATGGAAAGAGAAAATTTGAGGAGCCTTGCAACACCCCCAATCCAATTCCATGATTCTTTGATAAATACACACATATTGTTGGAAATAGGGTTATGGATTCAAGGCCTATTTGAGTTGTTCAAGAGCCTCCTTGTACAACTCCCACCCAATGTCAAGTGCCATCATTCTTTGGCAAATACAAGTACATTTTTGGCAATAAAATTATTGATGCAATACCTATTCAAGTTGTCTAAGAACCTCATAGGACCATTCCCACTCAATATTGTGCACCATTATGCAAAGATATTATCAATCCAAGTGTCATAATGTCAAGTGTAAATGATGTTGATCATATAAAGCATGAGGACCAGCAAGTCATGATTGATCACATTAAGCCTACAAATAATCAAGTTCCAATGATCATGAACAAAGAGAAAGCACAAACATCCTATCAAGTTGGTCCAACCACCTTCATCAAATATGGTCTCCTTGTAGATGAGCAAATTGCAAGTTCTAATGGTTTTTGGTGATACATTGATGGATTTTTATCATGTTTCTAAAGCAACAAATATCCTATCACTAGAAAAATTTATCAAATAATGGGCTATAAAGGAAAGGTATTGGGCCTTCATGAGCAAGGCATCCTAGAACCCATACAAGTTTGTGCAAATATTAGATATTGAGGCATCAACTATGCATCTTCTAATAAACAATCTAATGATGTTACTGACACTTCTATAATTGTTGGGACAACTTTATCCAATGTGAACATTGAAATGGATGTCATTCATATCCCCTTTAATAATCCCACTTCCATTAATCCTTAACCTACCACATCCTGAACCCATTGATTGGGACCAAAAAGACCATACATCATATGAAGCAAAGAATCATGATAGAACAAGGAATTGAAATGCAATGAAAGACTAAAATCAAGCACCAAATCAAAATAAAATACAACATCAAAGTCAAAAAAAATCAAAATGGATCACATAAGTCCATGAATCAAAGAGGTAGCAACAAAGAAAAATGGATCCCAAAGTATCTGATCAAAGCTGCAAGTCAAAACAAAGCAAAGGAACTAGATAAAATCAAAGATCAAAATAAAGAAAAATCCAAATGAAGAATAAAATCAATATGAAGCAAATAAATCAAAACACAATCAACAATCAAAAGATGCACTTTATATATAACAAGTGTTGCCACCTTCATATTTATTATCAATATTGGCATGTAAAGTTTCACAATCCAATAAGATTGTTGTTCCCAATCCTAATCCCAATCCCACGTCCAAATCCACATCTCACAAATCCAAATCCACCTTCAAATCCAAAAATCCCACATCCCAACATAAATATCTAAATCCTAATCCAAAATCTAAAATCCCAAATCCAAATCCAAACACCATAATCCTAAATACCTAAAATCCCAAATCCACTTTATCCTAGTAGCAACATTGTACCATAAGGTCTATGATGGCACCCTATCAAGATGTTCACATATGGATAAATCCAACCTAGGTATCAAAGAGTATCACGACACCTATGGATTATACACTAGTGACATGATCCTAGAAAAGTAATTACTCAAAGAAGGTTATTGTTGGCATGTCATGACAGGAGCATCCAAGTCAGCTACATTAGATAAACATCAACTTGATACCTAAAGCAACAAAAATCAAAGTTATCCAAAAATCCAAAAAATCCAAAACTTATAAAATCTAAAAAAACATTTGATCCAATGGTTAAAACCATTCTCTTGGTGCCTTGGGAACGTACCATGATGAAAACTTGTTCACATGCATCATGTGTAAATCAATTGTCTATGTGAACCTTACACTTGGGGGCAAGCTTCTTCCATCATACCATCCCATCCCATCATACCCATCCATCATTTTTGCATAATCATTTCATCATACCTAATCCATCCTCCCTTCCAACTTTTAACCTTGACAATGACAGGGGCAAACTATTGAAACATGTTTTGGACATTTCTTGATAATATCCAATATTTTATCATAAATACTATAGCATGGTGTCCCTACTTATGGAGCAAGTTGATACCTTCTTCACTAAGCAGTACAACATGTAATCATAAATGGCATATATCAAGTGGGAGCATGTTATTCCTATGTGATGGAGTCCTTGGTGATAACATCCTAAACACCTCCATCAATCCATCCCCCATCCATCCCATCTTGAACCCTTCAACCACCATCTTGCACTCCACACTCACTCCATCTACTATCGACAATTCCTTGATCCTTCCAACCAATCCTCCCTTTATCCTTGTCTCAGACTTGGTTTTCCCTTGTCATTGGTTATAACCTTGAGACAACAATTCCATCTAGCAAAAAAAATAAATAAAAAATACTTGTTTAGGGGGAAATTGGATAGTTTATGTTTACTGTTTAGATGTTTGAATCCTCCTTTCACCCTTTACATTTAAGGACCTTAGGGTTGAGTGGTAGTGCACTATCATACCCTAGGTCACTGTGAGATGTAGGGAAACTTGGATTAGGGTGTTTAATTATCAATTTTCCTTCTCTTATGCTTAATTGAACATTTAAACCCTAATTTTACAAATGCGATAGTAAACATATGAATTACAAAAAAAGCTCTTGCAGACGGATGTAAAATGTCAAATCATAGAGTACCTATTTTGGGGGTTCCGAGGCAGAAAAGTCAAGGAAACAGGAGTGGGCGCCCAAGTCCAAGGCCTCTATTTTTGTCCGAATCTAAGAACTCAATCTGCAACTCTTTCCTACTGTTCCAGAGATTTTCCTGTCACGAAACTTGTAGGACTAATGAGCGGGCGTCCAAGTCCAGGGGGTAGATTTGCCTTCTGTTCTACAATTCTGATACTTCAAGATGTCTTCCTACAACTTCACTTTGTCCAACTCCTCAACCTGTAACCTGCAACCATGAAAACTTTGGGAGGGGGTTGTGGGATTTAGAGGCTTGCCGCAATCAAGCCCCAGAGGACACTTAAGTCTCTGAACACCTTTGTCAGATAGAGAGTGTGTGCCTAGGGAGGCAGAGGTAAAAACTAAAGGAAATGATGATGAAAACACAATATAATGTCACCTTGTAGTGAAGATCTCATGGGAGGAAGATGCTCTTTATTCCATGATGAAATGCATGCTAAAATCTACAAACACAAACACATAGACAACACAATTCTGCTCTTGCAACAAAATGAAAGCCTTGAATCACCTTGAAGACACCATAGCTTGCTAGTAATCATCTAGTTTACAAATGAATGCCTAAACATGCTTTATATGTAACTACAAACATTCTCGCCAAGATTTCATAAATTCAAACTTACCGTGTCAGCCAAGGGACCAAATAATGGTCATAAACTGACAATTAAAATTTGGGCCTAACGCAAAATAGGGTAATACTAGGGTGTGGAAGCCCAAGTCCTCCCCCCTATTTTGGGCAGGGTTAAGCTCAAGGGGTCCCCCTAGGCCCTATTTGTCAAGATCCTTAGGGTTCATTCCATCAGGATGCCAAATTATGAAATAAGATGTCCTAAATGCATGCAAAATACCTGAGAGCTAAACCTTATGAGGGAAAAGCCCCCAAGGGGACATTTTCCAATGTTACATTTACCCACCACTTTAATGTATGTATGAATGCAAGGCCAATACATGCATTAAAATATGGTTAACAAACACAGCAAACACTCCAGACACATAGAAGACAGTAACAGGCATGCAAAACATGGAGAAGACAGTTATAGTCATGCAAAACACAAAGAATACAGTAAATGCATAGAAGACACATTAATGCATGAAAGATAGAAATGATTTCTTTTCTTTTCTTTTTCTCATATATATGAAATGTAGATGCAAGTACAAGAAAGTAAACAAACCTCCCATAATACAAGATGCACTCATTGCTCAAGTCTTTATACTATATATATGGGGCAACACACACGCAAGACACACAAAACCTCCCAAAATGTAGGAAGCACTCATCGTGCTAGTCTTTAAACTACATATGGGGCAACAAACACGCCACATAGATCAAGCATGCCAAACACACACACTTGAAGACATAGAGAAAACATGGCAGACAAGCGATGGAGTGTACTTATTTTTAGGTCCAACACCATCTCAAGAACATTATAGGCACACATCGACAATTGGGCTTCACCACAACAATCACCAAAAACATGCTTAAGGGTTGAGTTAGTCACATAACCGCTCCCTGCCTCTATAGAGGACTTTTGAAAATGACAGGATGGTGTATTTCTTGGATATGCTCCAAGAAATACACCATCCCCACCTCCGCATAGGGATTAAGATAAAAAAGGATATACGCAATATCCTGCCTCCACAGAGGGATTACATGATTGATTGATTGATTGCAAACAAACTCAGGATGCAGGAAGCACTCATCGCACTGGTCTTTAAACTGCATCTGAGGACAAGCACATTGCTAACATCTACAACAGACAGCTTACCTTATATATGCCCCCACCTTAAGGTGGTTGATATCACACATCAATATCAAGCACGTTAAGATAGGAAGAAAACACACAAGGGAACATAGACTTTCGCAAAGCCCATGCCCCTCGGAGGTGACATGTACTTTACAATCACCAAATGTTCCCACAAACACATCCCTACAAGAAACATGTTTGTGTCTACAAAGTCATCATAAACAACAACATCAATGCATATGATTAAACACACAAAGAGCTAAGGTTATATAATGAATCCAGAGTTCAAGAATAACCATGGGGCTATATCACGAAGCTCTCTGAATTGAGTACCACCAAGGCTAGATTCAAAGACAAACAAAGGTGCATAAAGCAGCAATATTGTTAAGGTTTGTAAATGAGATAAACTAGCATCAAATTCACTATGTGGAAAGCAAGAGTGCTTCCACTAGCCAAGCGTCAGATAAGATATACAACCTCGTCATCATATTATGATCTAAGTCCATTTTTTTATTGCTCTTGAAAGGGACACTAGGTCCACATCATTATAAATGTTTGTCGTCATCCGCCCGCTAGATAGAAACACTAGAGAAGGGAAACAATAAAATAAGAGAGGAGAAACAAGTTTCTTAGGGACAGTCACGTAGGAGGGTGCCCCTAGTGTCACCAACCGCAATGCTATGTCTGTAAGACACAACACACAACAATGAAATTAGAGAGAGAGGCAATATAGAAGAATGATGATACAAATAGAACAAGGTCACAGCAAAGGTGGTCTCCTGGTATCCCAGACCTTACGGGAGAATCCAAGGTTATCCTAGGAGGCCTAAACAACACATAACACATCACAAGGGAAGCACATCACGAAAGAGATAAAGGGTTAGAGATACTTACTTGTAGGGTGTTTGTATCAGATTTTGGAACTTGCGAACCTCTTGGAGAGGTACTCGATCATGTTTAATGCAAGATTTGAGTGGTTCTTATGAAAGACTGGTTTATTATCATATGATGCTTGTTTCTCAAATTCTTGTTTAAATGAGACCTTTTGTTGCTTATGAGGAGGGGAACCACTATTTTCTCTAACTGCTGATAGTCATCTAATTCTTTTCTAATTTTCATTGAGTTTTCATTGTTGAATCTTTCTAGCACAGTGACAGGAATCATCTTGTACCAACTTACTCATCTTAACAGTTGTTGTTCTTTCTTTTCTAATGCATTTTGATTATCTCCCGATCCATATAAGGATAACAAAGGAGGAGCCTCAGCATAAATTCTATTTCTTTGTGGACAAGGTGGGTTGTCCACTTGTTTCTTATCCACTTCAATCATTCCCACAATGCTATCATAGTCCAAGTAATCATCCTTGTCTACTTCCACTAAACCCTATTCCACCATATTGTTTTCAGTATCCTTAGGGAAAGGATTAGTGAAGATTTGTAATTTTTTATTCGGCGGAGCAACTGACTTGTTTCCATTATCATTCACACTCGATACCTGGATGACATTTGAATCAATAAGGTCTTGTATCTCATGTTTAAGATGCATACATCATTCAATGTCATGTCCTTGAGTTTGACAATAATGACAAAAGGAATTAGAATTGAAGTAAGGTCCTTGTTTACTAGGATCAATAGGCTTGATCGGGGGAAGCTTTAGAATGTTATTACTCACAACTTGGTTCATGATAGAATGATAAGACTCAGATATCAGAGTAAACTTTCTTGGTTGATATGATGTTTTCTTTGGATTGGTGATAGCTGAAACATTCAAAAAGTTGTGCATATTCAGTCCATTAATCTTGATTCAAAGATCCTGTTATTATTATTCCTCTTAAATTTGTTGTGTGATGATCCACCTATGGATTGACCCACTTGAGTTGATGAGTTTTGGTTTTCATACTGACTAGACGAAAGTTGATAATCATGAAGGGCGGTGCATAAATGTTGAAAGGAGTTATACTTTATCAAGAGGATCTTAACACGAATATTAGGTTTTAGATTTGTAATAAATATCTTCTGAACATCCTCATCTTTCATTTGATATTGATCTATGCATAAAATCCTTGATATCGACTAATGAATTCAATCAACTTTTCTTTCGGACCTTGTTTGCATTGAACCAAGTCAATAAGAGTGACTTGGGGTCTGATATTTGCTTGAAATGTTGTAAAAATTGATCAATCAACTAGGAAATGGAGTGTATTGAATTCAGAGGCAAAGAGCAGAACCATTCTAAAGCAGTATCTTTGAGAGATCGCGGGAAAATTTTTTCCAACAAATCCTCTTCAAAATAGAAATCACTACACATAGTTGTAAATGCTGCCACATGAATATTAGGATCACCTTTTCCACGATTTTTTTCAAAGCGAGGAGTCTCAAACCTCTCAGGCATAGGGGTTCTCAAGATTGCATAGGATAAGGGATTACGGGCATGATATGTTGGTAGACTAGGCTATGAAGAGTTTGTCAGATTTGTTACTTTTTGTTGTAAAGCATTCATACCCTGTAAAAGTTGGTTTAGAATGGCATCATTTGGAGATGCGGTTTGTTGCAAGAAATTGGAACCAAAGTGAGGAGGTGATTGAAATTGAGTTGTGACAAGTGGAGGTTGGGAATAGGTCAATGGTAGTTGGACATACTGGTAGGTGGAAGATGGTTGGGAATAACTATATGTGATGGGAGGTTGAGAACAATTATTCATAGAAGAGGTCCCCTTAGGAACCAAATTCTGATAATTAAATCCCACAAATTTGTAATTAGTGCCATTATATACTCCAATACCAATGGTAGCATTACTACGAGCATTTGCATCAGTTGTTAAGATCGTTGATGTAAAGGTGGATATTCCTGTAGTCGGTATAGGTACCGATACTTGAGTATGAGATGGTGATAAAGTGTTATTTATCACTTGTGCACATTTGGTCACTAGCATAATGTTGGTTTGTACAATATGTGCTAGACCATGAATTGCATTTACACAATCTTGTCCCTCTTTTATCAATTCTCTTATGTTATGAATTGTAGGAACTTCTTCAACTATTCTCTCATTTTCCATAAATGATTGAAATTGGGCTGGATCTTTATCCAATTTTTCTATTTTCTCATCAGATACATATCTTGTTTCCTCAATAGTGTCATCAACATCATGAAAAGTTTGCTCTTCCATTGTACTTGTAATGGGTGTAATATCTTGTAATATTTGAGTCTCTCCTTTTGTAAAGAAGGTGTTCAATGTACCAACTTCTTCAAGAGAACTAGATCCCATGTGTCTTATGCTTCTTCTTAAAAGAATATTTCTCATAGGGTAGTAGGTTATTAGACTCATGCAGCAATATGCTCAAATTTTAGGCGCGAGGTATGTTGTAAATGCTTGATTTTTTGTACTTTTTCAATGCAAATGAATGAAACAAAGGGTGCTGTAAGGATTTTAGTCAAGGGAAAAAAAATATATGTCTAATATCAGTCCAAAATAGAAATAATATCCTTCACAACACACTCTTGATGCAAATCTAAGATAATGCCAAGTCACAATATAGTGAAAATATGTCAAAATGTGCAAATTTTTCACCAAATCTTGATTGAAAGGAGCATGAAAAAGGGTGTTGTGAGGAAAATGATGATGGAAAGTGAACTATATCAGTAATAACATCCATTTAATGACAATATATCTGTGACAACATGCTTTTAGTGCCACTTAAGGTCAAACCCTAGTGAAAAATATAGCAAAAATAGGTTATTTTTCACAATTTTTCAACTCCAAGACCTAGACAAAGAGGTATTGTAATGAATTTTAGGAGGTAAAATAAATAAAAGAATTTATATAAGTCACCTCAATCCATAAAATTTGTCACAACACACTTGGAGTGCAAACTAGGCCAAACCCTAGGGCAAAAATAGCAAAAAAGTGTAGTTTTTCACCAAATTTTTAATACAAGAGCCCGTTAAAAGGGTGTTGTGAAGATTTTTAGGAGGGGAAGAAAATAAATACCCTGATAACAACCAATTCATGAAAAAATACCCTTCACAACACACCTATGGTGCAAATTTAGAGAGTCTATAAGGCCAAATCTAGTGAAAATCATTATTTTGGAAGCCCTAGGTTTGAGATCTTGACACAAAATGTTATATGAATGCTTTGAGGTCTGATTTATGATGAAAATGAAATAATCTCAGATATGAAAATAAATTCCAAGCTTTAATATGCAAAATGCCAATGCAAATCTAATGAAAATGCATGAAAATTGCTAGTTTTTTGTTGAAATTTTCTATGCAAAAATACAAATATTTAAAATCTAAATGCAAATTTACACTAAAATGCAATACTACAGCCAAATTATAATTTTAATGAGCCTCTAAAATTAGTATAAAAATCTGAAAGAAGATTTTGCCTACTAGCCCTAGATTTTGGAATTACTAGGTTATATGAAAATTGTCAAAATTTCTACAAAATCCTAGGAATTAAATGATGAAAATGCAATGGAAACTATTAATTTTTTGTAATTTTTTATATTTTATATCGTATCTGATGCAAAAATCATAAATTGGGGAAATTTAGAAAGAATTGATACAAATTAGTAAGCCTAACAATGCAATTTTTTTGAATTTTTCTCAATGCAATAAAATGAATGACTATATAAATGAATGAAATCAATCCAAATTTGAAGGAAAACACTCAACAAGTTTAAGTCCAAAACATGGGTTCACCAAAATGTTTAGGGGGAAAGTGGATAGTTTATGTTTAGTGTTTAGATGTTTGAATCCTCCTTTCACCCTTTACATTCAAGGACCTTAGGGTCAACTGGCAGTACACTATCATACCCTAGGTCACTGTGAGATGTAGGGAAACTTGGATTAGATTTTTTAATTATCAATTTTACTTCTCTTATGCTTAATTGACCATTAAAACCCTAATTTTACAAATGTGACAATAAACAGATGAATTACAGAAAAAACTCTTGCAGAGGGATGTAAAATCTTAAATCACAGAGTACCTATTTTTAGGGTTCCAAGGAAGAAAAGTCAGGGACATAGGAGCAGACACCCAAGTCTAGGGGGCATATTTTCCTTTTGTTCTGCAATTCTGACACTTCAAGATGTCTTCCTGTAACTTCACTTTGTCCAGCTCCTTAAGCTGTAACCTACAACCATGAAAACTTTGGGAGGGGGTTGTGGTGTTTAGAGGCTTACCTCAGTCAAGCCTCGGAGGACACTTAAGTCTTTGAACACCTTTGTCAGATAGAGAGTGTATACCTAGGGAGGTAGAGGCAAAAACCAAAGGAAATGATGATGAAAACACAATATACTGTCACCTTGTAGTGAAGATCTCATGGGAGGAATATGTTCTTCATTCCATGATGAAATGGATGCTCAAATCTGCAAACACAAACACATAGACAACACAATTCTACTCTTGCAACAAAATGAAAGCCTTGAATCACCTTGAAGACACCATAGCTTTCTAGTAATCATCTAGTTTACAAATGAATGCCTAAACATGCTTTTATATGCAACTACAAACATTCCCGCCAAGATTTCATAAATTCAAGCTTATCGTGTCAGCCTAAGGACCAAATAATAGTCACAAACTAACACTTAAAATTTAGGCCTGACCCAAAATAGGGTAGGACTATGATGCGGGCGCCCAAGTCCTCCTATTTTGGGCAGGGTTAAGCTCAAGGGGTCCCCCTAAGCCCTATTTGCCAAGATACCTAGGGTCATTCCATCGGGATGCCAAATTCTAAAGTAAGATGTCCTAAATGCATGCAAAAGACCCGAGAGCTAAACCTTATGAGGGAAAAGCCCCCAAGGGGACATTTTCTGACATTACAATACTACCCAAGAGTAATCCATACAAACACAATCAATCCAAATATATATCACCATCCAACATAACAATCACAATGATTCATTCCAAACATAGCAGCAAAATAATATAAATTAATATAGTCAAGCAATCTAGTGCCCATTTGAAAGCATCCATAGGTTGTGTTCCTTGTCTTTTTACAAGCCTTATTTAGTTCTAAACAAATCATTACATCATTATCAATATATATCATTCCCAACCCTTATATTGGTCCTAGGATATATCATTCCCAAATCAACAATGGTATCATCATCATCCATCCATCTCTAGCTTTTAACTTAACTAGGGGAAAAATAATATTTTTTCTTTGTATTTTTGCTTACTTTCTTGCTTGTGTGTTTTCTTATTTTTCTTGCATATATGTAGTCCTTGGGGCATTTCATGGCAATGACATTATGTCTTTCATATCACGGTGCCATGTCATATGCCTACTTGTGTTTTTTTCTTTGGGTCATTCCCACAACATATGGAAACACTGTCATCATGGTTTTCCATATCATGATGCATCTTATCATATGCTAAATCAAACATCAAGTTTCTCAAAAAAGTTAGAATCTTGTGCAAGATTCATAGCATGTACCTCCACAATCCTAACCATTCACCCCCCATCATATCCATTCCACATAGCCTTTCATCATATCCACCCATGTATCATTAACATTAGTCATCCATTATCCCTATTCATCTTTCATTTGCATATATTTCATTTTCATCCCCACTTAACTATCTCTTTTTATCATCACCAATTCCCTCCATTGTTTGTATCAAACTCTCTTGACATCCATCTATTTCATTCATCCCTACCATCTTTATTAACTATATGTTCATCCATTTTGAGAGCACACCCATGTTATTCAAACCCACCTAACTCTTTTGAGGGGACATCCCTCCACCTAATCATCCAAAATTAAGATCAACATTTTGAATCCAAAATCCCTCCAAGTGTTGAAGTATAAAAACCAAATATCAATCATCATTTAGTCATTCCAATCAATCAATCAACCTAAATCAAACCAAATTATCAATCCATCCTAAAATCAACATCCCAATGCTTGGGGCATATTATCATCAATGTCATCCCACCAGGTGCATATATCTACTTTATTTGAAACATCATTTCTTCTTTTACTTGAAACACCATTCCAAAGAGGGAGAAAATGTGAACACCTAGAATTGACCACATCCTAACAATGCATCTAACATCACAATCCTAATACCACTTTCAACACCACCCCAATCCCATCCTAACCACATTCATCTTAACACTAATTAATTAGATAAATTGTATTTATTTAATTAAGTAGGATTAGCCTTCTAACACTCCCTCCATCATCAAATTAATTAAATAAATATGATTTATTTCATTAAACTAGTTTCCTACACCCTTCCCCACTAATTAATTAAATAATCTTATTGTTTGATTAATTAGTTTAAAGTCCCAAAGCCTAATCTAATCCCCCACTAAAAAAATAAATCACATCCCATCCACAAATAAATAAATTCAAAAAAATCACGACTAACTACAAGACAAAAGTTAAACAACTAATAAATCTTCACAATCCATTTCTCTATCACATATTTTAATCCTATCCATTCACATAATGATAGCCCTAGAAGATTCTAACCTTTCCATAAAATCCTCTCACTCAATCTCAACCATCCATTCATCTTTAATCTCAACCATCCATCCCTTTAGGTTTCCCTGGAAGCTTCTAACCGTGCTCTAATTCATCTCATTCAATCCTAGCCATCCATTCTAATCAAATATCAAACCTCCATCCTACCATCCACACATCTATATATCAATCCTCATCCTCAACCAAATAAAGAGGAGGAGAATTTGCAAGTACATATTGGAATGACAAAGGACCCCATTCAAGCCTTCATCAAACCCTCTTCAACATATGTGCATGCAACTTGAATCTTGCACAATCTTGGAGAAACGACACATCAAGAGAAAATCTCTATCAATGAGAAGGTATAATGTTTCATTTTTATTGAGCATTTATCATATTCAAGATTCCTTATTTATGCTCTATCTGAGGTATTCATAGGTTTAGAATAGGGATCTTAGATTTGTATTACTTTCCTATTATTTTGCTTCCAAATCTAGGGTATATAATTTTAATTTGATGAATAGACAAATACCTAACGCTAGTTATGCCCTATTAAGTTTTCTAATGGATATCCACCCTAGATCATCTTATAATTATTTTAAGCTCTCTCTTTTGCCTTTCTTAATATTTCCACACTTTTCCACACTATCAAATTCAATACTCCTAGGCTCATAGTAAATTTTCATGGTGATTTCTCACTTCTTCATTGATGAAAATTAAAAAAATCTCCATGATTGAATCTCTCTTTGATCTCCATCTTCATATAATCCTTCACAACCTTCATTACAATCTCCTACACTCACTAGCAATTCCTTTTCCAAATCCCTCACATAAAACCCTCCAATGTTGTAAAAATATCTCTTTCCCAAAACCCTTGTTGCAAATCCAAACTCTTTTACCAATCTCCTTAGCACATCATTGGCATTCCCATCAACTATCTCTTCCTCCATTGGACAAGCATGTGCCACTTTAGATAAAGACATCCTCCTAAGGTTAATAGTAGATGTAAATTATGCACACACCACAAGAACCCCAAATAGGATCACACACTCAAAATTTTCCTAGGCTATGTTGAGGATAAAAATGTCATCCTAGGGGGCTAAATAAGGTAGCTTCCCTAATAGAGAAACCCCATTTTTCTCCTCCATCAAACTTCAAACATCAATTAGAGGTACTTCTAGATATTCTACAAGATGAATATGACTCAAGAAAAAAAGGCACAATTTTTGAACCTTTGTAGAAAAGAGATTGATGCCCATGTGCCAAAGTGTCAAGCAAGAGTGGTCCAATGTCAAAGTGTCAATCACTAGCTAAAATATTGAACATTTGGTATAATTTGTTTCTCAATGTTCAAATCATTAAACCAGGTTTTAAATTTTTTTATGCAATAATCTAGTTTCACAAATCTAAAATATGATATTTTATACAAAATAGATAATTATCAAACGCTTCAAACTTTTAAGTAAACTAAACTAATCTTGAGTTGGGAAATGAAAATTGTAAATAAAAAAGAGTGGGGAGCAAAGATGGTAGAGATTATGCATCCTTGGACAAACAAAAGGTTGTTGCAGACTCAAAAACTGGTAGAAGACTATCAAATCAAGAATCTTAGAAAACTAAGGCTCTACAAAATGTTTGGAGGCACCAGTATTAGACACAAACACTCATGTAGGACATGGACACTATAAGAGGGCACTCCTATAGGACTGGGACACTTTTGCAAGACTCTAGTATTGAACCTAGGTGCTCGTTCCCTTTTTAGACACCCATGTCAAGCATTAGAACTAGTTGATGGCACTCTTTCCCTTCTTTAACACCAATTATAGTAGAAGGCACTCATGTAGGTCAATTTTGAAATTGGGATGTTAAGATCTAGGTGATTGTTGAATACCTACAACTTTTGAGCTAGACTATCTATGTGTCTTGCTGACGGGTCTTTTAGTGTTTGGTTGATTTTAACAAGCAGATGTAGCACTCGTGACCATCAACAATAGAAAGTTAAGTTGGTGTGAGACATTAATAATAGATCAATCTTCAAGTTAAGGGATATCTCCTTGTATATTTAGCTTATAGTTGGTTAATCTGCAAAAGAGAGAAATTACTTAGATCAAATTATGAAATTAAAGGGTCGTAAGTTGAAAGAGATTTCTCCTCATATTCAAACAAGAATTTATGACTCATGGTAGAATAATCAGTAATGATAAAATATGAAAAACCACAATAATCACAATATTTCATACATACTAGTGATGAGTTATAATTCCTAGAGTAACAACTTCATAAGTTGATGTAACTTATAATATTGTTCTAAGATTACATATGGTGGGACACAACTTATAATTAGAAATAATTACAAAGGTCTTCTTATGTTGAACATGAGAAAAAAGAGAAGCTAATACATCAAAATGAAAGCTCAGTTGTATCTATAATTTGTCCCCAAAAGGGTCTGACAATTACAATATATAGGGAGTTAGCTATGACTTATCACATTATCTTCAAGAATCTATCCCTTAGGAACCTGAAGGTTAGGCATGATAATGCATACAATCCTTGATTATGATTGTTCCCCTTTAATTCCTTTGTTGTGAATGATTTTGGAAAGATTTGACGTATCCCTAATAATGACTCGCATCACTTGTGATTTATGGATACATTTCTTTATGAGTAGAATGTTTAATTCTGGACAATCCAAGAATTGATTAGTGGAAAATATCAGATCATTTCTGACATCAATATTGATTGCATTGCTTGGAGTCACATATCACACTAGCGAGGCCTACCAATATTTGGACTTTGTTGAAGGGGCATCATTGTCTTCTTATCAAGCTAAAGATGCAAAGACCCATGGACCATTAGATGAGATTCTGATCTAGTAGATTGGATGATTAACACTGAATCTAAATGCCAACATCCTTCATTCTTTTATAAACTCCTGTTGTGATGCCACTTTAATGTTCTACTATTTTTTTGTATTGAAGACTTCATGGGACCTACCATAAACTTGGTACTTCCTTTACAATTCATGTTGACATCATGGCAAATGAGTGAAAGGAAGCAAGGTATGCGGAAAATGCTTCCTACACTGATCTAATGAGGAAAGACATGCAATTTTTTACTTTTACAGTTACAGATTAAGATGCACATTAACAAAAAGATAATAACAACTTCCAAATGCAAACACAAAACTCACAACACAAGATATACATGGGGAAAACCCTTTTAGGTAAAAAAACCCCACACTCCAAAGCTGCCTAATATATTATTTAGAAGTCACAAAGATTACAATATACTTGCAGAGCAAGCTTTTATAGGAGTATTTCCAACCAAAGATCCAGTAGGTAACTCGACATCTATAAGATTCTTCCATACAACCTCCATTTGAAGTTCCTGATATAGAGGAGATACAATGTAGTACACTGCCAACGGTAATTACAAAACCATGAGCTAAAACCACCCAAAAGTGGAGTCCAAATTATCTCCAATCAAATATGCCTTGTGATGTGCTAAACCACACACCAACATGTGTAACTCTCCCCTTTACAGCTCTTTTATGTGTCCAACACGTTTTTACATTTCCCAAAACCAAAGGTCCAACTTCCGGAGGCCATAACTTTTGATCCGGGTGTCCGATTAATGAACCATTTTATACGTCAGAAAGCTCGTGAAGTGCTATATCACCCTGTAACTTGCTTCACTGGTTATGACAATTTTAGGATGTTTAGAGAAGTTTTGATACCCAAAAATTGAGTTCGAAACGTTTCTAGCAGTTTCAAAAAAATAGAAACTTTAATATCTCACAATCCACATATGATCTTGAGTTGAAACTCACCTGAGTTGTTTACTTAGTTGTTCTGCACGTTCTAGGAAAATTTTAGGTCAACCCAAGGTCAATTGAAGGACTTACTAAAAATAGTAAGTCTCGCTATTTTAAGCTCGTTTGTAAACTTTTGGAAATTTTGAAGGTTCCAGACCATTTTCCAAGATAAAGGGTATTCAAAAAGACCAAAACTGGGAAGAATAGTAATCTTTCAAAGTTGCAAGGTTGAGACACTTTTCCTAACATTCTCCCACTTGTTGAACACCTTGCAAGAGCAAAGGGAGCATCAACACCATGATTTAATTGCTAGGGGTCGTGAGGCCCATAGACTTTGAACACCATCTAAACTTCTTTGTGCTCACAGGTTTTGTCAAGGAATATGCAACATTCATCAAAGTTTCAACTTTTTCCAAGTTTACCTTCCCATCCTCTACCATGTCACAAAAAAAATGGTACTAGACATTAATATGCTTAGTCCTATCATGGAAAGTAGGATTCTTCGCCAAACATATGGCACTTTGACTGTCACAACAAATAGTAATCTTCCCTGCATCAAACCCAACATCAAAACACAATCTCTTAAGCCAAATGGCTTCTTTATAAGCATGAGTTACTGCCATGTACTCAGCTTCAGTAGTAGACAAAGCGACCACAAGTTACCGCTTACTCATCCAACTAATAGCAACACCAAACATAGTGAAAACATAAGCAACGGTGGATCTCCTGCTGTCAATGTCACCTACCCAATCTGAATCCACAAATCCATGAATACAAAGTGAATTCTGAGGTCCTGTAGGATAACCATGATAACATAAGGAATACTTAGAAGTACCCCACAAATATCTGAACACTCTCTTCACTGCATCCCAATGTACCCGTCTAGGATTAGCCATAAATAGACTAAGGACTCCCACTGCTTGGAAAATGTCTGGTCTTGTGCAGACCATCGCATACATCAAACTGCCAGCCGCACTAGCATAAGGAACTCTGCTCATATCCTTTGTCTCAGAAGGAGGCTTTGGACAATCTTCAATACATAACTTTGTCCCCATTGTAACAGGAACAGTCAACGGTCTACAATCCATCATGTTAAATCTCTCCAACACAGTGTTAACATACTTACTCTGGCCTAACCAAAGCTTTTTGTTTGCTCTGTCTCTTCTAATTTCCATTCCCAAAATGTACTGAGCTGCCCCTAGATTTTTCATCTCAAACTGTGTTGATAACTGAGACTTCAAAGAAGAAATCAAACTTTTACCATTCCCAATGAGTAACATATCATCGACATACAATGCAATAATGAGAATGCGATCATTGTCAAACTTGTAGTAAACACAATGATCTGATTTTGATCTCTGAAATCCAATACTTAACACAAAGGCATCAAACTTCTGGTACCACATCCTAGGAGACTGTTTCAAACCATATAAAGACTTTTTCAACTTGCAAACCAGATTTTCTTTACCTTTTACCACATAGTGCTCTGGCTGTGACATATAGATTTCCTCCTCTAAGTCACCATTAAGGAATATTGTCTTCACATCCATCTATTCCACTTCTAGATCATACACTGTTGTAAGTGATAACATGAACCGAATAGATGTCAACTTTGCAATGGGAGAGAAAATCTCACCGTAGTCAATTCCCTCCCTCTGAGAATACCCCTTCGTAACCAATCTAGCCTCATATTTCTCAACACTGCCATCTACACTGAATTTATTTTTGAACACCCATTAACATCCAACAGGTTTTCATCCTTCAAGCAAGGGTACCAAGTCCCAAGTATTATTCTTTTCCAAAGAATCCATCTCCGCTTCCATGGCCTCCTTCTAGGAACCTACATCTTTCATACCCATAGCCTCTTTCACAATTCTAGGCTCATCAGTGTTATAAATCAAAGAAAAAATACAACTGAAATCATGTAATGAATAACCAAACCTATCAGGTTGTTACCTTATTTGTGTGGACCTCCTCAAAGGTTGAGGTTGAGGTTCTTTATCTTCTTCTAAACTTTTAGAGATACTAGAGCTCTCCTCATTATTAGATCCAATAGATGTTTTTGGTTCAACTTTCTTAGGGGTGGAAGGAAGCTGAACCACATCATCTTTCTTCTCTTCTTTCTTTGGTTACAAGATGACAGAAGAAGGATTGAGCTCTCTGAAGATCATGCTTCTACTATACAGAACTCTCTTGGCTACTGGATCCCAAAGCTTGTACCCTTTCACACCGATGCCATAACCGATGAAGATACACTTAATAGCCTTGTTCTCCAACTTAGACCTCTTCTCCTTAGGCACATGTGCATATGCCTCACAACCAAATACTCGAATGTGTCTTAATGAAGGATTTTTACTAGACCACACCTACATAGGTGTCTTATCAACGAGCACTTATGTAGGAGACTTGTTAACCAAGTAACAAGCGGCAGCAATAGCTTCAGCCTAGAACTTTTGTTCAAGACCAACCCCACTTAGCATACTCCTTGCCCTCTCCATCAATGTTTTATTCATCCTTTCTGCAACTCCATTCTACTAAGGGGTATACTGAGTTGTCTTGTACCTCTCAATCCCATGTTCTTTATAGAACTTGTTGAAATTTGTTGAACAGAACTCACCACTGTTATCAATCCTCAAACACTTAATATTTCTATCCTTATGATTTTCTACAAGAGCTTTGAACTCTTTGAATCTATTAAAGACTTCATATTTACTTCTAAGGAAATACACCCATGTCCTTCTACTGTAGTCATCAATAAATGAAACAAAGTAAATAGATTTTAAAATCAAAGGAACATTAATAGGACCAAACACATCAGAATGAATCAAGTCCAACACTTTAGAAGATTTGTGAGAACTAGAATAAAACTAAACACGGTTTTGTTTTCCATAAATGTAGTGTTCACAAAAATTGAACTCAAGGTTACAATCATTCATACCCTCAATAAGATTTTTATTCTTCAAGGTCCTCAAACCCTTTTCAGCAATGTGACCAAGCCTTTGGTGCCATAACATTGTCTTCTCAGCTGGAAGTTTCATCTCCATAGACTGAGCACCCTTAGGTACCCAAAAAGCACAACCATCGGAAGTAGATGCAACAGTCTTTTTTGTTGTTGGTTCCAATGGTGAGGATGAAGACTCTGAAGCTCTCTTCTTCGAAATAGAGGCACTATTGTACTGAACTGCACATGCATCAAGCTGAAACAGAGTGCCAATATGAACACCCTTAGCCAACACCATAGATCCTCTAATTATCTTACATCCTCCATTCGAGAAAACAACTTGCACACCCACATCATTCAATTTACTTACAGAAAGAAGGTTTTGTGTCAAACCAGGGATATGCAGAATACAATTGATTCCCTTTACTCGCCCATCAGGGAATCGAATCAAGACTCTTCCATGGCCAACAATACCTAGGTGAGAATCATCACCCAAGTACACCTTTCCACCATCATATTCTTCATACTTTGAAAACCAGCCCGATGCGAGGTCATGTGAAAAGATGTACCAGAGCCAATAAGCGTCACATCCTCAGATGCATGCATTGCCAAGGCAACAACAAATGCTTCTCCTTCATCCTGAGATGACTTGTCAGAATCTGAATCATGATTCTTCTTCTTTTTCTTTTTCTCCTCCTTACGCTCCTTGCGGAAGTGACCAGGTTTTTTGCAGTTCCAAAAAAGGGCCTTAGACTTTCTAGGAGACTTAGATCTCCCACGAGATTTGGATCTTCCTTTTTCTTCCTTCTTATCCTTTTTCTTTCCCTTCTCTTTAGATCTACCACAAACCACAAGAGCCTCCTTAGTCGATTCAGAAGACTTTCTCCGCATCTCTTCAGATAATAGTGAAGAAACCACTTCATCTTGAAGGTGGTAATGGTACTCCCAGTGGCCATAACAAGGTGGTCCCATGAATCTAGTAAGGAACACAGTAATGTCATACATCGATCCTCCTCCTCCATCTTCACACCAACAGAAGTCAATTGCGCAACAAGCATATTGAATGTGTTCAGGTGATCAGCGACAAATCCTTCATCTTCCATCTTCAGAGAATACAATTTCTTTCATAGGAATAACTTGTTCACCAACACTACAACAGAACAGGTAATTAGCACCTAAAATTGCACTGGAATTTAGTGCATTTGAGTCCATGAATTAGACAATTCTGCTAGTACAAAACTTAGCGCCCAATAGCATCTCACTATTGCACCAGTTTTAGCACCGATTTTAGCATCGATTATAATGTCAGGTTTTGTGTCGGGTTTAGCATCGGATTTTAGTGCCAGGATTAACGCTGAATTTAGCACCAGATTTTGTTGCTTCTAGTTTGGCTTTTGATTTTGCTTATGGTTTTGCTTCTTGTGTTACTTCCAAGTTTGCTTCTAGTTTTGCTTCCAGTTTTACTTCCAGTTTTGCTTCCAATTTTGCTTCCAGTTTTGCTTCCACTGTTTGCTTCCAAGTTGGCTTCTGCTTTTGCTTCTAGTTTTGCTTCTGGTTTTGCTTCAGGTTTCACTTCCAGTTTTGCTTCCAGTTTTGCTTCCAATTTTGCTTCTGGTTTTGCTCCCAGTTTTGCTTCCAATTTTGCTTCTAGTTTTGCTTCCAATTTTTCTTCCAGGTTTGCTTCCAATGTTGCTTCTGGTTTTGCTTCCAGTTTTGCTTCTAGGTTTGCTTCCAATGTTGCTTCCAATTTTGCTTCTAGATTTGCTTTCAATTTTGCTTCTAGGTTTGCTTCCACTTTTGGTTTCAATTTTGCTTTCAGTTTTGCTTCAAATTTTACTTCCAGTTTCACTTCCAATTTTGCTTCTGGTTTTGCTTCTAGTTTTACTTCTAGTTTGGCTTCCAATTTTGCATCCAGTTTTGCTTCCAATTTTACTTCCAGTTTTGCTTCCAATTTTGCTTCCAGTTTTGCTTCCAATATATCATCACTTGTTGCTTCCATTTTTGTGTCTTTTTTTGCTTCTAAAAATGCTTATTGTTTTGCTTACATTTATTAATTTAATATGTTTTATTTCAATTTAGTTAGTTAAATATATCATTCCTCTTAAATAATTCATATGATTATAAAGTAAGTAATTTAATTATTTAACTCATATGATTAAATAACAAGATAATTATTATAACATGATCATCATCTGTAATTAAAACAAGTGAGTCAAATATCTATAATTTAATTGAATTTGACAACATCCATACTTAGCAGTAAATTAAAATCATCATATGTGATAAATATCCATCCAAAAATCATTGACCACTTTCAATATATATAAATTGACAAGTCAATACGGATAAGATCATCATCATATATAACTAAAACAAGTGAAAGTCAAATATGTCAGTAGATCAATAACATGTCTAAATGATACATATACAAATGATATAAGTAAAAATGATAAATTAGGTAACTCAAAATGATACAAGTTAAGATGATACATGTCCAAATGATATAAGTAAAAATGATACATAAATTTATGATACAACTCATTAATATGGCACTGCATGCTGTGAAAATGATACATATGATAGCTAGCAACTATGAAAAGAGGCATCCTAACGATATATCAACAATGATCCATGATGTAGTCTATATGATCATGAATGTCACTAGCTACTATGAGCAACTAGCTCATCATCATCATCATCATCATCACCATCATTGTCATCATCATCATCATCAGCCTTAGTGTCTTTTGTATCTGCGTCATCATCATCCTTTGCCATGTGATCTGTACCAGAACCAACATAATTTGAATCTCTATCATGAGGATCATCTTGATCTTCTGGAAGACCCGTGTTCTGCAAAAAAAAAATTAAAATGAAAAGTTATTATTTATTTCATGCAATAATTTATTTTTCTGTTATATATCTAATATTACAACATATGAAATGAAACCATAATCATATTACATAATATCAAAGTGCACATACCATAATAAAATTTCAAAAAATTTATAGCTAATATGTCATTCCAATGATGTAAAACATGCAACAATTCTAATAAACGTTAGTAAAGATCATTAAAAAAATTGTTATAAATTTAACTATGAACTGTAAATTCTATTACATAACCTTAAGTGCTACAAATTGCTTGGTTGAAATCTCCTATTTTGACACAGGCAGGGAGGATGGTGGCAAAGGTTGTGGAATTTGGCTTTACACTAGCCAATTGCATTTGCTTTAAAAATTCTAAAGCCTTTTCAACAAATCCATTTTGTGCATATCCTCCAGCCATTGTAGTCCACGAGACCACATTTCTTTGAGGCATTCTGTCAAACAGTTCCTGTGCCTTGTCTATGCTTCCACATTTTGCATACATGTCTAACAGGGCAGTTGCAACTACAACATTTGACAAAATTCATCTATCCTTTATGTATTGATGGATGTCCATACCCTATTCGAAAGCTCCCATTTTGACACAGGCAGGGAGGATACTGGCAAAGGTTGTGGAATTTGTCTTTACACCAGCGAATTACATTTTCTTTAAAATTTCTGAAGCCTTTTCAATAAATCCATTTTGTGCATATCCTACAGTCATTGCAATCCATGGACCACATTTCTTTGAGGCATTCTATCAAATAGTTCATGTACCTTATCTATGCTCCACATTTTGCATACATGTCTAACAAGATAGTTGCAACTACAACATCTGACAAAATTCCTCTATCCTTTATGTATTGATGGATGTACATACCCTAATCCAAAGCTCCCATTTTGATACAGGCAGGGAGGATGGTGGCAAAGGTTGTGGAATTTGGCTTTACACCAGCCAATTGCATTTGCTTTAAAATTTCTGAAGCCTTTTCAACAAATCCATTTTCTGCATATCCTGGAGTCATTGTAGTCCATAAGACCACATTTCTTTGAGCCATTCTATCAAACAGTTCACATGCCTTATCTATGCTTCCACATTTTGCATAAATGTCTAATAGGGCAGTTGCAACTACAACATTTGACCAAATTCCTCTATCCTTTATGTATTGATGGATGTCCATACCCTATTCCAAAGCTCCCATTTTGACACAGGTAGGGAGGATGTTGGAAAAGGTTGTGGAATTTGGCTTTACACCAGCCAATTGCATTTGCTTTAAAATTTTTGAAGCCTTTTCAACAAATCCATTTTGTGCATATCCTGCAGTCATTGCAGTCCATGAGACCACATTTCTTTGAGGCATTCTGTCAAATAGTTCATGTGCCTTGTCAATGCTTCCACATTTTGCATACATGTCTAATAGGGCAGTTGCAACTACAACATCTGACAAAGTTCCTCTATACTTTATATATTGATGGATGTCCATACACTATTCCAAAACTCCCATTTTGACACAGGCAGGGAGGATGGTGGTAAAGGTTGTGGAATTTGGCTTTCAAACAACTCATACTCGTAGAGTCATGGTTTTAGGTCACGTATGTTATGGTAACAACAAGGGGTTCCAAATATGGTTACAATAGCTAAGACTGCCCTCATTTGTGACCGTAACAAGGTTCTTGGACAACACTATCTTGCTCTTCACACTGGGTACTATATAAGCCAAGATTGGGTTGAAGAAATCACTTGATGGTTACATGTATAGTGATACCACACCCTAATACCCCATGCATTCTAAATAGCTTGAGATTTATACAATACTCAACCAAGATGAAATTGTATCACTGTACCACACTTAACTATGACAGTCCTTTCTTGACAACAATTTGTAATCTTAGACTATTGGGATACTTGCCACAAATAAATATTAGGTCAATGACACAAGGCTTTTAAAAAAAACCATAATCCCAACTCTATATCCATCCCCTTGGCAGTCTCAAGGGCCACCTTGAGACAAAAAATGCTAATGTACTATTATGACAGTTATGATTGTCCTCCATCGTTTCACTGTGCATTTGAAACTTGAGATGAGGATTGGGGAGGTCTCCATTTGTAAAAACATGGAAAATACTCATGGCAAGATCTTTAAAATAGGCATATTCAACTTCAGGAATTTCTACAAACCCTAGGAAGGTGGATGTAAACTTAGTGACTTTAATTACCACCACAAAGACTATCCCCTTTGTGACTATGACAAGGTAACACTGTCATGCTCTTTATGACAATCCCTTCTCCATTGAGTGATGGCCTACTAATTGGTTTGACATAAAAATGAATAGGCTTTGAATTATAACCCTTCAAAGTAGGCCACAGATGTATAGTGTACAAGTACATTTTTGAGTGCTACAGTTAGATTTTTCATCATGGTAACCTAAATTTTTTGGAAAAAATGGTAGGAAATTTTAGGTTCCAACAAGTCCATTAGTTGGAGGTGGCAATCAAGGGTTTTTTATTCATTATTATCCTATTAAACTTAAGCATATGAGATAGCATGGCACACACAAAATGTTGTGGATAATGACCACAAGATTAGGTTAATTATGACCACTTTTTGTAAGCAAGCACAAGAATAGTATACTCATTATGATCCTAATGGCACCAAGAAGGGTTCCTAAAGATATAAGAGTAATCATTTGTCATCTAAGAGAAATCTTACATTTAAGGGCGCTAGGGCCAATAGAGAAGCACTTTAGAACTCATCCTACACATCAATAAACAACTCAACACAAGAAATTCAAATTGACATATTAACACAACAATATCAAACTAAGTTATTGAAAGTCAACTATTGATACCTTGTTCTCCATCCAGATTACAAAATCGGTCCACTTTTTGCTTTGTAACATTTCCTTTTCAAATTGGCTTGGATGTCAGCCATATTTCTCCTCCTATTAAAACATGGCACATGGACTAGTTAAACTAATTAATAAGCAATCATTTACTTTTTCCTACGAAATTAAAAAAAAATCATTTAACTTATTAAATATACTTACAAATGTACAGATCAAGGCCTATAAACCTTTCTGGCCATTGTGATGTGTGGCACGAAGTTCGTCAAGCCTAGCCTTGGAGGCCTTGTCCTGAAACATATACTAATTCAATTTAACTATGCATAAATAAAATTAAAAATCATTTAATAAATTTTATATAATCTTATGAGCAAATTCAAATACTTGCGTACTCTCCTCACCGAACTTCCTTTGTGCATTAGACTTCTCATATGCTTTTACAAGCTCTTTCCATACTTTCAAACTTACATCAATTGGCCTTTTTTTGAGCCTTTGCTCGGGAGGGAGTTTTTTTATCTTCTTTGTTTGGTTACACTGAAATCTCTTGCAGTTTTGAGACATTCGTAGCTTTATCTTCTTTACAGACCAACCTGTGCCAAATTCAGTCTCCATGTCTTGGATAACTACTTTTTGCAGGTGCATGGGTATCTTTGAGAATGGCAAATGTAGATGGTCTTTGAACCATTGAAGGCATGATTCCTTCAACCTATTCACAAATGTTTTTCTAGCATCCGTCATTCGGACGTCCCCTGAAACCACATTGTATTCTATCTTGGTATCGTAGGTACCAATGCAAGATGCAAAACATGGCGTGGTGGTCGAAGAAGTCTATGTCCTAGGAGTGGGTGGGAAATTGGAAGCCTTTGTTCCCTATTCCACATTCTTAGAGGTTATTGTTATTGATTTCCTCCTGGATCTTTTGTTGCTCGATCCATGACTAGTTGGGGAACAATTATTCCCTTTGACACTGTTGATTTGGTTGTAATGTTTTAGGGGCTTTACCATATTACTTTTCTATGTATCTGGTAAGAATTGTCAAGTCCACACCATCCAATTTGTTCACTGCCTCTACCCCCAATATGGAAGGCAATGCCTCTTTATCTTTGTTAGTATCATGTTCCTATAAAATAAATTTCTTCTTTTAAATTTACAAATTAAAAACTAAAAACTAAAAATCAAAGAAACAATGGAAACATTTACAAATCTATAAATTGACAATGAATTACCTCATTATGGCCAGAGTTTGCTCCCTTTGCTCTCTTCCCCCTATTGCTTGACATTTTAAGGCAACCTAGGGAAAATTATTTTCATTCAGTTTGTGGAGGCAAACAAAGTACACACTGCCAGGTATGAAAGTTTTCATCTAGTTTTTTTGTATTCCTCAAGGTTTTTGACCTTTACTTTGTAGAGCAAATCATGAAGTTATTTTCCTACGAATCAATTGGTACCTTGAGAGGGAATCTATAGTTCCTAGCCTAATTTTAGTTTTCTCACCCTCGTCTCTAAAGCCCTATCTCCTCGTATTGTCTCGACCAACCTTTGTTTTAGTTTACTCACCCTCATCTCAAAAGCCCTAATTTTAGTTTGCTCACATTCGACTTGTCTTAAAGCACTCGACTACTTTTTAGGAAGGAAGCAAGAAAGTTGTGTTTAGAGAAAGGTATTGATGGTAATGATGAGTGCACCTAGGCATTGGGGTTTGAAAAATGTGTTTACTTCTCTCAGATGCAGAGAAAATAATGCAATGTGATGTAGAGCTCCAAGCAATTATCTCAAATCCTCGAAGCTCCACAGGTAAAATACTTCCTTCTATCAGCGAGAGAAAACTATTGTTCTCCTGACATACTCCATCGGCCAAACTTATGACTATCGGCATAAACTAATCCCCATTGTTTGATAGTAGACTTCACACCGATGAGCCTCGACATAACTTCGTCATTGGTTGCCTATCAGCAACATATAAACTATCAGTCTAACTTCGAACTCCTCCGCCGATATACCTCCTTACACCGATGCACTTGATATCTGCTACCATTGATGAGACTTAACTCATCAAGAGACACCAAAAAATCCTTCGCCGACATGTCGATGAACTTCCTTCGGTGACACTTGCCCATTGTCACCTTGACACAACCAATCGGCGAGAGCTCTGTCATCAGGCCAACGTAACTCTGTTCACCCGATACCTTATCTCACACAGATGCCTCTTCTGTTGGTGTAACTCCAATGTTCATTGTGACCTTTCGAACCCTTCCCGACAGGCTTTCTCATACCAATACCTACACACATTCAATGCAAGATACACAGTAACATGCGATGGTGATATACACAGGCAACGGACCTTCACATACGGTTGTAGGATACACACAAAATGTGCTTAGGTATATTAGCGATATACACACTGCTTGTATATTCAGCAAATAATCATAAAATCAACCGAATGGACCCTTAGACATACATTTCTTCACAAGATACACACAGGATGATGCTCGCATACAAATGTGACATACTCATAGACTATCTCTGGCATACAATGGATGGATATACATAAAATATATATTCAAATTTCTTGCCGAATAGGTTCCTCTACAACAGATTCTATAATTTCTATTCTGTCATGCCCATCAAACAAAAGGAAAACAAACAGAAACTAATGTACACAACCCATTCCACTAATTTCATAGAAATCCACTAGTGGAATGGATTTAATCATGCATTTCAGCAACAAAGAAACTAAATTAAATACAAAAAAATTCTGTATAGATAATATACACAGAATAATTCGATATGTAGAGTATTTACACAGAATCCATAATTTGTAACACACTTGACAGAATTACTATTTCTTCATTCCAACTTTTCTGAACACGAGCTGTTTACAAAGATTCCTACCTTCTTATCATTCTGAAGATGGAAGGACTCCTTATTCCTTGACCACCTTCCCTGTTTTGTTACCGACTCCTCCCTCCTCTGTTTTTTGGATTTTGCATAAAACAAGATTATAACAAAAAGCCCTAATTAATCACATGGCACCTATTTTACATAAGACAGTAAAACATCAGATAATACGATGCATTAGATTTAATCTTGCACATAACCCAACTGTCTGCTATTATCCATGATGCTAAATACTAGCCTTGGGAAGAGAGATATTGAAACATGAAATGTCAACACAAAATGCTACATTTGACAATGACATACAAATGCTACATGGTAACATGAAATGTCTAAAACATATTAAAGCCTTATTCTTCTCTCTCTTGTGCATATTTATCTTGTTGAAGGGGTGCTCCTGCACCATACTCCCCAAGAAGAGATCTCAAGCCCACTTGAGATCAGGGTTTGAAAGTCTGCACCATATTTTGTAATCTGATCTTCAGTCATCCAAACTACCTCTAAAATAGGTTTCCCATGCCAAGCTACCAAGTACTCCATGTACTCTTTGTCCCTTGTCTTCTTTATCACTCTTGAGTCTAATATCTTCTTCAATTTTGGTGGATCGTGCTTAGGAATATCATCATCTGCTACATCCTGCAATGGTTCCTATTCTACATTTGCATTTGGCTTGTATGGAGTCAAATCACATATATTGAAAATGGGTGATAATCCAAGATCAGGAGGAAGTTGGATCTCATAAGCATTATGCCCACATTTCTTCAAAATCTGACATGGACCAATCTTCCTCTACATAAGCTTGGTATATTTACCTTTTGGGAGCCTCTCCTTCTTCAGATTAACCCACACCAAATCTCCAACATCAAACTGTAAATGTCTCTTCTTCTTGTCATCATATGTTTTGTACTTCAATGTAGTCTGTTGAAGCTAGTTCTTGACTTGATCATGCACCTCCTTGATGGCTGATGCAAAAGCTTCTCCATCTGCACTAATAGGCTCTCCTATAGGCAGATCTCTCAACTTGAAAATACCTCTTGGATGAATACCATATACCACTTGAAAAGGTGACTTCCCTATACTCCTATTGATAGTGTCATTATAGGAAAATTCTACTTGTGGTAGGATGTTATCCCACTTCTCTCCATGTTGCCTTGTCAAAGACCTTAACAGATTCCCTAATGAACGATTAACTACTTCAGTTTGACCATATGTCTGAGGATGGTAGGCTGATGAGAAGGATAAATTTGTTCCAAGCTTCTTCCAAAGAGTCCTCCAAAAGTGGCCAATAAACTTCACATCTCTATCTGACACTATGCTCAATGGTAAACCATGTATCCTCACTATCTCTTTGAAAAATAGATCTGCAACATATGAGGCATCACAAGTGGTTTTGCATGTCAAAAAGTGTGCCATTTTACTAAATCTGTCTACTACAACAAAAACACTATCATATCCCTTCCTTGTCCTAGGCAAACCCAATACAAAGTCCATGCTTATTCTCTCCCATGGCCTAGAAGCAATGGGTAGTGGCTGATACAAACCTGCATTAGTGGATCTCCCTTTTCCCTTCTGACATATCACACATGCTTCCACAAATTTTCTCACATCTGACTGTAGCTTGGGCCAATAGTAATGTCTCTTCACAAGATCAAAAGTCTTATCCAGACCAAAATGTCCTGCCATGGCCCCATAATGTTTCTCTCTAATGATATTCAGTCTCATAGAACATCTTGGAATACACAACTGTCCACCCTTGAAAAGTAATCCATCTTGGATCAGAAATTCAAAGAACTCAGCATGATATTTATCACCAAAAGAAGTACGTACCTGGTAGATCTCTCCAAAATCTTCATCAACATCATACATGGCCTTCAAAGAGTCAATGCCAACACTCTCCAACTGGATCTGATTGATGGTTAGAGCAATCTGAGCCAACTTAGAAGGTGCCAACTGGAATCAATGAATTTGAATGACATTTTCTCCACTGACAAATACCTCCAAGGTCAACTAACTCTAGTTCCCTAACCAAACTGCTAGTCCACGAGAACTCTATGATGGACTAACCATGAGTCTAGAAGTGGACATTACAGTCTACCCTCTCTAAGATTGCTTGCCTCAAGCAATCTCATATCAGGATGCTCCAATATCTGCTCACTCTCCCAGGTAGCATCCTCAATTGACAGGTTCTTCCATTTAACCAGGTACTCTTTGATAATCCTCCTCATAGTACATTCCCTGGTGTCAATTATGGCTTCAGGTACCAATATCAACTTCCCCTCTTCATCAAGGGGAGGCAACTCAGCTCATGGTGTCACATTATGCTCTAACACCTTCTTGAGGCGAGATACATGGAACACATTATGTACCCTGCTACCTATTGGAAGTTCCAACTCATAAGCCACTTCTCCAATCCTCTTAGAGATCCTAAGAGGTCCATAATACTATGCCTTCAATTTCTCTGCTCCACTCTTCTTGAGAGCAGACTGCCTATAGGGCTGCAACATGAGGTATACCATGTCACCAACCTCAAAATATCGCTCAGTCCTCTGCTAATCTGAATACTTCTTCTGTTGATTCTAAGCATTTTGTATATTCTCCTTCAAAGACCTCATGATGTCTTGACTCTTCTGAAGAAGGTCTTTGGCCTTAGGCACTCTGCTATCACCAAATAGTAAATCAACAAAGCTTGATGCCTCATACCCGTATAATTCCATGAAGTGGTGCAGGGGCACCTAACACAAGTCATTTCAGTTCATGTTTTGTTTTAAATCATGTTGTAATAAGGTCTATTCAACCAATGCATGTAATTTCAATTTGTAGGCCCCAAGTACTTAGGTTGTCATTGTCAAATTAAAATAAGATGGTGGATTTTCTCCCAGCTACTTGGAGATAGTTAGTTTTGCTCCCAACCACTTGGAATCACTCTCCCAGCCGCTGGGAATAGGGTTGTAGTTCTTCTAGGCTAATTTATAAAACCCAGAGACAGGAACAGGATCAGGCATGATGATCAGTATTGTAGTCAGATCGATTGAATGTAATCAAGCATTGCTAAGGAGAATCAAACTATTTCTGTGTTGTCAATTTTGTTTCCCATCCTCTATAAATACAAAATTGCATAGTGTAGTTTTCTTTCCCTTCTATTTTTCCATTGCTGCAGCATGTCGATTTGAAGCATTCCATTGATAAGATTTCTCTAGAAATCAGTGGAATGGCTTCGTTGTATATATGTGTTTTTTCATTTCCTGTTTGTTTCTTTGTTTCGACAGCGCAGATGTTCCAATTTGCGAGTCACGCACAGTAGTTCACCTAGCATTTTGTATGTGTTAGGGTTCGAAGAATGCAGACTGTGCATAGGAGAATTGGCATAGCAAACCCTAGGCAGCCGATGGTAAATGCCTCGTCAGTGAATGAAGAATAGCGGAGGTTCATTGGAAGGAATCTGTGAGTCGACGACTGTAGAGTAAGTCTCATCGAAGGAGCTAGGACTATCGGTGCATCGGCAAAGGAATGCAAGTTCACCGAAAGGTGGAAGTCACAAAGGGGCCAATGTATATCGGCATATTGGAAGGATGAACAAAGAGTTCACCGTTGATACAAGCAGTGACCGAGTGTAATGGTGAATCGGTGCATGTAAACTGGTGATAACAAGTCAAGCAATGTGTATGCGTTGATTTGTTGATCTGTTTGACTGCTTCTATTGTGCACTCTACATCATTTTGGTATTAGAGCTAGTGAAGGGTCTGCACAAGTGTTGGCATTGTCTGTGAATGTTTATGTCAGATAGAGAAAGTGAAGGAGGGGCTAGCGAGATGCCTCCAAAGGGAATGACCACCGAAGCGGCCAAGAAATTTAAGGAAATGGAGGAGCTGATCAAGACTGGAGTCAAGGAAGCACTCCAGGCTAAGTTGAAAACCTTAGAAAAAGGCAAGAAACCAGATGAGGAGTCTGATAGAGAAGAAGAAGATGGGGAAGAGGAAACAACCCCAGGACAGATAGATATATCTACAAATTAGAAACAATTTTTGGAGGCTATAAAATATCTCGGTAAGGAGTCATCTGAATCGAGAATGGATATTCTAATGTTCAGCAGAAAGATGGACGCAGAAGAAGTCATCGAATGGGTCGAGGCTTTGAACAATTACTTTGAGTACAAGGAGGTACCAATAGAAGAGTCAAGTTTGCAAAGACGAAATTGAAAGGTGATGCACTCACGTGGTGGAACTACACCTAGGGAGAAAGGGTGAAGAGTGGCAAGAGCATTATCTCATCCTGGAGTCAGATGGTAGAGAGGATCAAGGCTCAGTTCCTACCAGCAGATTATGAAGTGCAGATATATAGGAAAATACAGAATCTCAGGCAGAAGGATATGGATGTATCCACCTATACAGAGGAATTTCATAAATTGTCCCTAAGGTGTGGGCATGCTAAGGATGAGAAAGGAAGGGTTGCTAGGTATATTAATGGCCTAAAGTATAGTATACAAGATGAGATTACCATCTTGACACCAGAAACCGTGGACAAATGTTTCCAGGTGGCACTGAGAGTAGAAGAGAAGCAGAAAAGAAAAGGAGAACAACAAAACAAAGGCAGAGGTGGAAGGAATTTTAGAGGAAGGAGACCCAATGGAAGAGGCAGATTTGGTGGATCAGGCAAAGGTCCTAATGTCTTCACAGGAAGATGTTATAATTGTAACCAAATCGGGCACACAATAGGTAGGTGTCTGGAGAAAGCCTCAAGCTCTCATGGAGGAGAGAGGAGGAGCTAGCTAATTCAAGAAGAAGATTGTCAGAGTGTGACTTCACCTATGGGAAGCGCAGCTCCAACACAAGATGGAGAAAGTCTCATGATGAGAAGAACAATGTTGAAGGTACCACAAAACAAAGAACCACCATAGAGGAAAACACTATTCAGAACTCTGTCTAAAGTTTCTGGCAAAAGGTGTAAGGTAATTGTTGATTCTGGTTCAACTAAAAATTTAGTCTCAGTAGAAATGGTAGAGAAATTGAATTTGAAAAGATTGCCACATGTGAGTCCATACAAGGTGTCATGGATGAACAAGGGACAACAAGTTTTGGTTGATGATCAAGATTGGGTAGAATTTCAGATAGGGGATTATGGGGATAAACTTTTGTGTGATATAATTCCCATGGATGCATGCCATTTACTATTAGGTAGACCTTGGCAATATGATGTACAAGCCCAGCATGATGGTAAGTTGAATTCCTTTGTGATCACCAAGAATGGTAGACAGTTTAAGATGGATCCTTTACCAGAAGAAGGTGTAGACAAGAATGTAGGCTCAAGCATCATGTTAGTAAGTGGGAAAGAGTTTCTCCATACTCTGAAAGAAGAGGGAACCTAGGGATATGCTCTGATTTTGAAACCTAAAGATAGTTCTGATTTGTCTAAAAATAGCAAGGAAAAGGTTCCCAAAGAAGTGCAGGAATTGTTAGACAGGTATAAGGGTATCATGGTGGAGGATATGCCCAATGCACTACCCCCTATGAGAGACATAAGCCATTAGATTGATTTCATCCCAGGATCCACATTGCCAAATAAACCAGCTTATAAAATGACACCCAACCAGAATGAGGAGATTGCTAAACAAGTACAAGAACTGTTGGATAAGGGTTTGGTGAGGAAAAGTCTTAGTCCATGTGATGTACCCACAATTTTAGCTCCCAAGAAGGATGGAAAATGGAGGTTATGTACTGATTTGAGAGCCCTAAATAAGATCACCATCAGATATAGGTTTCCTATGCCTAGAATAGAAGACCTAATGGATTGTTTGGGTGGAACTCGATATTTTTCTAAAATTGATCTCAAGAGTGGATACCATCAGCTCAGGATTAGACAAGGGGATGAATGGAAGACAACCTTTAAGACTAATGAAGGTCTCTATGAGTGGTTGGTGATGCCGTTTGGTCTGTCCAATGCTCCAAGTACTTTCATGCGTCTAATGAATGAGGTATTGAAATATTTTATTAGCAAATTTGTTGTTGTCTATCTTGACGATATTCTGGTTTTCAGCAAGACAAAGGAAGAACATTTGCAGCATTTAGAACAGGTGATGAAAAAGTTGCATGAGGAGAAACTAATGATCAATATGGAGAAGAGTATCTTCATGAAGGAAGAACTCACATACCTTGGATTTGTTATATCCTAGGGCAGTTTGAAAATGGATCCAGAGAAGGTAAATGCTATTCTGTCTTGGCCATCACCTAAAATAGTAAGTGATGTAAGGAGTTTTCATGGGTTGGCAACTTTTTATAGGAAATTCATAAGAGGATTCAGTCATATTTGTGCACCCATTCTGGATCCATAAAAGGAGGACAGAAATGTAAGTTTGTTTGGAATAGAGCAGCTGATGAGTCTTTTAAGAATCTCAAACAGAAAATAGCAGAGAAATCTATTTTGGTTTTGCCTGATTTTAATAAGTTGTTTACTGTGGAATGTGATGCCAGTAACCTTGCCATTGGTGTTGTCTTGAGTCAGGAAGGCGGATCTGTTGCTTTCTTTAGTGAAAAGCTGAATGATGCTAAACAAAAGTATTCCACATATGATCTGGAATTGTATGCAATGGTTCAAGTATTAAAAAAATGGAGACATTATCTCTTGCCCAAGGAATTCATTGTTTATACTGACAACCATGCTTTGAGTTTTCTAAATTCGTAGGAGAAGCTAAATCACAGGCATATGAAGTGGGTTGAACAACTTCAGGTGTATACCTTTTCCATCAAACATAAGAAGGGACAATCCAACAAGGTGGCAGATGCTCTGAGTAGAAGGGTGTGTACTACACAGGAAATCTAGTTGCAAAGTGTGGGAGTGGATTCTCTCAAGAGTATGTACCAAGATGATGAGGACTTCAAGGAGATATATGCCTAGGTGTTCCATGAGGGAGAACATCATAAAAGAGAAACATTGCAGTAGTCTTGGAGGTCATTTTGGACTAGACAAGACATTGGAGCAAGTGAGAAGATTTTACTTCTGGCCTAAGATGCAAACAGATGTTAGAAAATTTGTAAAGAGTTGTCACATTTACCAGAGAGCAAAAGGAACTTCATCAAATGTAGGTCTCTATCAGCCACTTCCAATTCCTCAAAGGCCATGGGAGTGCATCAATATGGATTTTGTTTTGGGTCTTCCCTGAACTCAAAGGGGATTCGACAATGTGTTTGTGGTTGTTGACAGGTTTAGTAAAATGGCTCATTTTGTACAATGCAAATGTACCAATAATGCTTCGCATATTGCTGGACTGTTCTTCAAAAAAATAGTTTGAATTCATGGTTTGCCACTGACAGAGATCTCAAGTTTGTGGGACATTTTTAGCGCACTTTGTGGAAGAAATTGGGCACTCAATTATCTTTCACGTCAGCCTATCACCCTCAAACAGATGGACAAACTGAGATGGTGAATAGATCAATGGGCAATCTTTTGAGGTGTTTGACAAAACATGGAAAAGCATGGGATATGATCATCCCACAAGTAGAGTTTGCATATAACAATTCTGTTAATAGGAGCACAGGAAAAAGCCCTTTTGAAGTTGTAAATGAGATTCATCCCAAGGGAATTTTGGAGCTCAGAGATCTCCAAAACATGGAAAAAAGGAGTGCACAAGGAGAAGATTTTGCAGTCAGCATGAAGGATATCCATGATGCTATAAGGGAAACTATCCAGAAGAACACAGGGATATACAAAGAGAGAGCTGATCAGAAGAAAAGGGATGTCCAATACAAAGTTGGGGTCTGGTAGTGGCATATTTGAAGAGGGAAAGACTTCCGAAGGGGCAACCAACGAAGCTTCTTATGAAGAAGATAGGTCCATGCAACATTGTACACAAATTTGGGCCTAATGCATACGAGATTGAACTTCCTCCCAGATTAGCTATTTCACCCATCTTTAATGTAGCAGATTTATTTCCATTCAGGGGATCCACTGTAGCAGAGACAGAAGCTGAAGATGCAGAATGGATTTTTGATCTTCCACCCAGCCATCCAGTTTAGTTGGAATGCATTTTGGATACAAAGGTTCAGAAGAAGACTAGACATAAAACATACAAACAATATTTAGTCAAATGGTGTGGTTTACGTGATGAGGATGCAACCTGGATGAGCAAGGAAGACATCATCAAGCACGGGGTTAATATTTCAGACTTGGTTCCTCAAGTGACTTGAGTTCTGTTAACCCTGGGAGTATGGTGCAGGGGCACCTAACACAAGTCATTTAAGTTCATGTTTTTTTTTAAATCATGTTGTAATAAGGTCTATTCGACCAATGCATGTAATTTTGATTTGTAGGCCCCAAGTACTTAGGTTGTAATTGTCAAATTAAAATAAAACAGTGGATTTTCTCCCAGCCGCTTGGAGATAGTTTTGCTCCCAACCGCTTGGAATCACTCTCCCAGCCGCTGGGAATAGGGTTGTAGTTCTTCTGGACGAATCTATAAAACCCAGAGATAGGAACAGGATCAGGCATGATGATCAGTATTATAGTCAGATCGATTGAATGTAATCAAGCATTGCTAAGGAGAATCAAACTATTTCTGTGTTGTCAATTTTGTTTCCCATCCTCTGTAAATACAAAATTGCATAGTGTAGTTTTCTTTCCCTTCTATTTTTCTATTGCTGCAGTATGTTGATTTGAAGCATTCCACTGATAAGATTTCTATCGAAATCAGTGGAATGGCTTCGTTGTATATATGTGTGTTTTTGTTTCCTGTTTGTTTCTTTGTTTCAACGACACAGATGTTCCAGTTCGCGGGTCGCGCACAATAGTTTGCCTAGCATTTTGTATGTGCTAGGGTTAGAAGAAGGCAAACTGTGCATAGGAGAATCAGCGTAGCAAACCCTAGGCGGTCGATGGTAAATGCCTCGTCAGTGAATGAAGAACAACGGAGGTTCATTGGAAGGAATATGTGAGTCGACGATTGTGGAGTAAGTCTCACCGAAGGAGTTGGGACTATTGGCGCATCGGCCAAGGAATGCAAGTTCGCTGAAAGGTGGAAGTCACAAAGGGGTCACTGTATATTGGCATATTGGAAGGATGAACAAAGAGTTCATCATTGATACAAGCAGTGACCGAGTGTAATGGTGAATCAGTGCATGTAAAATATCATCAAAAAATATCAGAACAAACCTCCTCAACTACTCATGAAAGACTCTGTTCATGCAAGACTGGAAGGTGGCTGGCACATTAGTCAAACCAGATGGCATGACTAGGAAATCAAAGTACCCATAGTGACACCTGAATGTTGTCTTCTCTACATCCTCATCTCTGACTCGAATTTGATGGTACCCAGATTTGAAATCTATCTTGCAAAAGTAAAAGGCCCCATGTAGCTCATCAATCAGTTCATCTATCCTGGGTATGGGGTATTTGTTCTTTATTAGTTTCTTATTGAGTTCCCTATAGTCGATGCACATCCTGAGGGTCCCATCATTTTTCTTCACAAGAACCACTAATGATGCAAATGGGCTCTTGCTTGGCCTGATATGACCCATCTTGAGAAGCTCTTTGATAGCTTTCTCAATCTCATCCTTATATCTTTTCAGGTGTTGATATGGGGTAGTAATCACTAGATTTGCACCTTCTTCCAACTCGATCGCATGCTCAATACCTCTATCAGGGAGTCTACCTGGTGGAATATCACTAAACATTTTGGTGTGCTTAGTCAAGAGAGCCTATATGTCAGGTGGGTACACTCGCTTCTACTGCTCTGAAACTGTAGGCATCACCATCACCTCTGCTGCCCACTGCACCTGATTATGGCGAATCAACCACTCCATCCGTTTGAGAGAAACAACTCTCAATTCACCATCTGAAATGCCCTTGAGCACATGTCTAACTCCGTTCACCTCAAACTTCATCTCCATCATCCTCAAGTTGAGAGTGAACTCACCTATCTCATGTAACCACTTCATACCCAACACAACATCCATATCACTAATGCTAACAACATAAAACTTAGATTGGAAAGTGTAGTTATTTAGTTGGATGGTCAAGTTGGGAATCCTCCTAGTGTAAGTGAGTATGAAACCATCTACTACCTTCACTTTGAACCTTGAAAACTCCTCTGTCTTCAACCCCCTCTTGGCAACCAAGCCCTCATCAATGAAGTTATGAGTGGCACCTATATCTAGCAAGGTAATGCACCTTTGTCCACCCAACACTCCTCAGATCCTAAATGACCCCTCTATCTGAATGCTAGAAATATGGGCTATAGGTAGGGAGGTCTCCTCATCCTTATCTAGTACTTCAGATGCAATATCTGATCTTGAATCATCATTTTCTGCATGCTGCTCTGAATGTGTTTTCAACTCCATAGACTCATCTGCTGAAAAATACATAATCTATTTTGCCTTTCCTTGGGAAGCACACTTGTGGTTAGGATCCCAAGGCTCTCTGTAATGAAAACAAATTTTCTTCCTCCTGATATCATTCAATTGGTCACTGTCTAGTCTGGAAGAACTCTTCTACGGCCGGTGTCCTGAATCCCTATGGAAAGGTCTCCTATCTCTCTCCTTATCCCTCCTATGCTGAAAGTTTTTATTCTAAAATTTGCTCCTCCATGCTGAAGTCTCCATATCCTGAGCCTTCTTCATGGCCTCCTATAAGGACATAGGTTCTAAACCCTTCACCCATCCTCGTAGAGGATCAGACAACCCATCAACAAAGAGCATGATCAATCTGCACTCTAAGATATCCGAAACCATGACTGACAAGTCCTAGAACTCTGAAATATATGAGTCCACTGATCCACTCTGTTGCAACTATGCCAGTTCCTTAAACTGCAACTCTAGATCCTTCTTGTTGAACCTATTAATGAGTCTGGCTATGAACTTAACATACGATGTAATTTGGGCATGTCCTAGAGTTACCTTCCCATTACTCCACCACTTGTGTGCACTAGCTTCTAGGTGTAAGGTTGCATATGTGATGGCATCAGACTCTGGCATGGGGCTAATCTGGAGATAACTATCCAACTTTTGGACTCAAGCTCTAGATGTAGTCTTCCCTAAACCATCAAAGTATGGTAAAATCATCTTATTGACTTTCTTCTGTAGCTCATTATTTTGCTGCCTATTACCTCCTCTTAGTCTATGCCTCATCCTAAGATTAGAGTAATCTCTAAAGGTCATCTCAGCCTAAAACTCTGCACTAGAAGCCTGCCAATCTCTAAAAATCTCCTCCTAAAACTCCACCTGTGTAGTATCCAACTCTGGAATCTCATCTCACAATATGAAAATGGGAATGCTCAGTCTATCAATGGCTGTGAACTGTGTCACACCTCATTTATTCATCGAAGCCTCTCCATCATGATCCCTGTGTCTGTATCTATCCCCATTGTTTCTATCACCATTTCGTTCTCCATTACCTCAGTCTCCATTACCTCGATCTCTACATCTATCCTCCTCATTCCTGTCTCTATTCCTATCATTCTATCTCTATCTCTGTCATTCCTATCATTCTTGTCATTCCGGTATCTATTCTGGTCTCCATTTTCCTCATCCTCCTCCAACTTAGGAAATAATCAGCCAAGAAGCCATGTGAGTGCCAACTAGGACCTGTCCATGCTAGCAATGATCTGTTGATGTCCTCTAGCCAAATCATTAAGGATAGCTCTAGTGCTAGGCTCTCCATTCTCCCTGTCCCCCATTTCTTCAAGCTGTTCTGGGAGTACACCGGAAAAGGAATTTGTTCTTGGAACCTCAAGATCTTCATCACTATAAAATGCCACTGGTTGCTCCTCAACAACTACAATCTCTGTATCAGTATCAAAGGGATCTATTTGTGGCACTGGATTCTCTGGTTCCACTGAATGCGGATTTTGTGTTCTCTATGGATTTCTTGTACCTTGTCTCTATCTAAAGTAATATCTATCAACACTTGGCTGCATGTCTCATTCTTACTTCTGCACGTCTATTTTCAACCTCACAAGATGGCAAGATCTTAGCTTTGATACCACTGTTATGTGTCGAACCTGTCTGTATATTTTTAAAGTCTTTTTATGTGTTATTTTTAAATTTTTAGAGTGGTCTTTCAAATAGACAGAAGATGTAGAAGGGGTTTTTAGTTTTCCTACAGATGTATGTTGCCGGAGCATACAATATAGAGCATATAACCAAAACCCAAAAAATATACAATAGATATAGAGAAACTAACAACTACCCAGATAGCAAAATGGCAAATAATGAATTACTGTGACATACCCATGTTTAGAAATGCAACTTGGTACATCAGGCGAAATGGACTAGCAAGTGGGTATGGCTGGAAATGCATCAAAACTCCATGATATGATAATTATTATTCATACAATTGTTAACGGTAGAGAAATGAGCCTCAAATGCCTCCCTAAGGCCAAGTAAATGTTTGTAATGAAGGAAGGAGAGCCTCATAGAGAACCAACGTTCTCACTGAAATATGTACGACCTAGCTGAATGAGAAGTCTACAGTAAATGACACTGAAATCACCTTGAATCTCCTTTGTTAACAATCTAAAATACCTTCCAAGGGTGGGCAACCAAGTAGTAACATGATTTATGCCAAAAACATCACCAAATCAGCTACCCAAGAAGTACAACCTGCTCTAGAATAGTACGACCAACATAGGCAATCTCAACAGTCCATAAACCCTTAATGTAATGTGCTCAAAACAGCCAATAACCTCTGATTTCTAATCTGCAAATACATTCCACCAAGAAGCTACAAAGATGTGTCAAGAAATGCATCAAATGCACACTTGTAGAATGTCGTTACTAATGGAGGTTTTCATCTCCAAAATCCTAGCTCGAATACTCAAACCCTCAAAACCTTAGCAGAGCTCCAAAGAGAAAATATCATAAAGAAAGCATAATACAAATGAGCTCAAAATTCACTTTTTATCTCCCTCCAAGATGGGCGTTGGGATTTTAGGAGGGAATTTACATTTTAAAAACACTTTATTTCTCTAGGGAAGGGCACCCAAGGTCATAACTTTAAGTTATGTCTTCATTTCCTCATTAGTCACTTTTCCCCCAAATATTATAAAGTCCTTATTAAATATAACATTAATAAATCTTTGGACTTTAAAAAAAATATGAAGACAGTGTCAGAATGAAGTGATCTATAGCTCGCCTGAAAGCTTTCGATGAGATGAATCTGATGCCACTTTGAAATTGTTGAATCGACACTGACCTCGAACTTACTAAAATAGTAAGTAACGACCACGAGTAATCTGAGCCAACTCAGAAGGTGCCAACTAGAACCATTGAATCCAAAACCACATTTCCTCCACCGACAAATACCTCCAAGGTCAACTAACTCTAGTTCCCTAACCAAACTTCTAGTCCATGAGAACTCTATGATGGACTAACCATGAGTCTAGAAGGGGGCATTACAATCTACTAAATTACTCATTGTGGTGCAGGAAAGACAGTTGAGTTCACTCCCGATTCAATGATCATAAGGGACTTGGAGAGTAGAGATATCATTGTTGTTGGGATGGCCGATCATGCATCTTGCTTGTATACATTCTCCCATTTTGCTCCTGATGATGTTGTAGATCCATTGATTGATATTCACACTCATGCATAAAGTGTGAATCATGTTTCTGAGGAGAAGTTTGGTCACTTGAATCTTGGTGTTCTTTCATCTACTTCGGCTCTTGAGACTAGTGTTGAGCTACGATCTCCTCAACCTCTTGCTTCTTCAGAGATTGTCATCAACATGGTTTATTCTACTTCAGTTGAGTAGGATCATTCTAGTCTTTCAGATACAACCTTGTGGGATACTTTCTTGGTAGGTATATTAGAATTCTTTTGTGAGTCTCATATTGCAGAGTTAGAGGACACACTTGAGGGGATATCTCTCCTCTTTGATGATAGTTACAACACAATTGTTTTCCCATCTACTTCATCTTTGGAGATTGTTCTTCACGAGTCTACCCAGGATTTTGGATTGGTCACATCTCATTTCATACTGCCATCCTTTGATTCTGACATGTGAACATTTGAGCAGTTTTCAGAGGCATCCATCATGAGACTTCTTCCCTCATCTCTCTTCTTGGAGATGAAGTTTCTTCTACATCATCCTTTGGATTGGTTTCTTCCTAAGGGGAGAAATGTTGTTTACAGGTACAAAACACTTTCCAATGTTCATCTTCATGCATTCGCCATTGGCACAGGAGCTACTTCATTATGGGGGGGACCTATAGTCTCACTCTTGCTCTCCTATGGGGGATATTTGATTGTATATTTGTGATACAAGTAGTCCTTGGGGGATCATGTTGAGTCCTCCTACTATCACTTCTTTCACTTTCATTGTTTTTCTTTCTTTTAGAGGGGTTTTTTCCTATGGGTTTTTCTCCTTTACTTCATTTGTGAGAGAATTGTTTGTACATGGGTACCTAACATGACCTAGTATCTGGGACCCATCTTCATCCATCATTGCATCTTTCCATTTGTCTACTTCTCCCTAATTTACATTTAAGGGGGGGTGTTGGTGTGAACAATGTTATTACCTATCTGATTTACCCTTTGTAGTGTGAACTAGGAACATTATCTAACTAGTCATAAGTGAGACCTATTCACACATGTTCACATGTTAAGTTTACTTAGGATAAGTCTAGATAATTCTAGGTTGCCATGTGATCTTATCGTACACATGTGATCTTATCAACTAGTTGGCATCCTATCCTCTAGTTGTCTCATGTCATAGGATTAAGACACTTATCATATAGTACTTCATCCTACATCTCATCCTTGTCTTTATAAGCAAGGAATATCATGTACATTCTCTCATTTGATCTCTCTTGTGGTTTCATGAAGTCCTAGATCTTGGGTGGTTACCATCATAGCCAACTCTTAAAGTTAGGATGTGGTCAATTTTAGGTGTCTAGAAAAATAATTTTGAGTTTGACACTAGTGCCCAAGTGTGTAGGTGTCTTGCACACTAACATCCAAGTGTATTTTAAGAATTAGAAACTAAATTTTTTGGGTTAGGTTGATGATTTTTTGGAAACCCTAGAAGTGCTTGCAAAATATATAAGTGATAGGTTTATGCTAGAAAATAGGCAAAATGATTCCTAAACATGTCTATGGGGATGAACACCAAAATTGCAGAGTAGACAATTTTTTACCTTACATTTTGCCCCCATGTTAGTGAGTTGATGGAACTAAGTGAAGAAATATGCTAAAGTAAATGCATTACAAAAATATAACTATAATTTATAAGGATATATAAGAGTGTGTTGTTTGTTTTCACTTCACTTTCTCCTTCATTCCATCTTGTTCCAACGCTACAATACTCCCATAGAAGAAACCACATTTATCTTTCGCCAAAAAAATATGTTAAGAGATAATAGAAGAAATATGCTAAAGAAATTCACTTACACATTTATTTCATTGGCTAATGTTTTACTAAATTTTACCACATATCCAAGGATCCATGAATGATCACATAGAGTAGAACAAAGAGTAGGAGGTTTTAGATGAGTCAATAGAAGGGAATGATACTGTAGGAATCACCTTCGAAAGAATTTGGTTTTTTTGTTAACACTAAAATATAGGAGTGGGGGCCTGACTAGGCCCATGTTTTTTGGATAAATGGTATTAGGATAGATTCAAAATAAGCTGGATAATGGCTATGTGGTTGTTACCTAATAAAAAGGCTAGGAAAAGCCCAAAAATAAAAATGGATAGCAACTATGTGGTTGCCACCCAACAAATGGGTTGGGGTAATCCCAGAAATAAAAATGGATAATGACTGTGGTTTCCACAAAAATAATAAAGGAGGCCAAGCTAGGCCAAACAAAAACAAGATATGGAATCTATGAAATAGGAAAAGGTAGAATGTATACCCCTCTTAGAGTGATTGGTGAAAGAAAAGGATTTGATCAATTTAAGGAGGGGAGATAAGAGGGGAAAGAAAGAATTGTTAAGGTATAAAATGAGAAAGTTGGTGGATAAGAAGGGGACAAAAGAGGAATTGTCCATAGCTAGTTGAATATGATGTTGCCCCTCAGGAAAGGGCAAAATAGATAGTAATCAAGATGGCAATAGGAGAACAATATAAATGTAAACATGATAGGAAAGTAGAATATTTATAGGATCATAGGAAAGGAAAAGCAAACTAAGGTAATGCCCTTGCGACATAAGCATAGAGTTTCCCATGGAGAAGGCAAAGGTAGGTTAGGCATACATCAACTAAGGAATGTATCAACTGATCAAGGAAGTGGAGCTAGGAGCAGAGGTGTGCAAGGAGTATTCGGCATAGGAGATTGTTAGTAGGCTGGTGAAAGATGGGATATTGTCAGCAGAGGATTTGGGCAGCGGTGACATTAAGCAACTGGTGGCTACACTCCAGCAGAAGGTGGATGTTATCAACCATCGAAAGGAGCAAGGCATTGTTAGGAATGCTAGATCTCCTCCCCTGGTCACTTTCTCTGCTATTTCACTTGCTGTGATGGCTCACGCGATGGGCATCTTCAGGCAATGCAAAAATTCCTTGAATCCTTACCATGTTTGTTCTGATTATTGCAAAGAATAGATCCTCTCCCTTGATCCTTCGGTAGACCTAGGGTTTGTCTTAGCTCAGGCATCAATGCTCTTTAAGTCCTTGGCTACGGGTCCGGAGCCTCCCCCCCTCCACTGGTTCCTCCACTCAATCCATGCACTTCTTGGCATTTGGGTGATTGCAAGGTGGATTTATCCACTGAACCTATTGATTACCATATTTTTGATGAGAGCATAAGAAAAGTCTCCTCAGATATGGGATCTAGAGCTCTATTTTCAGATCAGTGGGATGTTGACCTTCGGTTACTGATTTCTTGGCTTAGTGCAAGTGCTGGTAGCATAAACTATCCCCCCCTTCTGTGGAATTGCTGGATTATGGTTTCTTTTTGGTCATCTTTCAAAATGTTGAGGATTGCAGGTTTGTCCAAGACAATGGACCATGGTCTTTTGGCAAAACAAGATTATTTATGACTCCATGGGCTCCTTTCTTTGATCCTATAAATTTCCAAATTCCTTCCATACCAATTTGGGTACGCCTCTACAATCTGCCTTTGGTTTTGCGTAACCCTTCTCAAATCGAATCCTTTGTCAACCAATTCAGCACCTTCATTAAATTTCAGGAAGGGGCGAAGCCTAGAAGGTTCGCTAGAGTTTGTGCTTTGATTGATATTTCTAGGCCTTTGCCTCACATGATCTGTATCAATTTGTCCCTTGGATCCTGGACACAATACATTAATTTTGAAGGGCTTCTCAAGAGATGCTTTAGGTTCTTTCAACTTGGACATAAGATTGTTGGTTGTCATTCCAAAATCAGCAATGGCCAATGGTGTGTCAGTCTGAAGAAATGGGTTTGCAAGGAAGGCTTTCCTAATGTAGATTTTGTTTAGAGAAATCATTGCATGTTCATGGATCATCACTCTTTGTCATTCCCAGAAGCTGGGGCTGATGAGCAGTTTAAAAAATTCCTCCCCATCCAGTGGAGCTGAGGTTACACATAACCAGCGAGAGGATAGAGATAAGCAGTCATTTTTAGGGACTTCAAGGAATGTGGAGCAAGGGCTGCTCCCTTCTAATGATCAAGTGGATCAGATAGTTGAAATGGTTGGTTCAAAACTTCACTTCATTCCCTTCACTGTTGGAAGGGACTCAAATTTGGTTAAGGTTGGCAAGCGTAGGGGAAGGAAAACTGAAGCTAATAAATTAAGAGCAGATGCCCAAATCGCAATTGATGAGGGCACTCAGTGGAAGATGGAAGAACTTCTCACAAGAAGCAAAATTAAACAAAGGAAAGGTGGATTTTGAGACTCTCATGGTAGATTTTTTGGTCTTTTTTCTATGGATGTCTTTTCCTCTATTTCCTTCTGTCTCTTCTACTCCCCGTATTAGGGTCTGAAGCATTCTTATTTTTTTGACCTTTTATGTTATATGGGAGTGGGCCCAAAACCCACATCTTATGCAGCCAAAAAAAAACTAAGGAATGTATGAATGAAGGAAGTGTAGGTTGCAAAAAAATATTAGGGAAAATGTGTGACAAGAAGTATGTGTTGGAAAGTTGTCATTGATGTCAAAGGAATGACATTTGTGAAAGAGGAAATTAATATAGGCCGAAGGCCATAAATTGTTTCACCACAAATCTTTTAAGGCCAACTTTGTAAAAAGATTTCATTGTATCCTCATTATTGTTGGCCGATCCTCCTTGGTTTATGCAAAATAAAATAAGTCAAATAAATCTCCTCATGAGGCCGACCTCCAACTTGGAGCGCCTCGCTAAATCAAATAAATCTCAAGGCTGACTTTCTTCTATACGGGTAATGAAGTTAAATGAATGTCGGGCGATCATGCATTAAGTGCCAAAATTGAAGGTTAAATTAAAGATTTAAACTATTTTGCTTAATCAGACTGAATTCCATTATGATGCCAAAAGTTGAGTTTAATTTAATAAAACAAAGTTTGTTTACGAGGGCCGACTCCCTATATGGCAATGCTCCCTATATAAAGACACAACATCTCATTCAAGGGATGTGTATGAAGAGGTATGTGCTAACAAGGGTTGTCTTCTTAATAAAAGGTTGTATCCATTCATGGAATTGCTGCTCTGCACAAAGATATAAAAGATATTTGTGAAGTGATGAGAAGAAGAGGGTGTGGGGAATAAAAAGAAATATCATATTTGTTAGGATTTTAATGGTAGACCGGAGCAATACAATTAACAATTATATGCAGATTTAAATACATGGAAATAAACAATGAAGAATAACATACAATCAACACAGAGAGTTAACGTGGTTCACCCAATGTGGGCTACATCCACAAACACAACCATCTAGTATTTTATTATCCAACAAACAAAACTGATTACAATCAACAACCTTGCAACTCAATACTGTTGCAATATGCTACTTGAAAATACATTCAAAACTTGTTTGAGACTCATGGCCTTTTGCCTTCTCCAGCCACTTATTATCAAGCCTTATGACGGTTATACAAAGTGGGTTTTTACATGTCGGCCAATAACAAACTAATTGCTGATGCCTTTATTAAATAATAGACAATTTTTGCTTTGGGGATGCTACCCCCAAGCCCCAGCTATAAAGTCACTAGATTTACCTTGTTGTCATCTTAACAAAAGGTTCCATCCATTCATGAAATTGCTGCTCTACAAGAAGATATAAAAGATATTTGTGAAGTGATGAGAAGAAGAGGGTGTGGGGAATAAAAAGAAATATCATATATGTTAGGATTTTAATGGCAGACTAGAGCAATACAATTAAAAATTATATGTAGATTTAAATACATAGAAATAAACAATGAAGAATAACAATATAAAGGAGAAGAAGATATAAAAGATATTTATGAAGTGATGAGAAGAAGAGGGTGTGGGGAATAAAAAGAAATATTATATCTACACCTATAGACCTGCATATGAAAAGATAAGAATAAGATCATTGTAAGAGGCATAAATGCATATTTGAGAGAAGATTTTATAGCATTTTTGTGTGAAGAATTCATGCAAATATAAAGGAGAAGTTTATGCAGAAATAGAAGAGAGTTTTATGGAAGATCTTTAGAGAAGAGTATAAGCAGATTTGAAGAGAAGAACTTGCTGATTTGAATGTGATTGTTCATCATCCATTGAAGAGGACATTCATAAGAAGATAGTGATCATGTTGCATAGAAGGTTGGTGCCTTAACAAGAGACTGGTGTCTCTTACTGTGTTGGTGCTTAGTTGCGAGAATTGGTGTCTCCAGTGGGTTTGTGCCTACAAATTCTACAAGCGAGGATTGGTGTCTCCAGTGGGTTGGTGCTCACAAATTGTATAATAGGGGATTGATGTCTCATGTAGGTTGGTTCCCACAAATATTGTAAGAGATTTTAATATCAAGCAATATTTTGTCATGGTTTTCTCCCGTAAGGGTTTCCACGTACATCTTGTGTTCTTCGTGTTTGTGTAAATCTTGAGTATTTTGGATATCATTGATTTTGTGGTTGTTAAGTATTGAAAAATTAAAAATTTGTCTTATACTGATTCACCCCCCTCTTAGTATAAGCACATGTTCTTCAGTATGGGAATGTCACAAGACAAAAGGGGTCTTTGTGTATTGTGTTAGGAAAATATAATGGTTGATAAGGCATCATGATTATGAACGATGCATGCCATCATTCCCAATAGGCATAGATCAACAATGCAAGAGAATTAGATTTAAAGTGGTGAGATACAAAAAATAGCATGGAAATAGGCATGACATGTATGTGTCAGCATGAAAAAGGTAAGAGATGCTTTGGCACTTTGCATCATCTCCAAAATGTCATGGAGAGGAAGGTACTAATAATGACACCAAAAGGAAGATATCACATGGAAGATGATGACCAAATAGAATGGGAACATACAAATACAAAGGTAGTGATGATGTAGGAAGAGTAGGAAATTCACATAGAGGAATTTTGGTACAAATAGAAGCATGGATAAAATATAGAACATCATAAAATGTAGTAAGAGAAAATATATTGAAGGTAAAGTGTATTCAACCAATAATAGAAATGAAACAACCATTAGATAGTCAGTCAATGGGCTCAAAACATTTTGATGAGAAGTTGGTCGAGTGTGTCATGCAAGGAGAACTATATGATGAAAACTTGGAAGAGTGAAGCAAGCCCTTGGTGAAAATTATAGATAGGGGAGGAATATTTGCAATGCTCTTACATTAAAGATTTGCCAAGAGAGGGTACAAGCTTCACAAATTTAGTATATGTAGAAGAAGGAATAGAAGTAACATTAGTAGTAGAAGAAGGATGAGCCACAAGGGGTTGGGGGGTCCTCAATAAAGGAAAGCAATGCCACAACAACAATATGTAAAGAAGGGGAAGTTATGGAAGAAGTAAAGATGTGATGGGTGATATAAGCTTGAGTATGTGTAAGCATATTAGAAGGGTCATGGCCATCATCATGTGTATCATAGGTGAATGATATGTCATGTGTTGTTTTAGGCTCATCTACCAAATCAATATTGTTATCATGAGGAGTGAAAGGGCATAATAAAGAGAGATGATGATGATACCCTCATTAATAAGGTCTTGTATTTTGTTCTTCGGAGATCAACATTGATTGGTAGAATGGCCTAACATCCTATGATATGAACAAGAAAGAAGTAATGAATGACCATGTTTAGGAGGTTTCTTGAATGCAAGAGGAGGAAAAGAAATTAACTTAGACTCTAAGATAAGTGGTAATATATGCTCAAGAGGATTAGCAAGGCATATAAAAATTGTATCTTTATGTTTGTCTTGAGAAATAGGAAGGTTTCTTGAAGAAAGTGCACAAGAAGAATCCATAAGAGGAGTAGAAGTAGAAGAGCTACCAACATGTGTGAGAAACTTTTGTTCAATTTGTATGAACATTAGAGATAAATCATAAAGAGAAACTTGTAGGCCAAATGGACTTTTCTCTTGAATATGAGGCAAGATATTTCCTAAGAATAGAGGTTGGAGTAGAGAATTGGGATGTTAGAATCCCAAGTGAACAAACAAAGAAAATAAACATGAAGTATAATCCTCAACACCTTCATTATGATATTGCTTGCAGTGTAAGAAACATGAAGTACTAATTGTATATGAATTACTTTAGGATCCATGTTATTTTACAAATGGAGGATAAATGCATCCATAAAATCAACAAAAGAGTAAGGAGCTAAGAGGCAAGGTGTAGAAACAATTCAAAGTGTCATCTATTAATGTACTAGGAAAGAGTTTAGCTAAGACAAGACTGTCACACTTATGGATTAAGTAAATAGTATATAATTTTCTCACATGACAATTAAGTGTCTCCTTTAACATTATATTTGTCAAAGCATATATTCCCCATGCCACTAGGAGAAGGATATGTGAGAACCATAGAAGAAAGGAGATAAAGTAACTATGGAGATGTAGAAGGAGAAGTGTTAGGATGAATGAGGGCATCCAATTGCACATCTAGCTCCTTAAGTTTAGTATACATATAAGTCCAGTTAGGAGAAGGACAATACATAGTATATGGGTAAGGAGGTCTAACATTAGGAGGGGACGAAGGAAGTGACAACTCATAGGAAAGAGGTAACAATGTCTCTTATGATATGAGGGAAATGAGATAAAAGTGGCTTAGAAGGGGGTGAATGCTTAGAAACATACTGAAGTGGATCCATGTCTAGAGGAGATGGCTCAGATATAAGAGGAGAAAGGGTGGGAAAAGAAGCAAAATGAGAAGCATAAACATCAATATCATAATATGACTCTTCCTATGTAATATTCAAAAAGCATGCCATAGGATAATTATGTGTAATATGGTCCTCAAGACTAATGCCATCCAAAGAAGTAAGGGAGGTCTTAGAAATATAAGTGAAAGGTGTGACATGGTAGGAAGTAGGAGAGATGGGAAGCTCAAGAGTAGAATAAAAAACATAAGGGACACGATCCACATCAACACTTATGGAAGCCCCACTAAAGACATCAAAGAATATATCATCAAGAGAGGAACACGAGCCTTTTGGTGAGAGAATGTGGAATGGCAAGAGGATTAATAGTAATGGTAGGAAGAAGAAATGAACAATGCTTACAGTCTTATGATGTATTCAAGGGGTATATGGTAGGACGAGAGGAAGTAGAACAACTTGTATCATCATCATGTATTGTAGGATGGGTAATGCACATAGAAGGGGAAGGTATAGTGAGACACATAATATAATAGAGGAAGAAGGTAGAGAAGAGTCATTAGTGGAAAGATCGACATGAAATGTAATGAGGGTTTCTAAATCATATGGATATGCACCAAGAAAACAAGTGAAAGTGGGATAGTGAGAAAGGCCAGCCAAGATATGATGAGGGAAAGAAGAGAAGAATTGAGGTTTAGGAAATCTAGAATATGATCAAGGACAAGGGGTTGGGTAGAAAATAGTTGATAGACAAATTAGGAATCAAGAAATGATGCATGGAGAGAGGCAATATAAATGATAGAAGCCATGGGATAGGACAAGAAAAGGCTACAATAGAAAGGACAAAAACTTGGAATAAGTGTTAGGAAAGTTAGCTGAAGTATTGAAAAGACTAGGGTAGGTGTTGTGAAGAAGAGAAAGAGAAGGAATTATGTAGGGAAGGTGGTAGTAGGTGTTGGGGAAGAAAAAGGAATCTTATGAAAGCTTAACAAAAAAGTTGCTAGGGTTTTTCTAAGTGTTGAGATCGAATGATGTAATAGGGGAATAGGTTAGGTTACTAATTCCTTGCAGATTATTAAAAGTGGAAGTGTAGGAATAACAGGTTCACCAAATGAAAGATCCAAAATGATGAACCTAAGTTAATAACATATAAAGAGTAAACTATTAACTATGTTCTTTTCTTTCAATGTATTGGTTTAGCTTAGCAATAATCTAATCTATGTTTTTGATAATGTAATAGTAAGTACAACATTCAAATTTTCAAATCAAGTTAAACTAATACAAGAGTTAGGACAGGAACATGTAAATGAAAAGAGAAAGATGAGAATATGCATTATTGGAACTGAAGATGAGATGAATCTAACTGAATAAACAAATGATGGGAAACTAGAACACTGATCTCAAAAATTTTCAACACTTTATGATGAACCTAGAAAATAACATTTAGGAGGGTGCTAGTGACTAGCACTTTGACATTGGGGCGCTCTTGCATGACACATTGAGATTGGAGCACTCATGCAATAGTTTTACACTAGGATGCTTGTGTCTTTTGCTCTTAATGTTCTCAAAATTTCAAGTGTTGTTAGTCTTGGTTTCTCAAGTATTGTTCTGTTGATAACTGAGAGGGGGGGTGAATCAGTTATCTTGATTATTTCAACTTTCTGAACTTTCTTAATAATTAGTGTAGCATCAATTCAACCAAGTAGACATAACCATGAAATGGAAATACACATGACACAATATTTTTGACCTCGAAACCCTGTTAAGGGAGAAAACCACGGGGTGATTAACCCAAGATTGTATTCTCTATTAGAAGAATAGGATTACAAAATGGCACTTGCCAATTAGGGCTCACTGCCTGAGCACACTGCTCACAAGAGGCTCACTGCCTACAAGAGACTCACTGTCTACAATTTACGAAGAGTGTAATACAATAATTGAACTGATAAAGAGCATCTACATATGCTGGAGTTTAGTTCTAATTAAACTCAATACATTGATCTGCTGCACTTCATCCTTTCTCTTCCTTAGTGCTGCTGTCCCTTCACATACTGGACCTGCCTTTCTGCTTTTACTCTGCTTTCTTGCTTTTCTTCACACTACACAAAAACAACACAACACATCTCACAACTAAATCCATCTTATATATATACGCACAAGTGATTTCATCACCTTTCTAGTCGGCATCTGGAATAGTCAATATTTTCCATGAACTTTGATCTGTCAGCTGAATCCTTGCTTCCCAAGTAATGTGGATCAAGGATATACTTGTAGAAGTCATCAATCATGTCGGCTAATTATAACTTATGCCTTGAGAATCTTTACCAACATCAGTAACGCATCCGGAATGATGTTTGATGTTCTGCCAGTCAGTTCTTCCTCTGTCCACACTGCCAATCAGGAACCCAACACTTAAGTATTCATATCTTTTTCTTCATCTATCACCGGAAGCTAAATCCTTGGAATCTATTAGTCAAGGTATTCCTCTTGACTTCCCCAAATTTGTACTTCACCAAGATACTTCCTTTGAGAGATCTGGAGCAGACTGTTGGACCTCGCCACATGCTCTGTTCTTGCTTACCAGATTACAATACTCTGCAATCTGCCTTCCGGTAGAGACTCATCATGTCCTACGGATGTGTGGGTTGACCTTTGTTGCCATCAATGACAACAATCATGAAGTTTCAATGTGTCTCTTTCCAATAATCTCCCCCTTTGGCATTGATGGCAACACTTAGTGAAAAATGACTAAGTGTTATACTATACTCCCCCTTAGCTAGCTACAACATTTTTCACTGCTCATCACTCCCCCTTTGACATCAATGGCAAAGGGTGGGGCCCGTACAAATTTTTTTTTTTCTCAAAAACACTTCTATACTTAGCCGCATAAGTATGTACATATGGCATACTTACATATACTGAAGAATGTCTGCAAAAGTTGTCTTCAATTGGACAAATTTTGTTGCCCAACTTTGCTTCATTCTATCCAAAATTGATATATGGCCACTTAACAGGAATGCAAACGCATCTGCCCTTTTTAGATATGTCGGATCACTAGTCCGGGCTGTGATCTAGGCTTCTTTTATGGCCTCATGCATGGCCTCTAACTTTGGGATAATTATCCCTCTAAGTGTACCCAACCTACTTATTCTATTTTTCTTTTCCTTCTCCAGCTTCTTGATTTCATTCAAGACTACAATAGTCTGACATTCTTGATTTATTATGGAGGATGAGAGAGGATCAAAATTCTTTGCTAGATTTGTCAGTTTGTCCTCCTGTTCTTTTACTTTCTTCTCAATGTCCAATGTTGCTTTGGACCAAGATAAACAAAATCTGTATATGTCTCCGCCATCTATAAGAGCATTTTCTAAGCTCTTTATCCCTATACTCATATTCCTCCTATCATTAGTTATTAACCCTTGTACCTCTGATAATCTTTTTGTCAAAAATTCCTTCCGAACCTTATCTTCTGCTGACTTCTCTAGGGAATCAAAATGTGTGCTAACACTATTTACTAGAGTTTTAAGATTACTGGATAGGGAGGCTGAGGGATCTTTCTGAAAAGATGGCACAATCTTTTCTAACACTCTGGATGCAGCTGCTATAAGCTCACAGTCTTCCATGTGAAACTTCAGGAGTTTTTCTTTGACCTTTGCATTAGCAAACGAAGCTATCTTCATTGTTTGTACCGGAGTTAAAGAGTCAAAATCAAGTGGCCCTTTTAGTAGTTCCGGTTCATCAATCTCCATAGTTTCTTTTGTTAAAAAGTCCTTGATTGATTCTGCAGTGTCTCTTGCCGGAGACAGATTCTTCTTCTGTAGTTAGAGAACTATGTTTTGGAGCTTTCTCCCCTTCCACAACCTTTGTACTGATATCTTCTTTTTCCTTCACCTCTGCTTCTTTCTTCTTATTCTTTCTTCTCCTTTGGATCCGAAGTCAGCAGGGGAAATTGGAGGAGTGATGTTTGTCTGTCCAAGCACTTCCTTTTTTGGAACAGAGGATTCCAAGTCCTTATTCTTTTCGGTACTGGTGTCCATGATTTTCTCAGTGGATTCTTTTTCAACAATTGTGACCGAAGGATCAACACCCAAGTCCTCTATAATAGGAAGACTGAATCTTTTGAGGGCTTTTCAGAGGATCTCTTCTGTTTCCTTGGCTACCTTGTCAGTCTCACCAAGCATGAGCTGATTCATTCTGGCTTTACTCTGAAATTCATCCTTGCAATCCTTGAAGATCATGGTCATTTGCTTTGAATCGATTGAAGGGTATAGCTGAATGGCTATCTGTTTCCAGATCTTGAGATCTTTTGCCAAGGTAGTATTCTTTCTTATTTCTAACTCTTTTTCTAGGCTTTTGGGAATAAGAGATATAATTTCAATAAAAGCCTTGTTATATATGTTCAGATACTTAACTGCAGCTTCTTGCAAGATCGTTTGGTCTGCTTCATTGTAATCATCATAGAATTTAGCCATTGGCTGAAGGTTTCCATCCACAATGACTAATTTGATGACATCATCTAAAGACAGAGTGGGCTTTTCTACAAAATCTTCTACCTTTTCTTCTTCACCTTGACCGGTACAAGGTTCACCAAATATTTTCTTCTTCTGCTTCTTCATTTTCTTTATCTCCTCATCTAATTCAGTTTCTTCATCATCCTTTTGACTGACATAAGACCTTGTGGCCTTTGTTTTAGTTTTTTTCTCTCCTCTGCTAGATGATTTTGCTTCCAGTTTTGATGTCCTTGAGCTTTTAGCAGTGACAGGTGCTGATCTCTTTGATGATCTTGTCCGAGTGGAGGACTCTACCGAAGCACTCTCCTTGCTTCCCTTTCTGCCTCTTTCTTCTCTTCCTCAGTCCTTTCCATCTTTTCCCTATTGGGATCAAGTGCCTCTTTTGATATGCCATATCTTTTGGCAAGTTCTTTTTTCACCTTCTTCTTTACCTCCGGTTGTCTAAGTTCCACATGAATTTTTATACTCAATTCTTCAAAGGTTCCAAATCTTTCTACTTTGGGATCCTTGGGTTGACTAAGCATGTGTTGGACATGTAGCTCCACAAGTTTCTCATCCACCTCATACCCCATCGGCATGATCTAGACTGTCCTTGGTTCCACAGCTTCCATTTGGCACTGATCAGTTTCAACCATAAAATAAACTGTATCCTTATACTTTTCAACTAGAGATTTAGGAATTCTCTCTCTTGCTTGCATCGAATTTTGGAAGTTCTTGAAATAACCCCATAGAGCTGTATTTCTTGTCTTGGCATCTCCAAACCCATGTAGATAGTCTCTGATTTGGATTGCAACAGGTTTGTCATTCTGCCAAACCCAACCACTTGATCTGGACAGCTCACCCACTTGATCTGGACAGCTCACTCATGAAGTAGAAAAATAGACACAATATCAGCCCACCATACTTGAAGGAGTTTTTCTTATCCTTCTTGATCTTCTGTAGATTCTCCAATAGTTGGTTTAGAAGAAGTTCGCACAGATCATAGTCAACATTTTCTTTTAGCATTTGATAAGCTATATAAACTACAGTTCCCGGTACTGAATTTTCCCTACTGGAGTGATAAATTTTGTAACCAATTATCATGGATGCAAATTTGATATCCGGATCAGTGATATCTTCAATTGTCATAGCTCTCTTGTTGAATTTTGATCCGGTTGCATCACTCACTGTCTGATTCTTGACAGATTTGAGAATGGGTATCCCACTGGATGAATGCAGACCGGTTACTGCCCTAATTGCATCTTTGGTAATCTTAAATGGTCTATTCAACCATAGGAAGTTATCATGTACTCTGCTCAACACGTAATGGACCCATTCGTCTTCTTTAAAACATGGGAAATGAATGTACTATACAAAATGCTTATCTCGGATGGCCTTGAACTAAGGTTTGAGCTCAAAAGAATCATCTATTAACTAATTGTGAGATATCATCCAGCTTAGATTCCCCAAATTCTTCAATATTTGCATGAATATATGCCCTAACATCTTCTACATGCAACACACCATGCGGAACACTGGAAAAAGCTCCTAGGGGATCTACTTCCAAGGATTTGTATGGATGTTTCTTGAATTTGGGGCGAGGCCTATCAAAGATCTTCACAATATTTGGAGTACCCATCATTCAAGGATTTACAGAGAGATATTTGATAACGAAGAATACCTTTTGTGCCTTTCGGTTTCACAGAGTTAGCTGGATCAATTTCTAGATGAATTGACTTCTGCAAATGAACTTTGATGAGCTTGAGGACTTTTGTTGCAGAGCTTCTCTTTTCATTTCTTCTTGTGCAGAATGAACAAATGCTTAATGAGAAAACCCTTATATTACTCCACAAACCCTAATGTCAATTTACAATAAATGCTCGACCTAAGTCATTCCAGTTTGCCTTATTCTGATGGCTTGAAGAACCAGATCAATCTTGATCTTAAACATCTTATGGATCTTCCAAATCTTAACCATAGTTTATTTGGATGTTTCTCTTATGAACCCTTTAATTCGCAACGTCTTGTGCTAGTTCCGGCACCAATTGACTAGCTGGGGGAACAAGGTTTTCTTTGTCTCCCCCTGAGCCAGAGCTCACTTTTTAATTTCTGGAAGGATTATCAGCACCAGAGTCTAGTGCGGATCCATCCCCTACATTCTCTGTACTTTTCTTCACCCAAATCTTGTTCATCTCACTTTGAACTTCATCTGCATTCACTTTTTGTTTTCCCTTATCTTGATTCTGATTATGATATATCGGACCTCTTTTGTCCTGATTCTTGCTTCTACATAATTTTGCAATATGACCAGATCTATTGCAAATTTGGCAAACAACATTTCTTTGCATATTTGATTATCCTCTTGATCTGCATTGATTAGCCATATGACCCATTCTATTGCATGCAAAGCATCTACCATTAAATGAACTGTTTATTTGCATATTTCTGCATTCATGAGATTTGTGACCATACCTTTTGCAGTTGAAACACTGTCTGGAGAAGGATGTATTGGTCTGATTTATTCTCTTTCTGCACTAATTAGCTTTATGACAAAGTTATTACAGTTGTGGCAATATCCATTGAAGGATGGATATCTTTGAGCATTAGGCTGTCTTACCGGAGGTCTTCTAGGCCTGTTCCTTAGATTTTCTGATCTAAGATTCTTCTAACCGGATCCGGAGCTTTCTCCTTTCTCATATCCCAAACCACTCTTGTCATCTACCCTGTTTTGACTTTCAAGAAGAACTTCAAGTTGGGCAGACCTTATCTTGAATTTCTCTTTATATTCATTTGATGTTTGAAGATCCCTTTTAAGAGAGACAATTTGATCCTCAAGTTTTTCTTCATTATCTTTAGCATCTTCAAGATCAGATTCAAGATGTCTGATAATTCTATCCATCTTGTGGCAATCTTCTAATTTCTCCTTGAGAGATTGTCTTAGATCATCTTGATTTTTTCTTTTCTCTTCAACCTCTTGGGTAAACTTCATAACTCCTGATTCCATTTCATGTCTTACCATAATGATTTCTTTTGATAGCTTTTCACATAACTTGGTTTTCTCCTTCAAATCTTTATTTGTATCATTAGCTACACCTTGACTTGCCAATTGCTGAAGTAGCTCCTTTCTCTCTTTCATAGAGAGACTTAATTTGTCTTTTAGTTCTTTCATGAAATCATTAGCCTATTTGAGTCTTTCCTTTAACTCATTGACTTCAAAGTTTGACTACTCGAGATCATCAATGGCAGTCTTGAGTTGCTCCCTTAAACCATATACATCCATTTGAATTCCCAGATCTTCCTCAAGCTGTTAGACTCTGTTAGGAGGAAATTGGCTCTGATACCAATTGTTGATAACTGAGAGGGGGGTGAATCAGTTATCTTGATTATTTCAGCTTTCTGAACTTTCTTAATAATTAGTGTAGCATCAATTCAACCAAGCAAACATAACCATGAAATGGAAATACACATGACACAATATTTTTGACGTGGAAACCCTATTAAGGGAGAAAACCATGGGGTGATTAACCCAAGATTGTATTCTCTGTTAGAAGAATAGGATTACAAAATGGCACTTGCCAATTAGGGCTCACTGCCTGAGCACACTGCTCACAAGAGGCTCACTACCTACAAGAGACTCACTGTCTACAATTTACGAAGAGTGTAATACAATACTTGAACTAATAAAGAGCATCTACATATACTGGAGTTCAGTTCTAATTAAACTCAATACACTAATTTGTTGCACTTCATCCTTTATCTTCCTTAGTGCTGCTGTCCCTTCACATACTGGACCTACATTTCTACTTTTACTCTGCTTTCCTACTTTTCTTCGCACTACACAAAAACAACACAACACATCTCACAACTAAATCCATCTTATATATATATATATATATATATATATATATATATATATATATATATATATATATATATATATATATATATATATATATACGCACAAGTGATTTCATCACCTTTCTAGTCGGCATTCAGAATAGTCAATATTTTCCATGAACTCTGATCTGTCTGCTGAATCCTTGCTTCCCAAGTAATGTGGATCAAGGATATACTTGTCGAAGTCATCAATCATGTCGGCCAATTATAACTTATGCCTTAAGAATCTTTACCATCATTAGTAACACATCCGGAATGATGTCTGATGTTCTGCCAATCAGTTCTTCCTCTGTCCACACTGCCAATCAGGAACCCGACACTCAAGTATTCATATCTTTTTCTTCATCTATCACCGGAAGCTAAATCCTTGGAATATATCAGTCAAGGTATTCCTCTTGACTTCCCCAAATCCGCACTTCACCAAGATACTTCCTTTGAGAGATCCGGAGCAGATTGTCGGACCTCACCACATGCTCTGTTCTTGCTTACCGGATTACAATACACTGCAATCTGCCTTCCGGTAGAGACTCATCATGTCCTGCGGATGTGTGGGTTGACCTTTGTTTCCATTAATGACAACAATCATGAAGTTTCAATGTGTCTCTTGCCAATATGTTCTACTTGCAACATCTCTAGAAGTGCCTTTGATGATGTTCAGTTATATGTGTTTTAAGTTTGGTGTGTGTGGGGGTGGAGCTGGGAAGAGGGAGAGCGAGGCGAGGGGAGAGGGGAATAAGGTTTGGATATTTGGGAATCTCCCTTAGTCAACCCCCTAGGATGACATTTTCAACATAAACTTAGCCTTGAAAAATTCTAAACATGCGATCCTATGTGGGGTGTTTGTGGTGTGTACAAGGATTTGGAACCACCAATAACCCTAGGAGAATGTCTATTGCTAAAGTGGTGTGTGCTTATGCAATAGAGCACAAGATAGTTGATGGAAATGTCATTGATATGCTAAGAAGCCTAGTAAAAAAGTTTGAATTTGCAATAAAGGTTTTGGGAGAGAGATTTCTACAACAATGGAGGGTTTTGTGTGAGGGATATGGACAAGGAGGCCCTATAGAGTGTAGGACGTTGTAAAGAAGATTATGAAGCATTATAGGAAGATGTAAGGAAGATGGAAATCAAGGAGAGCTTCAATCATGGAGATTTTTCTAATTTTTATGTGTGAAGTGAGTAGTCACCATGAAAGCTTAGTATGAGCTTGGGAGTTTTGAGTGTGAAATAGAGTGGAAAAGTGTGGAGAGATTAAGAGAGGCCAAAAGAGTACCAAAATGAGGGAGAAAAAACATGTTTTATATGAGGGCCTAGGGTAGGCATCCATTAGAAAACTTAATAGGGCATAACTAGGGTTAGGGCTTTATACATTCATCAAATTACAAATTTTAAATTTGAGTTGGACACTAGTGTCCAAGTGTCTTTTGAGAATTAGGATCTAAAATTTCTAAGACAGGTTGGTGATGTTTCGGAGAGCTTAGAAGTGCTCATAAAACATACTAGTGACAAGTTTAGGCCAAGAAATACATGAGTCCTAAACATGTTTATGGAGATGGACACCAAAATGAATGTAGAAACATAATGTGAGGATTACATAGTAGGCAAATTTCAAGCTTACAATAAGTTATATAATAATATAAGACTTATACAACTTTTAGTTACTCTTTAATATTTCAAATTGAGTTTTCTAATAAAAGGGTTTGAAAAGATAATGGAAAAAGCATTAATGTCAAATGAAAATCCCCATAGTGATGGTTTAAACATAATTTTGACAACACTACCAAAGCAATAGTATAATGGGTACTGGAAGGCCTAAGGAGGCTCTAGTGATTCTAGAAACCTAGTCAATGATGACAAATCCAAAAAATCATTAATAGGTTTCGTAAGTGTCTACCCTACTTGAAAGCTTAACAATATCATAGATGAGGTTCTATGATCAATTGGAAAAGCTCTCCCTTGCATGTTGCTAGAGAGAAGCTAATGCCATCATCAATATGTTGCCAATGAAGGAACTAAGGGGCTTGGGGGGTCATATCTCTAGTAGTGCACAACTTGGTCACTCCTTATGGTGCTTCCCTTTAGTGTTTGAGATGACCTACCATTGTCCAACTCCATTAATATTTTTTGATTTGTTAAAGAATTTTCAATGATTAGGGGAAATGTCCTTTAGGTGAAAACCTTATGTTCATAGTCCAATAAATACATCATATGACAACCTTAAAAGAAAGTATGCAAAATGACAACCAAGAACATTAATTTTAAATTAAACTAAAAGTATTAAAACTAAGATGGTTTTAAACTTGTAATTATCATTATTTAATTATTGTACATCTTATATGTCATCTTGTGATTGAGTTGTTCATATTGTTATTCTATTATATATGACTTACAAAACTTTTGGTTACTCTTTAATTAAAAAATTAGTACTAATATCAATATGGCCCATATGATATATTGGTCCATGTCAATGAAATCCCATACAAACCATCAGAAAAAGCATATGATAAAGCTTTTAAGTAATCATTTGGGGTTAACACCTCACATAGTTGAGATGACATATTAAATATATTGAACCTTAGTTGCTTCTCTAATATAATGCATTCCCTCCTCTTTCAAGTATCAAAATCTATGTTTGCTTTGTTTTGCTTGCATTTATCTTTGTGAGAGTGTCGTTGGGGAATTTGATAGTCAGTAACACGTTGCAAGACTCTAACCGAGGAATGGCTATGAAAGATTACCAAGTCATATGTACTTCACATACTAAACAAAACAAGGAGACATTGTAAATTGTTAAGTGTATAATTTGATCACGTGGTTTCCAAAAAAGCACAACCAAATGTTTGAGCACAAATTGTTATTTGAATGCACACCTTTGATTCCCCAAGCACTGACTAGTTTAGTGTTGTTTTCCAAAACAGAGCCCATGCACTAGCGATTCAAGATGAAGTTGTTTAATTACAAAGGTGGAGGAAATGGGTCAAGAGATAGACAAGGTGAGGAAAAAAAATTCCACTTCATTGCTAGGATGATTGTTAAGCCCATGTAATGGGGTTGGAAAATGGAATGTCACTCACCACTGACTATTTTAATTGTGAAAGGGATTTTCATCCTGCATCCATTTCCAAAGCATTGCTACCATTGTTTGTTATCCATTTGTTCATTTTTATAGGTTTTTCCAATAGTTTATCCCCAATTTAAACTCAATCTTGTTAAAAATAAAAACACCCTCCGCCTGCCCACCCCCCCTGCCTATCCTTTGTCCATCCCTCACTCTCTCAATTTAGGTAACTTGTAATGCACTTGTTAATTTAGATAAAAATAAATCTTGCACCAATATGTTTTAGAGCAATTTCTTGTGCTCTCTTCACCCATGCAAAAAGATAGATGGGTGAGAAAATCTCAGCTCACCAAATAATTGATTCAATCAATACTCTCAAGTAGTGCATGCCTTCCATGCCATGCAGGGAACAAAGATTCTTAATAGATGGGTGAGAGAATCCTAAGTTACCAAAAAATTGATTCAATCAATACTCTCAAGTAGTGCATGCCTTCCATGCCATGTGTTGTACCCAACCAAAAATTTTGCTTCATTAATGCATTTTGAAACAAGTTTAGAAAATTTTTCATCAAAAAGTCAAAAAAGCAAAATTTCTAAAAATAGACATCAGATTAGGTTTTCTAGGTTTCTTGAGATATGGATGCTGACAAAACTTTCTAAAAATAGAATCTCTAACTCAGGTGTCACACTTGATTCTCATTGGTCGATTTTACTTCACGATCGGCGCAGTCCAGACGAAATCTTCAAAAGACCAAGTTTTCTCTACTAGGTCATTTCTACTTTTTTAGAAGGTGAACCATGAGCTTGAAAGTCATCAACATAGAAAGTTCATCTTCCAAAGCTCGTCGACAAGTTTTCAACATTGTTCCAACGACGCAGAACCAACAAATAGTCGTTGACTCGATGATACATGCAAAACCATGCAAGATGGATCCAAGGTGGAATGAAAGGTTGGAAAATAAAAAAATTGACTAAGTTTTGACAATCCAGGCACCCCAGGTGACTTGGGGCATCCAACCTTTCAAGTGTTAGATTTTTTTTTCATGTTTTTTGAGAAACGTCAAAAATGCTTCCATCAGCCTATTTTTAGTTGGTCAAACTTGGTCAAAAGTCAGTCAAAGCCAGGATTTCATCACAGATATGTTCAGACTACTTAGATCACCCTCTGTCCCACCTTTGTAGTCATCAGAATGACCGAAATTGAAGATCGAACAGGAGCTGTGGGCACAAAAAATAAGAAAAGGTACAAAAATTGAGTGTTTCAGAAAATTTTCTAAGGCATGGCATGATAGGCACCCCAAGTGACTTGGGGCACCCAAACTCTTCAGATTTAGTTTATTTTAGAAGTTTTTCTTGAAAAATGTGAATCTCCTTCCGTCAGCCTAGTTCAGTTCAGAGTTGATCAGTTTAGCACATTTTTTGAGGTAGACAGAGAGTACAATCAACTCAGTTTTCATCAGGCCTACCTATTTGCTAGATCATCAAACTTAATTTTATCCCAGTTGAAAGAAATCAACAGTTAAACAAGGGTCCTTCACCACCAGAATGCACACGCAAATCAAGAAATTGAAGAAGTTACAAAAATTGAAAAAATGACTAAGTCTAGTGAAACCATGCACCTTGCTCAGTGTTAGAAAATTTCCATGTCCATAGTGTTTTCTGACAGTTTGTGCCCAATCTTTGCCCGTTAGCAGTTTTCAGGAGGTCAAACTTGGTCAAATGATGCCAGATCTTCAGTCGAAGGCTGGAAATGGAATCTCAGTTGATAGGTCTCCAAAATGTCAGGATTAGTCAGCTTTTTCAGTCAATGGTGACATATTTCGCCACCTTGTTGAAGTCAGAGATAGGCCATATTTAAGTCAAAAAGAGTGTTAAAGTATTGAAAATGAAGAAAAACTGGCTAACACTTCTATCAACTTGCGTGTTCGATGACATCATCAAAAGAAGATATTTTTTGTCATCTTACATATGAAGCCATAGGCAGCTACAAAATACGGATTCTTCCTATTTGAAGATATCCACTTGGATTTGTGCTTTAAAAGTTGCTTTCTTCATGGATAAGAGCGAAGTTTTATTCTCGCACAAATAACGCTACTTTTTCGCCCTAAAGGTCTATAAAGACAAGAATTTGGCTTCTTTATTTCATTATCTTTTGCAGGTTGCATCCAGAGGAAAGATTTTTATTTTTCTTTCAACAAAGATTCGAAGACCCAAACGAAGTGCTTTTTCAACATTCTTCATAGTTTCAGGTTAAGGAAGCAGGGAGACTCGCTTTTTTAGGGTCCTTGTTTCAAGGGGATCATTTTTCAGAGATTAGACTAGAGCTTTTTCAGTTTTTGTTGAGATGGGTCCATCCAGTATTTCATCCTCTTGAAGATTGGAGTTTTACTTTTTTCAGGAATCTTCTTTTTTCCTACTTTTTCGAGAAAATCTCTGCTTTTTCAAAATCTGACAATTTGAGTTGCTTCAAAATAGAATTACCTACAAAACCCATGTGCTAGTGTTTTGCTCACATTCTACTTTTTTTCTAAAAATCAGCAAGTAATTTTCAGCCATTTGTCCAAGATTTTTCTGACATAGGCATGTTCACAATCAATTTTCAAATCTTCCAATATGTAGTACTCTCCAACACAAACCATGCACAAAACGGCGTTGGTTCACGATTACCTGAGAACTTGTGAAATAGACTTGCATAAAGTACTTTCAGTGATTAATTTACATTCCTTGGAGGATGCAGGAAATAATGCTATCAGGAATCTAGGACACTCCAATTTGCTTGCAGCAGCATCCTTTCCCATCATAGTGCAAAGTATCAAGTTTGTGATTGCTTGCATGACGCATTACAATTTGATCACAAGACAAATCCAGTCAAGAGATGGACGTGTGCTCTGCAACTTGAGGCCAAACAACATAGAGAAGTGTTTTACAATACCAATTTGGAGAGAAAACTTAACTGTTTCACTTGAAGAATGCAAGAGGGTTTGCAACAATGATAAAGAAAAATACCAGGAAAAGATTGGTTAGAGCTAGTTAAAAGAGAAGCAAAATGTCATGCCAAAGAACGTTGGACCTGGAGAATTCAAGGAGGAACACGCAATAATGATTACTTTGCTAAGCCGAATCGCGGGTCAAGCAGATGCAAACAAGTTCCAGCCTTGGATGTTTTACATCATGTCCCAAATTATTGATGGAACCGAATTCTATGACTGGTTGGCACTCATCAGTGATAGTCTCCACCAACAAATAATTGATTTTCAAAGGGATCACGAATTTCACATGATATCATACCTTGTGTATTTGATGGCTTTTCAAGGTCAATTCAGAGATTTGAATGTTGTTGGAACTTTGGGTATTCAGCATGTGTATCATCATTTCCTGCAGTTAGAAATCTCTCAAGCTGAATGACATTACAGGCAGGTAAATGATGCATTCCTAACGCATGCAATGCGAGATATGGATAATGAGTTGCATATATGGTTTTCAGCAGATGCTAGAATAGCAATGGCAGAATGGGCTAATTGGTTTATCCAATTTCTCACTTTTTCCTACATCAGAGTATATGGCTTCTCAGGAGAGCTAGCCATGTTGCCGAGATATCTGATAGATGAAATAGCATTTATGGAATTTTTAAGGCAAGCCTATGATGTTCACACATTTTTTTGTAGCAGATGCAAGGCAACTTTCAACTTTCCACTTGGGATGCGTATATACAGATGCAGATCTGGAGCAGGTGCCAAGGCAATCAGTAATGAATCATCCAGATATGGTCTTAAGTTTTTCGACAGGAGGTCTTCATATGATCCTCGTGGTGTTTTTACATCACATCTTGGTCAAAATTGTATGCACAAGTTTGCAGTTGAAGACTTCTGGGCTAATTGTGTTGATGATTTTGAAGTGCGAGAATGTAGTTACAATAAGTTTACTCTTCAGTAGATGTCTGATATCCTATCAAAAGATATAGAGGGTTTGACAGAGAGTGGTCAAGTTCTACTTCCCACGTATTTTAGGGATCAAATTGAGCAACAACCGTTGCCACCAGTTAATTGGTCAGTAAAAGAAAGCACTTCCATTGAGGAAAGAACAAGTCGAGTGGTTAAAAACAGTTTGATATTCTTGAAGACTAAGCGGAAGGATGATATTTCATTAGCAGAGCCGCCATTTGTGCAACCATCAAAGCCTTCCACTTCCAAGCCGAAACGAAGGGTAAAAGCTATGAGTGTTCTCCCAGAAGGAACAAAAATGGCTAAGTTAAAGAGGAAAAAGGATGAGTCTCCAACTCATGTCCAGGAGGAACACCCAGTAGTTGAATTAGAAGCTCCTGTTGAACCAACGCTACATGTTGAAGTGTTACCTCTAGATCATGTCTCTTCACCTTCACCGATCACTTCTCCTATCCACATAGATTCAGAACCAAATTTGTTGTTTCGCAACTCTAATGCACACATTGATTCATTAGGAGTTGATGAGGTTAGAACTGAGTTTCAAAGAGATGATGGCTCATCCTGGCTTGGAAACATTCTGGGAAGGAAGAGGAGAAATCCCTCATATCAGCTGGATTTAATAAAACTTAAAAGCGTCTACCAAGACACACCAGACAAGAAGCTGAAGAAGCAGGTTCACATTGAAAAGAATGCGGATGGAGAAATAATCCTTGAAATTGCAACACCACCAGAAAATAGAAGTGCTGATGATGTCGAGGTTGATGACTTCACGGTTGTCAAAGCTAACCTTGGTAGAAGTATCTGACATACAGATGTCAATCTCTTCGAGGTTGCAACAGATAATTTGAAGGAAAGGGTGTTGAAAGATGGAGAAGACAAAGCAGTTCTCAAAGCTGAAATCAAAGAGCTAATGCAGTACATTTCCAACCTTTTCCATGGCACATCACAGGATAATTTACCTCTTCCACCAAATCTGGAATCACCAACCGATTAGCGGCATTTTAGTTAGTTGGTCCTCTATGGGAGGCACATGAATAGTTGGGTGGAAGAATTTGTGACTAAAGGGAGAGTTGTACTTGTAGAGCTTTATCAATTAAAATACAACACTCATGATTTACGCCAAGACATTCAGGGATTGCAACAAACCATGGTAGAAAATAGACCGATGTTTGAGATCATTATCTCTGACTTGAAGATTGCACTTGATTCTATTGATTCAGTCGAGGATAAGAAGACAGTTTCTTCTTGGAAAGTTTAATATCTTTTCACAGTAAAAACTTATGATAGTATGATTTCAGAGTTGATAGAATGGAAAGAAAAGGTAGTCAACATCCTCAAGCTTGTCAGATCTTTTGTTTCTCAGATCCCGTGCTCGTATGAAAGAGAAGATGGTACCCTGTATGATCTCAAGGAAGTGCAAGAAGAGTTCCAAACTCTCGTCCACAGCAATTTTAATGATAATATTAGTGCTAGTAAGATGACTCATTTTGTCGCAATGACAATGAAATTTGACAAGGCTGTGAGTGAAGTTCACAAATTTCTTCAGATGGTTGCCAATGGTGAAGAAATGTTAGAGAATCAGAATATCATTCTAAATAGTATCAGTGTTCTTGGTAGAGATGCAGTCACTCACTTTTTAGAAGATATTGTTTCCCAGAATATCAACGGATAACATCACCAAAAAGCAAGAATGTTGATGAGGATGCATTTCCAAAGAAAGCACTTTAAAACATATGCTTTTTGTTTTAAAGCATTTGCTTTCATCCTAAGCTAATCCATTCTATATTTAGAAAAGAAATCACTTTGTAATAGTTGGAATTTTCTTTGCTTTAAAGCAGATTACTTTAAGCATTTGTTTATTGTATCTTTGTCTTAGAATAGTAATAAATCTTGTGAGTTGGCAAGTTAGGGTTAAGCAAGAAGATTTTAGGGTTCTCTACTCCTTTGATTTTAGTATAAATAAGGGCATCCTTGCCCATTGTATGTAATGGTAGTTGTGATAGAAAATTTGTTGTGCCTACTCTAGCCTGCAAATCTTGATATTCCAAGTGTCTGTTCACTTAGTGTAATTTGTTCTCCAGTGTTTGATCGCTTGTTGTATGCCTGCCTTTTGCTATAGCATTACTGTCCTGAAGTTGTGCCAACTTTGTGATATTGAATAGAAGTCTCATGCCTATTTTTCTCTGGTATTCTATCTCGATTCATCAAGTTTTCGTCGTTAGATGTGTGGCTTCTATAGCTTTTATTTCAGCTTCCATCATTAAAGTACTATAAGTCTTGTGGTGTAAATTTGGAAGAAAATTGCTTAAGTTTTTGTTTAAACAATCATTCCTTGTTCACTTTTAATTTCCTTTGCTCTAAATTTACTCAGGAGATTAAAAGCGTCGTTAGTCTATGCTTAGTTGTAGTAGAAGTTTTAAAAAAGAAAAAAACCTCTTCTGCAGCATTTAGAGTTTTATAACCTTGTGCTCACAGCTAAGAATGAAAAAGAAGATAGGCAAAATTTGGTTTTATTTATCTTTTTAGTGAACATCAGCAGAACGGGAACTCCCCCTTCCAATAGGAGAGCAGTTTATTTGTGCATAAATGTCCATTTCCAACTCATATTCTAGAGTTGCAAATTGAAATGCCAACAGTTTTCTGGTGCCCACCGTGGGGCACGAGGCATAAAACTTCAAGGAAGCTTAGGCTTATGTCACGGGAATGACTCTCTGGTGTCCTTTTGCTCCAGTTCAACAACCAAATCTTACACCACCTGCTATTCAACCAAATCTTGTACAAGTGGAAGGAGAGCAAACATACATCATTAGCAGCCTAAGGAGTTTCATATTTACACAAAAGGAAAGTCTTGATTAGTGGAGAAACATGGCTGCTATCCTTGACAAAGAAGAACACAAAGCAGATCTTGCAGTAGGAAGACTAGTATTACCACCTCCCGTGTGGTAGTAGATAATCCTGGCTCATAGGGTTTATTCAAGAAGGGGAAAAGGCGATGCTACGGATCCTTTCTTTCAAGATCTTGATTCTACAGAAGTTGGAGAAGCATCCAACATAGTTCCAGAAGTTTAGACAGTTCCTGAAGTCAAGCAAGAAGAACCTCAAGAAAACCAATAATCTAGCCTAGAGCAATTGGTGATGCAAATAACAATAGTCACAATAATGCAAATCAGAGGCGACCACCCCCATTGCCTTGGGGTAATAACATCGGACCTTTAGCTCTGCAAGCACATCATGAGTTACCAAAGGGGTCAAGGAAGCACTTTCCCCAGTTCCAAGGCGATGGAACTAAACATCCCGATGAACACATCTCTGCATTCACAACAGCTTGTGCCGTTTTGCATGTATCACATGAAGAGGTTGTTGTGCGTCTCTTCGTTGAGACTCTCGTGGGAAATGTTGCTGACTGGTTCAATCATTTGGAACTAGGCATCATTACAAGTTGGGCAACTATGAGCGAGAAATTCTTAGCAAGGTTCAAGCCTGCCGAAGATGGTCACAGATTGTTCACCCAACTCTCAAATTCAAAGATGGAAAAAAATGAACCTATGAGGGAGTTCGTGGCAAGGTTTAATTGCCTGGTTACACGTCTTTCTCATATGCTTAATCCATCTCCGCAAATTCTGTTGAGCAGTTTCATTAACGCTCTTCCTTCTGAGATAGCCTTCTTTTTAAGATTGGCTAATGAAATAGAATTATCCAATGCACAAGAAAATGCCATCAAGTTAGAGGATGACATGATCACCTCTGGCAAGATGAAGACAGATTCAATCAGGCCTCTTGTTCAGAGTTCTACGGATCCACTGCTACATAAGGTAGCAAACGAAGTGACTATCATGAAGAGATAGTTGCCTACTCAGGGGCCACCTGCACAACAGCCATATCAGTCACCACAACAAAAGTACCAACCACATCAACCATATCAACCTAAGAGGAACAATTTTTAGCCTTTCAATAATTACATGCCCCAGTTGCCAGCACCACCACCAAGACAAGCAGTTGATGCTGCTCAAAATGCAGTGTTTTGTTCCTTTCATGAGATAGATGTGCATACTAGAGCCACATGTCCTGAAAATTTAAGAATGAATCAAATAATGGGATATGTTGATGCTACACCCATTTCAAACATTGTTCCTTCCCCAAGTGTGAATGTTGTCTTACCACAGATGGACAACTTTGATGGAAACTCTACTACGGGATACTTCCAGAATGAACCCATTATAATGAAGGAAGAACAAGACGATTTTCATTAATATTCTCTTGCAGTAAATCATGAAAATCTTTCGACTCCTGTGTTTACAAGTACTCAACATTTTAAAGCACAGAAGGAAGGCAAGGATAGACAAAGACCAAAAGAAAAGGAGAAGGAAGTGGCTTCCACTTCCAATGCTAAGCCACCACATGAAAATGTCAAGGCGACTCAAGATTCATCTTCAACGAATTTTGATATAGTGGATTCCATGATGAAGACAAAGGTGCAGATTTCTCAACTGGAGTATCTTCAGGACCATCCAGATCAGCTGGATAGAATTGTTAGGTATGTCAAAAAAGAGACCGTCGTACAACCTACATTGCTTGAATCTTCTGTTCCAGCAGGAGAGAAGCTAAAGCCCTTCTATATCTCTATGTATATAGGAGGCTATAAATTGAGCAATTGTATCATTGATTTAGGAGCCTCAGACAATGTCATGCCTTTGCAGGTAATGAACGCTTTGGGACTCTCATGCACCAAAACGCATGACGAGTGTTATTTGCTTCAATCTAAGTCAGTGTCGTTGGTTGGACAATTGAAGGATGCTCAAGTACGGTTGGGGGCTTGCCCAAAGAAGAAAATAATGATGACTATCTTGGTAGCTGACATTCCAACCAGTTACGGGATGCTACTAAGTAGAAGTTTCTGCAAAGATCTCAGAGGAGAAATACAATTGGATCGGTCATCTGTGACCATTCCATTAAAGAAAGGCAGTTTCAAATTGGAACCAAAAATCAAGTCACGGTTCACGGTGGTGAAATCTCAAGATCCTCAAGCACAAGTGCTATATCAAGAAATGGGTCCTAGTACCTATGTTATGATGTCTGAGATATCTAAAGAAAATCAAGAAGTTGTCTGTGCAATTGAAAAACCAAAAGAAGAGCCAAAGATATGGACTTTGCAATTTGACAGAAGTTGTTTGACCACCGGCTCAGGAGCAGGGGTCATGATAATTTCTCCTGATGGTCGTTTGTATCCTTTTGCATACCGCTTGCAGTTCAAATCTACAAATAATACAGCGGAATACGAGGCACTTTTGTTAGGTCTCAAGAATGCGAAGGACATGGGTATTAAATTACTCAGAGTTGAAGGTGATGCAGAACTTATCGTGAAGTGAGTCAGGGGACAATTTCAAGTGAAGAAAGATCACCTTCAACATTATAGATATAGGGTGTGGAATGCAATCGATTGGTTCGATGAATTTGACATCCGATACATTCCACACTCATATAATAACAAAGAAGATGCCCTGGTAGTATCCGCTTCACTTTTCATGCCTCATTCTAATTTTCCTCAGAATGCATTTGCCATTGAGCTAATATACAGGCCAGCGATTCCTGACAATTGTGACAATTGGCAAATCTTTGATGACGATGACCACATCAAAGAATTTCTCGTCATGGAAGATAATTTCAAGGGGCTTTTCTTTGAGGGGAGTTCGGCTCCTTTCAGAGAATCAACAATTGAGATCAAGAATATGGAAGACAATAGAGATGAATCTGATTCATTCCTCTCATCTTTTGAAGGTTGGTTTGAAGAAACTTCTATGGAAACTCCAAGGGAGGCAAAAGTAGTAGAAGAGGCGGATTCAGGTATTATCTAGTTGAAAGGTAACAAAATTCCTAAGGGTCTCATATCCTTAGAAGATATATTTGACAGACACGATAGATATATTCAAAATCAAAGGAGAATGGATGATAAGACCTTTGCGGAACACTATCAGTTGAACGTTGGTTCAGAAGACAAACCTAGGCTTGTCAATATAGGCAAATGTTGTACACAAGAAGAAAGCGAGAGGTTTGTCTCTCTCTTTAGACAATACCAAGATGTTTTTGCCTAGTCATACGAAGACTTGAAAGTCTTCACACCCGTTGAATTGTCTCACACAATTCCATTGAAACTTGATACAAAAGCCTTCAAGCAGAAACAAAGATATTACAATCCACGGATTCAATATACAATTTATGCAGAAATTCAGAAGATGGTGGAAGCAAAAATAATATTTCCAATTCAGCATTCAACATGGGTGTCAAACATAGTTCCTGTACGTAAGAAAAATGGTGAAATCAGAATTTGTGTGGATTTCAGGAACTTGAACCAATCATCTCTCAAGGATAATTATCCTCTGCCAATCATGGAGTACACATTGCAAACAGTCACCGGTTCAGAAATGCTATCATTACTTGATGGTTTTTCTAGATATAATCAAATCACTGTGGCTCAGGAAGATCAGTTCAAGACAACTTTCACTACCCCGTGGGATATGTTTGCTTATGAAAAGATTCCTTTCGGCCTCATCAATGCAGGTGCTACATTTCAGAGAGCTATGGATTTGGCATTTGGAGATTTGAAGAACAAGTTGATTGTCGTTTACCTTGATGACCTCACTATTTTCTCAAAAACACGAGGAGACCATTTTGACCATTTGGTGAAAGTGTTTGAAAGATGCAGATACCATGGCATTTCTTTGAATCCTAAGAAGTCCATCTTCGTAGTAACATAAGGTAAATTGCTTAGACATATCGTCTCCAAGGAGGGAACATGGATTGATCCTAGCTGGGTTGATTCTATCAAAAACCTGTCTCTACCAACAAGCAAAACTGGTGTCCATTCCTTCTTTGGTAAAATAAATTTCATATGAAGGTTTATACCAGACTTCTCAGAACTCACAAAGGATATATCAGCTATGATGAAGAAAGAATCTGCCTTCAAGTGGATAGATGAAGGCAAGAAGGTGTTTGTCACAATTAAAGAAGCCATCAGCCAAATACCAGTGTTAGTCTATCCTGATTTTACTAAAGACTTCATTCTTCACTGTTATGTGTCCGAACACACCATGTCTACCATAGTGACACAAAAGTTGAATGAAGATGCTGAGTCTCCAATTGCTTTCATGAGTAGTAGTTTCAAAGATAGCAAAATGTGATATTCTCAAATAGAGAAGAACATGTATGTAGCCGTGAGAGAAGTAAAGACTTTCAGATTCTATATTTTGACAGCTCACACAACAGTGTATGTTACTGATCCAGTGGTTAAGAGCGTGCTAACTCAGCAGGAGATGGGTACTAGGAGAGGTAACTGGGTCGCAAGAGTTCAAGAATATGATTTGGAGATCAAGCCCACAAAACTTGTTCGCGGGAGAGGTCTTTGTCAATTGATAGCAGAAGACAGTTATCTGAAGCACCAGGCTGATGGTGAATCTGAAACTGAAACTAAAGAGGATCTTCCTATGGTCCTATTTGTTGATTCTGTAGATGAATGGTATGTAGAAATTGTATACTATTTAACTTATGGAGAATGTCCAATTCATATGGATAAACAACAGAAGAGAACATTAAAATTGAAAGCGCAAAAGTTTGTGCTTTGGTTCTATGGAACCCTTTTGTTATGTGTCAACAAAGATCAACAACAATGTTTGCTGGATGCATTTCACAGTCAAGCATGCGGAGGTAACTTCTCATCAAGAGTTACTGCATTCAAAATCCTGCAAGCATAGTTTTATTAGCCAACCATGTTTCACGATGCATACAAATGGGCGTCAAAGTGTCAGATCTGTCAACAATTTGTTGGCAAACTCAAGCTAGCAGCCATTCCCCTCAAACCAATAATTATTGATGGTCCATACCAGCAATGGGGATTGGATTTCGTTGGTCCTATCAACCCACATTCTAGTAAGGGACATATTTATGTCCTCACAGGAATAGATTACTTCACAAAGTGGGTTGAAGCTATTCCAACCAAGTGGGCTACCTCAGAAGTTGTTTGTGACTTTCTAAAAGAGAACATTATTTCAAGATTCGGGGTACCATGCAAGATAGTGATTGATAATGCAACATGTTTCTCATCTGAGGAAGTACTAGAGTTTTGTTATGATCATGGCATCATGTTGTCACATTCATTAGATTATTACCCTTAGGGTAATGGACGGGCCGAATCATCAAACAAAAACATTGTCACTATCATACGCAAGCTAGTTGACTCTAATCAAAAGGCTTGGCATAAGAAGCTTTATGATGTTCTCTGGCCTGATAGAATTACCCCCAAGAGAGCTATTGGTACTTCACCTTTCGTCATTCTGTATGGTACAAAAGCAATGCTACCTATCATGCTAGAGTTGTCTGCTTTGAAGCTGGCAACCGCAATTGAAGACGATGAGTTCAAAGATCCTATTGAGAAGCGCACCCTGTATTTGATTAAGCTAGAAGAAGAAAGGGTGGAGGTCATAGAAAAAATCACTCAGCATCAGGAATGAGTGAAGAAAATATTTGATAAGAAGGCTCGCCAACGAGACTTTGAGATCGGTGATCAAGTCCTACTCCAGGACAAAAGATATGAGCCCAAGGGAATGCATGGAAAATTCAATTCCTTATGGCTGGGGCCATACAATATCCACGAGTTTGTAGGGGAGAATACTTATATTGTCACACACATGGATGGCAGGCTCCTTCCGCTACCTTACAGCAGATTATACTTAAAATACTTCATCCCTTCAGGGATGGAGTAATTTCAAACACTTTTTGTTCTCGTAATGTGTTTCCCCTTTCTGTAATATGATCTTTATGTTGTAATGTTTTTCCCCTTTCCGTAATGTGACAGTTGTGTTCTTTGTGTTCTAGAACTTCCAACTTCTTAGGTGATTTTAGGAAGTCCGGTTTTAGGTGATGTAGGGAAAAGTCTTGTTCTAGGTGATTAGGAAAGTGACCTAACTCTATTGCCCAACTGATAAGGCATTGATCCAAGCTTAAAAAGTCTAGAGATTCTAGGTTCTCCTATGCCGTAAGTATCCGCCATGGTCCCCAGACAGAGCCAATTGTTGTACCCAACCAAAATTTTTGCTTCATTAAGGCATTTTGAAACAAGTCTAGAAATTTTTTTGTCAAAAAGTCAAAAAAGCAAAATTTCTAAAAAGAGACGTCAGGTTAGGTTTTCTGGGTTTCTTGAGATATGGATGCTGGCAAAACTTTCCAAAAATAGAATCTCTGACTCAGGTGTCGTGCTTGATTCTCATTGGTCGATTTTGCTTCACGATCGGCACGGTCCAGATGGAATCTTCAAAAGATCAAGTTTTCTCTACTGGGTCATTTCTACTTTTTTAGAAGGTGAAGCATGAGGTAAAAAGTCATCAATAGAGAAAGTTCATCTGCCAGAGCTCGTCGATAAGTTTTCAATGCTGTTCCAACGACGTAGAACCAACGAACCGTCGTTGACTTGACGACGCACACAAAACGATGCAAGCTGGATCCAAGGTGGAATGAAAGGTTGGAAAATTAGAAATTTGACTAAGTGTTGAGAATCTAGGTGCCCCAAGTGACTTGGGGCTCCCAACCTTTCAAGTGTTAGATTTTTTTCATGTTTTTTGAGAAACATCGAAAATGCTTCCATCAGCATGTTTCCAGTTGGTCAAACTTGGTCAAACTTGGTCAAAAGTCAGTCAAAGCCAAGATTTCATCACAGATATGTTCATTTCATACTACTTAGATCACCCTCCATCCTGCCTCGACAGTCATTAGAACGACCGAAATCGAAGATCGAATAGGAGCTGTGAGCACGGAAAACAAGAAAAGGTACAAAACTTGAGTTTTTCAGAAATTTTTTTAAGGCATGGCATGATAGGCACCCCAGGTGACTTCGGGCACCCAAACTCTTTAGAGTTAGTTTATTTTTTAAGTTTTTCTCGAAAAACGTGAATCTCCTTCCGTCAGCCTAGTCTGGTTTAGAGTTGATCAGTTTAGCATGTTTTTCTAGGAAGACATAGAGTACAATCAGCTCAATTTTCATCAGGCCTACCTATTTGCCAGATCATCAGACTCAGTTTTAACCCAATTGACAGAAATTGATACTCGAACAGGGGTCCTTCGCCACCGAAATGTGCACGCAAATCAAGAAATTGAAGAAGTTACAAAAATTGAAAAAATGGCTAAGTCTAGTGAAACCAGGTGCCCCAGGTGACTTGGGGCACCCAACTTGCTCAGTGTCAGAAAATTTCCATGTCCACAGTGTTTTCTGATAGGTTTGTGCCCAATCTTCACCCGTTAGCAGTTTTCAGGAGGTCAAACTTGGTCAAACGATGCTAGATCGTCAGTCAGAGCCCAGAAATGGAATCTAAGTTGATAGGTCTCCAAAATGTCAGGATCAGTCAGCTTTTTCAGTCAATGGTGACATTTCGCCACCTTGTTGAAGTCGGAGACAAGACATATTTAAGTCAAAATGAGTGTTGAAGTGTCGAAAACAAAGAAAAATTGGCTAACACTTCTATCAACTCGCGTGTTCGATGACATCATCAAAGAAGATATTTTTCGTCATCTTACATATGAAGCCATAGGCAGCTACAAAATAGGGATTCTTCCTATTCAAAGACATCCACTTGGATTTGTGCTTTAAAAGTTTCTTTTTTCATGGATAAGAGCGAAGTTTTATTCTCTCACAAACAAAGCTATTTTTTTGCCCTAAAGATCTATAAAGACAAGCATTTGGCTTCTTTATTTCATTATCTTTTGCAGGTTGCATCCAGAGGAAAGATTTTTATTTTTCTTTCAATGAAGATTCAAAGACCCAAATGAAGTGTTTTTTCAACGTTCTTCATAGTTTCGGGTTGAGGAAGCAGGGAGGCTCGCTTTTTCAAGGTCCTTGCTTCAAGAGGATCATTTTTTAGAGATTGGACCGGAGCTTTTTTAGTTTTCGTCGAGATGGGTCCATCCAGTATTTCATCCTCTTGAAGATTGGAGTTTTACTTTTTTCAGGAATCTACCTTTTTCCTGCTTTTTCAAGAAAATCTCCGCTTTTTCAAAATCTGCCAATCTGGGTTGCTTCGAAACAGAATTGCCTACAAAACCCATATGCCAACTTTTTGCTCACATTCTGCTTTTTTTCTAAAAATCAGCAAGTAATTTTTAGCCATTTCTCCAAGATTTTTCTGACATAAGCATGTTCACAATCAATTTTCAAATCTTCCAATATGTAGTACTCTCCAACACAAATCAGGCACAAATGACGTTGGTTCATGATTACCTGAGAACTTCTGAAACAGACTTGCATAAAGTACTTCCAGTGATCAATTTACATTCCTTGGAGGATGTAGGAAATAATGCTATCAGGAATCTAGGACACTCCGGTTTGCTTGCAGCAGCGTCCTTTCCCATCACAGTGCAAAGTATCGAGTTTGTGATTGTTTGCATGACACATTACAATTCGGTCACAAGACAAATCTAGTCAAGAGATGGACATGTGCTCTGCAGCCTGACGCCAAACGACATAGAGAAGTGTTTTACAATACCAATTTGGAAAGAAAACTTAACTATTTCACTTGAAGAATGCAAGAGGGTTTAGAACAATGATAAAGAAAAATACCAGAAAAAGATTGGTTAGAGGTGGTTAAAAGAGAAGCAGAATGTCATGCCAAAGAACGTTGGACGTGGAGAATTCAAGGAGGAACACGCAATAATTATTACTTTGCTAAGCTAGATCATAGGTCAAGCAGATGCAAACAAGTTCCAGCCTTGGATGTTTTACACCATGTCCCAGATTGTTGATGGAACTGAATTCTATGACTAGTCGGCACTCATCAGTGATAGTCTCCACCAACAAATAATTGATTTTCAAAGGGCTCACGAATTCCACATGATATCATACATTGTGTATTTGATGGCTTTTCAAGGTCAATTCAGAGGTTTGAATGTTGTTTGAACTCTGGGTATTCAGCATGTGTATCATCATTTCCCGCAGTTAGAAATCTCTCAAGCTGAACAACATTACAGGTGGGTAAATGATGCATTCTTGATGCATGTAGTGCGAGATATGGATAATGAGTTACATATATGGTTTTCAGCAGATGCTAGAATAGCAATTGCAGAATGGGCTGATTGGTTTATCCAATTTCCCACTTTTTCCTACATCAGAGTATATGGCTTCTGAGGAGAGCCAACCATATTGCCAAGATATCTGACAGATGAAATAGCATTTATGGAATTTTTAAGGCAAGCTTATGAAGTTCACACATTTTTGTGTAGCAGACACAAAGCAACTTTCAACTTTCCACTTGGGATGAGTATATACAGATGCGGATCTGGAGCAGATGCCAAGGCAATTGGTAATGAATCATCCAGATATGGTCTTAAGTTTTTTGACAGGAGGTCTTCATATGATCCTCGTGGTGTTTTTGCATCACATATTGGTCAAACTTGTATGCACAAGTTTGTAGTTGAAGACTTCTAGGCTAATTGTGTTGATGAGTTTAAAGTGCGAGAACACAGTTACGGTAGGTTTACTCTTTAGCAGATGTCTGATATCCTATCAGAAGACATAGAGGGTTTGACAGAGAGTGGTGAAGTTCTACTTCCCACGTATTGTAGGGATCAAGTTGAGCAACAACCATTGCCACCAGCTAATTGGTCAGTAAAATAAAACACTTCCATTGAGGAAAGAACAAGTCGAGTGGTTAAAAACAGTTTGATATTCTTGAAGACTAAGTGGAAGGATGATATTCTGTTAGCAGAGCCGCCAGTTGTGCAACCATCAGATCCTTCCACTTCCAAGCTGAAACGAAGGGTAAAAGCTATGAGTGTTCTCTCAGAGGGAACAAAAATAGCTAAGTTAAAGAGGAAAAAGGATGAGTCTCCAACTCATGTCCAGCAGAAACACCTAGCAGTTGAATCAGAAGCTCATGTTGAACCAATGCTGCATATTGAACGTTACATCCAGATCATGTCTCTCCAGCGTCTTTACCTATCACTTCTCCTATCCACATAGATTCAGAGCCAAATTTGCCTATTCGCAACTTTGATGAAGACATTGATTCATTAGGAGCTGATGAGGTTAGAACCGAGTTTCAAAGAGATGATGGCTCATCCTGGCTTGAAAACATTCTGGGAAGGAAGAGGAGAAAGCCCTCATATCAGCTAGATTTAACAGAACTTAAAAGTGTCTACCAAGACACACCAGACAAGAAGCTGAAGAAGCAGGTTCGCATTGAAAAGAATGCGGATGGAGAAATAATCCTTGAAATTGCAACACCGCCAGACAATAGAAGTGTTGATGATGTCGAGGTTGATGACTTCATGGTTGTCAAAGCTAACCTTGGTAGAAGTACCTGACATATGTCAATCTCTTCAAGGTTGCAGTGGATAATTTGAAGGAAAGGGTGTTAAAAGATGGAGAAGACAAAGCAACTCTCAAAGCTGAAATCAGACAGTTACGGTAGTACATTTCCAACCTTTTTCATGGCACATCATAGGTTGTTTTACCTCTTCCACCAAATCTGGAATCACCAACCGATCAGCAGCATTTCAGTCAATTGGTCCTCTATGGGAGGCACATGAATAGTTGGGTGGAAGAATTTGTGACTAAAGGGAGAGTTGTACTTGCAGAGCTTTATCAATTAAAATACAACACTCATGATTTACTCCAAGGCATTCAGGGATTGTAACAGACCATGGCAGAAAATAGACTGGTGTTTGAGATCATTATCTCTGACTTGAAGATTGCACTTGATTCTGTTGATTCAATTGAGGATAAGAAGACAGTTTCTACTTGGAAAGCACAATATCTTTTCACAGTAAAAACTTATGACAGTATGATTTCAGAGTTGACAGAATGGAAAGAAAAGGTAGTCAACATCCTCAAGTTTGTCAAATCTTTTGTTTCTCAGATCCCGTGCTTGTATGAAAGAGAAGATGGTACCTTATATGATCTCAGGGAAGTACAAGCAGAGTTCCAGACTCTAATCTACAGCAATTTTAATGATGATATCAGTGCCAGTAAGATGAGTTGTTTTGCCGCAATGACAGTGAAATTCGACAAGGTTGTGGGTGAAGTTCATGAATTTCTTTAGATGGTTGCCAATGGTGAAGAAATGTTAGAGAATCAGAATATCATTCTAGAGAGTATCAATGTTCCTGGCAGAGATGCAGTCACTCACTTTTTAGAAGATATTGTTTCCCAGAATATCAACGGATTACATCACCAAAAAGCAAGAATGTTGATGAGCATGCATTTCAAAAGAAAGCAGCTTTAAAACATATGTTTTTTGTTTTAAAGCATTTGCTTTCATCCTAAGCTCATCCATTCTATATTTAGAAAAGAAATCACTTTGTAATAGTTGGAATTTTCTTTGCTTTAAAGCATTTGTTTATTGTATCTTTATCTTAGAATAGTAATAAAGCTTGCGAGTTGGCAAGTTAGGGTTAATCAAGGAGATTTTAGGGTTCCCTACTCCTTTGATTTTAGTATAAATAAGGGCATCCTTGTCCATTGTATGTAATGGTAGTTGTGATAGCAAATTTGTTGTGCCTACTCTAGCCTACAAATATTGTTATTCCAAGTGTCTGTTCACTTAGTGTAATTTGTTCTCCGGTGTTTGATCGCTTTTTGTATGCCTACCTTTTGCTACAACATTGCAGTCCTGAAGTTGTGCCAACTTTGTGATATTGAATAGAAGTCTCATGCCTATTTTTCTTTGATATTCTATCTCGATTCATCAAGTTTTCCTCATCAGATGTATGGCTTCTATAGCTTTCATTTCAACTTCCATCATTAAAGTACTATAAGTCTTGTCGTGTAAATCTGGAAGAAAATTGCTTAAGTTTTTGTTTAAACAATCATTCCTTGTTTACTTTCAATTTCCTTTGCTCTGAATTTACTCAGGAGATTAAAAGCATCGTTAGTCTATGCTTAGTTGTAGTAGAAGTTTTAAAAAAGGAAAAAACCTCTTCTGCAGCGTTTAGAGTTTTATAACTTTGTGCTCGCAGTTGAGAATCAAAAAGAAGATAGGCAAAATTTGGTTTTATTTATCTTTTCAGCGAACATCAGCAAAAAGGGAACTCCCCCTTCCAATAGGAGAGCAATTTATCTATGCATAGCTGTCCATTTCCAACTCGTATTCCAAAGGTGTGAATTGAAACACCAACACCATGTAGAGAGAAAAGATTCTCAATTAGCAAAGCTACATTTGACCCTGAGACTAAATACCTAAAAATCAAGAGTCTTACATGTCTACCAAAATACAAATAGCAATGACCTCTAGATTATTTTTTTTAAATAAATTTTATACACCAAGGTTTGAGTATTATAATAAAAGTTGCATTATTTTGGTGTTTGTCTTGATGCTAATTGTAACTACATCTGACTTGAAGATAGGGAAAATAGCTACAAGCATGCTGAAAACAAACTACAACTAACCCTAGCTCCCAATGGAGTGCATTCCAGCCTAGAAAACCAGTCAAACAAACACAAAAATAAGTAAGAATCTAAGCTACGACATGTCTAATCTCCATTGTCCTCCTCATCTTGCATTGTGTTCTTAGATTTGCAAGTACATGCAACCATCCTGAGAAGCTCATGTGTGTGATTTAGCAAGATTTTGGAGAGTACAGGTTAAGAGAGAAAAAAATGGAACTCAGAGCGAGCAAAATGAAACAAGAGAGGAAAAAATGAGAACTGAGAGCGAGCAAAATGAAACAAGAGAGGAAAAAATGAGAACTAAGCCCTAAAATGAGCTAGAGAAAGGTGTTTTATAGAAGAGGAATTTGAATGAATGGCTCAGATTTAAAGTTGACTTGGAGGCCAAATCAAGGGTGGAGGATGATTAGGGTTTCCTCATCACTAGAGGACAAAAGTGAATTTAAAATTCACAAATATGGTGAGGTGGGAAATGTTTAAATTAAATAAACTTGATTAGTTTATTCAATTCATTTGAGGAAGGGGACATGTGAAAGGGGATTTTGAGGTGATGAAATTTGATTTATTTGTTTGAATAAATCAAATGAAGGGAACTTTAGGGAAATGAATGATTAAGTAATTAATTAATTAAAATCAATTATTTAACCATGGAGGCAAATTAGGGAAAATCAGAAGAATACGGAAGTGATTAGGGTTTTGCGAGGGATGGACACTTTTAGGTGTCTACATCTTGCCCCTCTTTGAGATGATGTTCGAGATGATGCGATTTATGTCGAGTAACATCATTTCAAAGAAGCTAAGGAAATGGATAGAGGAAAAGGATGATGATGGAAAGATAGGACAATGATGCCCCCTCGAGAGGATAGGTGGGTTGGACAAACACAGGTAGGCTCTCAAAATGAAAGGGATTGGTGAGGGAAGAAAGATAGGAGAATGGATAGAAGAAATGAATGATATGTTAGGCTGCAATGATGGTAGAGGAATGAAGATGCAAGAGAGATGGTGGAGGAATGAATGTTTGGCTAGAAGAATGGGAATGAGATCTTTCTTTGATAGAATTTTGAGCTTCTCACTTGCAATTTTTCTGCGTATTATCATAGAACTTATTATGTCAAAGGACGACAATCACCATGGCATGTCAAAGGCCAAAGTGGAAAGTGTAGTCCCTTGTGAAACATGCATGTGACAAACAAGAATTGCCTGACTCAGACTAGTAACTATGATACCTTGTCAGAACATGCGATGAGATAACTGTGAGGTGTGCAAGTCCTTATGCAAGGAAGCATATGTTCTTTCCAATGCATAGGATGTCTTTGGTTCACACCTAATGGAATTCTGATCACACGCAAGGCACCAAGTTGCCCCAGTCATTTTGCCAAGACAAACTACAAGCAACAATCAAAGAAAAAGGTCCCGCTCTATCCTTGCTTCTCTTCATCACTTAGGGACTGCCTTAAGAACCCTAAGAACGAGACAACAAAAAAAATAATCTAGTAAAATAAGACAAACTAGACCAACAACCAGTTGGAATTTTTGCCAAGTGATGTGTTTGATTGATTATGATGGATGAAGAAAGCCTGGTTTCAGGATAGAAGCATCTCATATAAGACGCCTAGTCTGGTTTCGACAATGCCCCTACCTGTCTAAGGCAAGTGATTGATTTAGAATGGAGAAGGAGCCTGGTTTCAGGAAAGAAACATGTATGAGACGCCTGGTCTGGTTTCGACAATGCCCCTACCTATCTAAGGCAAGTGATTGATTGAGTGACACTAGTGTTGTTGGTCAAACGAGCAACACTAGGGTTTGATTGATGATGATGATGATTATGATTGATACTAGTGTTGTTGGTCATACGAGCAACACCAGGGTTTGATTGATGATGTCTGATAAATGACACATGTTGTATAAGGAACAGAATCCTGGTTTCGACAATACCCCATTCCGTATGAGATATGTGATAGTTGACAAGGATAGCTTGATAGTGACATATGATTATCATGAGGTGATTGATTGATTTGACTGATTGGATAGCTTGTCTAGTTGATTGACTGTTTTGGTCTGATGAAAGTGTCCATCTCGCAAAAGGATGACTTATTATGAGAGTTGACTCAACGGACCCTAAGGGACTGACCTAATGCCTCGGGGGCGCATCGAGGATGGCCTTGCCTACGTGAAAGCTCAGAGGTGACGTGGTTCAACCATGCAGACTGTGGATGATCAAGGATGCAAGGGTGGATTTGATTTGAAGAAGTGATTTGACCGATATGATGATGTGATTGATTAGGATGTTGGAATGGATGGATCGAGAGATTTGATTGAGTGATTTAGTTGAGGAATTGAATGATTGGAAGAATTGATTTGGTTGGAATGATGTGATGGATTGAAGTGGTGATGAGTTGATCGAGTGATTTTATTGCTTGAATTTTTGGAGGATATTTGATTTTTTTGTGTTTTGGGGAATATTTGATTTTTTTTGTGTTTTTGAAAATATTTGATTTTTTTTGGATTTTGAGGATATTTGATTTTTTTGGATTTTTGACAATATTTTGATTTTTTTGGGATTTTGACATGTTTTGATGTTTTTGGTTTTTTGAATGTTTTAATTTTTTTTTTGTATTTTTGAAACGTTTTGATTTTTTTGGGGATTTTGTTGATATTCTGATTTTTTTTTGGTTTTTGGGAATATTTGATTTTTTTGCATGTTTGGAAATGTTTTTTTTTTTTGGATTTTCTGAAATGTTTTGGGGATGGCATTAGATGACAATGTAGATAGCCTTTTGTGCTAGATACCAATGACAAGGGGGAACCAAGTCTAGGTGCAAGGATAACAGATGGGATTAGATGAAAGGGTGGGTGATAATAGATAGAATGGATGTATGTGTAAGAGAGCAAGGATGTGATCTCCAAAGGCTATGTCGCAAGGGAATAACATGCCCCATTCTAGGTGCAAGACTTAGGATTTTTCATGACAAATCTTGTGATGATAGGATGATAAGATGGATTATTTGGAAAGGATGAGGTATGTCAAGAGACAACCCAAAACGTTTGTCAACATTGTGCCCCCAATCTTTATCAAGATCAAAAGAGGAAGGGAGGATGAATGGATGCGATATGATAGGCATGCGGGTGTATGAATAAGGATGATAAGGTGGAAAATGATAGGAGGATGAGACAATGTGCCCCCAAGTGTAAGTGGCATAGAAGATCAACTATTTTGATTTTTTTGAATTAGATAGGGAGATATGGACAAGAAGGACTTAGGTGTCTAGTGCCATGAAGGTGATAGTCCCAAAGGTATGTCGCATGGATCATGTCAAATGTCGTTATGCTCATTGATGTTGGTAAGTGATGGCATGAAAGTGAGATGGATAAGGTAGATAGTGGATTATGGAGGGATCGATAGTGGATTATGATGTGGATTATGTAGGGCTGAAAGTGGATTATGATGTGGATTATGTGGGATTTATGTAAGGATGGATGAATGACTTATGCCAAAGCACGGACCATAGGGAGGTGATAAGGTAGATATGTAGGATAATGGTTGAATGATGGGGTGATGTATGTATGGAAAGGAATTATGACCAACGGCTGCACACATAGTGTTAAACATGGAAGCTTGTGATTGGTGGAGGTGTAGGAAGCAATGGTGATGTTTGTTTAGGAGATGGATGATGTAGGACTTTAGGTACCCACATGGACTTAGTATTGTTATGACTTTTGCTTTTCATGTGGGATTGGTTTATGGAATGGGATTTTGGAATGAAAGTGGATGGTTGGGATTTTTGAGAGGTGGATGCCTCTTTTGATTTGCTTTTTTGTTTAGGGACCCATACCATTTGGTTTTGGACTTTGCTTTTGGAGGTATGGGCTTGGATTGATTTTTTAAAGCATTTTGTTTTGAATTTTTGGATTGATGTCCTAAGGCATTAGGACCCTTAGGATTTTTGACTTTATAGGTGGAGGCATCCAAATGTTTATTTTTGAATCCCATGGGGTGGATGGAATGAGTGGAAGCTTTATGTTTAGACAATGTGTGCATTGTTGGTCATGATTAGGATTGTGAGGGAACTTATGAATAATAGGAATGTTGGGTGTTGGAAGCAACGGTGGCAAAGTGGATGGAGGGAAATCAGGAGTTGGAAGTAGATTTGATGGTGGTAGGTGTATGGTCACATACTTTTGACATTTATGGGATGATGGAGGTGGAATGGCAACGTATGTTTTAAGAATGTGATGGGATTTGTGATGAAAAGTGGTGGACTTAGGAGGAATGAAGTACCAACATCGTTAGATTGTTGACCTTGAGGTGTGTATCCAAGGCCATATGAGCGAGGGGGGACTTTGACATGTATTGGCTCCAAAAATACCTTGTTCGTGAAGGCCTAAGCCTTTTCCCATGATAATTAATGTTTTGGAGCATGCGATGGACAATGGGACTAGCGTGGTTTGGACACTAGACATGAGTTCATTATTTGATGGAGAAGGTGATGTGGTGGATAATGGTTGTTGTGTTCCTAAGGAAAAACACTCATGAATGAAGGTAGATAGGCCAAGGGAATATGATGGTGGACTTGAAATGGAGTTGGTGGTGGATGAAGATTGATCGTTAGTGTTGGTGTAATTAAATATTTAATTACACTTTATTAAGTTTACTTAGGGCTAATTTTAGTCTTAGGTTATTCTTAAGTCATATTAGGGTTTTTCTCTAACTTGCAAATATAGAAGTAAGTTCTCACATGTAATTCATTAATCCATTTCATTAATTCATCCAATATTGTGCAAATTATTCCTCTTTGCTTTTTTCTCTTGTGGAAGGTAAATCTTAGGTTTTGCAGGCTTGAGTTAATTATCAAATTCACCAGTTAGGATCTTTATTATGTTCATGTAGATCCAAGTTATTTGTGTGATCTTCTATGTGTATTTAGGGACTTTGTCTCATTATGGAGAGTGGAAGTGGTCAGATCATGAATGGGTGAGGTGGCAAGCTCTTGAGCGTGGAATATGTACAGTTGGCTAAGTGGATCATCATGGTCTTCTTGATCATGGAGGGGATCGTGAGAATGGGATCAAGTGTGCTATGGATAGGTTGAATGGAAGTGGTTTGATCTTGATGCGGATGAAGGGGTCATGTTTCTTCATGCTTAGGATTGTACTCTTGACTTCCTTAAAAGGGAGGTGGAAATGGAATTGGATAACTCTTGAATAGGGTCAGTATGTTGTGGACCACATGATGGGGTTGAATGGATGGACATGGTATTTGAGGACTCTATGATAGGATTATGAAGTGGTGTTTGACATGGGGAGGGTTTATCCCTAGCTAGTAGCCATTGGGTCACATCCTTTTCCAGGGTATTTGCGGAAGGACAATATAGTGGATGGACAATGAGGGTAGATGATGTGGACTTGTGATTAGCAATGCGATGGTAGAATGTACTCATGATGGATGAGGTAGACTTATGTTTCCCTTGTCAAAGGTAGAATGAGAATTTAAGGGCACTTTGTCTTGCTTCCAAGGTGGACTTAGATAAGCTTGTGAATAGACTTGGGGTGCTAGAACCTTGTTCTCTAGGATTGTCATGGAATGATGCATGTCTTCATATCATTTTATGTCTTCTTGTGGGATTAGGACCATGTTGGTAGGTGCTTGCTTAGGATTAATAATGGTGTGGAGTGATTAGGAATGCGATAGAGTGTGGGATTGATTGGATGATTAGATGGGTGATTAGGGATGATTAGGGTATGGTTAGGGTTGTGATTAGGATGACTTGGATATGATTAGGATATGATTAGAGGCAAGGTGACTAGGATGAATTTGATTGAATTATGTGATTAGAAAGGGTGATGTGTAATGACAAGGATGAAGGTGTTGATGAGAATGTTGTGTTTATGTGTTTACCATAAGGATGACTAAGAGGATCTACTCCCTTTTCTCTTTGTTTTGTAACCATGTCTTTACCAAATGAGACTTGTGAATTATGGGATACTATGTGGATGACAATGTAAGGTGATGAAGCCCAGACTATGATAGAGGCTAATGATATTAGTCTTCGAAAAGTCTAGCTCCAAGAGGGTACTCTCGTCTACTATTGACCTTTCAAAGTACAAATTGGATTTATCGAGACCTTGAGGTTTGAAACAAATGATTGGTTAGAGTGAACCCATGAGTTTCAGAATTCACTTGCAAGGGTGTAATTAAACTAGCCTTGGAGTATTAAGCCCAACTTGCAATTGATTCGAAAATGATGTCAATGGCTCTTGGTCCATAGATTTGTACTTGTGATATAGTCAAGCTTCGACAATTTCTCCCTATGTTTTGACCTTAGGAAGACTAATGTTTAGGGTCCTCTGTAGATGTCAAGGGCTAAATGAAATTGAGATGTGATGAAATTTGATCGTAAAGGGATGAAGTGGGATATGTAATGGGTGAATAGAACCAATAGGTCTATAAGGTTTTGACATGGTTGCAATCAAATTTGATAGGGAGGGTAGATGTTCCAAGGTTTCCCTATGGTTGTGGTGTGTTATGATCGGGAATGATTTGGATGGAATCGATTGGATTGGAATGAATAGTTAGGATATGGAATATGATGCGTAATGACGTAATTGTATGGATTGGATTGATTAGGATGATGACTAGGATGAAGGTGATTTGGAATGATTAGGATGACGTGGAATGATTAAGATATGATGAATAGGATACGATTAGATGATTTGGGTTGATTAGGATGAAAATGAATTAGGATATGATGTGGAATGATAAGATGAAATTGATTGGATTTGAAGGGTGAGGATGATGAAATGTAATGATTAGGCATGATGACTTGGATGGATAGAATATGATGATTAGGAATGATAAGATGTGATTATGATATGATTAGAGTGATGGTTAGGATGGGGTGAAATGATTAGGAATGATGATTTAGATAATGTAGAATTATAAGGGTATGGTGAGGATTGGATTGGGGTGACTTTGATATGATTAGGAATGACACGATTGTATGAATTGGGTTGATTAGGATAATGACTAGGATGATTAGGATTATGTGTAATGATTAGGAATGACGAAGAGCATATGATTAGGATGAAGATGGATTAGGATAATGAATAGGATAAGGTGAAATGATTAAGATATGATGAATAGGATATGTGATTATGATGAAATGGGTTGGCTTTGGAGGGTGATTGGGAATGATGAATAGGATATGGTGACTTGGACGGATTAGGATAATGTGACTAGGATATGATGTGGAATGACAAGATTGGATGACTAGATGTTGGTTTGACTTGGAATGAAAGTGGAAGTGGATTAGAAAGGGCATGATGTGGAAGGATGATAATGTGATTAGGATATGGTAAGGATGACTAAGATGATGACTAGAAGAATGATTAGGGTGAAATAGATTGGATTAGGATGATGATGTGTAATGGTTATGCATGATGAATTGGACATGATTATGATGATTAGGCTATAATTGGGATGAGGTGGAATGATTAGGAATGGTAGGGTAGAATGGGATTATGATGAGGTGTAATGATGAGGCATGATAAGAATGTGATTAGGATAATGTGGAATGATTAGGAAAGACGAAGAGGATGTGATTATGAAGAGGTGGAATGATGATTGGGATATGGTTATGATGAGTTGGATTGATTAGTAAGGATGATTAGGATGATGATTGTGATGAGATGGCCTAGTATATGTGGAACGACAAGTATGATGGTTAGGATAGTGATAAGGATATGGATGGTGGGGTGATGATTAGGCAAGGTGATTAGGATAATGATTAGGGTGATGAATGTGATATGATGTGGGTAAGATGGATGATTAGGGTATGAAGGTTGAATGATGAAGATATGAGTGGGATGTGATTAGGATAGGATGAGTTGGAATGGTGAATATGATATGATGTGAAATGGATGTGATGATTAGGAATGATTAAGGTATAATTATGATGAGGTGGCATGAAGACGATGTGACAAGAATGTGATTAGGAATGATTAGGATCGATGTTTGGATATGATAGGATGATGTGTAAGGATAATGTAATTAGGCATGTGATGGAAATGGATTAGGACATGACAAGTAGGATATGATGACTATGATTATGGTAATGTGGAATGATTTGGAATGAGTGATTGGATGCTTAGATAGGTGATTAGGTATGATGTGATTAGGTATGATGTGATTAGGATATGATTGATTAGGATGTAATGGATTGGTATGATGTGTAAGGATAATGGGATTAGGGATGTGGTCGAATGATGAGGATATGATGATGACATGGAATGAATGTGTGGAAAGAATGTCGAGGGTGATGATTAGGCAAGCACAAACATCAATCATAGAAGACACTTGGCAGTCAGTTGGTTGTTTTTGATGACTCATGATGTTTTGCAAACACTTGTAGACATGCACAATCCTAGGCTAGGCAAGGACTATATTTGTTGAATCCCCTAGCTTCACTTATTCAAAGCGGATAATTCTAAGATCTTGCTAGCACTAGCTCCCCTCCACGGCACTCACTTCTCACGCATACCAAGTTCCAGGTTTCCCAAGGCTCGTCCCCCCACCAAACCTTAGGATTGTCCCTACTATCTCAGCTAAGAACTGCAAGAATCAGGGCGGCTTCAAAGGTTACCCTTCTGCATCAACAAATAGAGGGTTTTTGGCCACTATACAAAAAGGTTCTAGTGAATATCCAGGGGACTGGCACCCCACAAGCATCCAGCAAGCCACTTAAGGCTCTAACGAACCCTACTAGGAGTTTAATATACACTAAGGTGTGCCTCCTTTAGAGCTAGCACTGTAAGGTGAGCGCTCATACCGGTTAGACTTGGCTTTCACCTTATCCTCAATTTATATAGCGGGCCAGATGAAAGTCCCGCTTCGTGTCACAAGTGAGTTCTCCTTTTGGATGTGTCTCAAGAGCAGGCCCACTCTAAGGCTCAAACAAAAGCAAGACAAGCTAACATGTTTTTGATCCCCAGACTCGCACTAAGTCGCAAGGGGAGAGCATACACATGTGAACTTGCTCACACTCGCACATGTTCATTGACCTTAGGAAATAGATGTGTGGTGTGATCATGAAAGTGTTGAGAGATGTTTTTGATTCCTAAGATCACATGATGTGTGAGGGAAGAGCATATGCACCTCAAAACAATAACACAATCACCAAACAAAATGAACACTGGTTCATTTTAGGTCCCAAGATATGTGTGAAAACAACAAGTTATGTTCATTTTAGTGCACCAAATCGAAATGTGCCTATGATAAGAAAACACATGCACATGAAATGATGAAACCCTGCATCAAACACATTAGTAGTTTGAGATTTGATTTCTTTGACCAGCGAATGCCACATGCTGCAAATCAAACATTAGTAACAGCAAATCACACTATGATAATGCAAAAAAATGAAATGGTAAGTGAATGCCTCGTTTTGTGAACCTCGAAGTCCAAAAGCGTCAAAAAGAGAATCTTGAAAATTTTGATCAGTGACAACAAAATAAATAGCAGAATCAAAAAAATCAGGAAATTCTAAGCAATTTGAAAAAAAAATTCGTGAAAATCCAACAAAAAACACTTAAGATATTCACCTTTGAAGTTTAAATGAAGCGTTGACTTTGACCAAGAAAATAACTAACAAAACAGTACCATTACCTGTCCAAACCTATACCATTACGAAGTTCTCGCAGTCAGCTTTCCAACACCACCAAATTTGTGAAATTTCGTCACTGTATGCAAAAGTTATGATCGTTTGAAAAAAATCGCCTATTTCAGCATGTGTGGGCAAAAAGGGGTCAATCTGACTATTTGATGTAACAGCTAACGGTTTATTGAAAGTGGTCACATGACAAGTTTTAACTGGTGGTCAAGGTCAGACAGTTAGTGTTGACAATCTATTTGGGGGTTTGGCTCAGCAAAGCCCTCGGTCATCCATATGACCGAGGGTTAAATCTTTTCAAAAAAAAAAAAATTTTAAAAGCAAGTAGACTAAAAACGAGAGGGGGCTATAGGCTCAGCGAACGAAACCAATGATTAAGATTTCCAAACTTTGACCGCAATTGTTAATATTTCGATGGCGACTCAGATTTATTGAAGACCGTATTTCAAAAGACTGTCATAGGCGGTTAGGGTTTTATTTTAAAACTGTAGGCCATTCGATGTGACCGGAGTTTAGAGTTCAAAGGGCAGCACAGGTGAGAAGATGTGCGGGCTAGGGTCAAACCGCGACCAAACTGCATGTGGAAGCGGCATAAGTGGCAACCATTGAGAAGTTCGCAGGCGACGGTGGTGGATATTTTGAATGGGAAGCAACGGTAATGGTTGTCTCCAATGATGGTGGTGACTGTGGTTGAATAGTGGCGGTGGGATATTTGGTATAAGCCGCCCACAACTAGGGTTTGTCAACTGGGCAGAGGACGTCGGGAAGTTTGAAGTTGACTAAGCGGCGAGGGGGAACTCTGAAATAGCGGCGATGACTTATGCAAAGTGGAAGTCGAGCGGTCGCAGAGGTCCCCCTGGTGTCGGCGAAGCAAGGAGGTAAGTGATAGAGATGAAAGAAGGGATGGCGACCTCTCTTAAACTAGTGGCAACTGAGCTGTGTAAGAGGTAGATCGACAGGAAACTCCAAGGTGGCACCGAGAATGGATGGTGTTGGGTTTGAGCGTGGCGGCAAGTGGAAAAAGCCAAACGATATTCGACCAAGGCTTTAAGTCGCAGTTAGGGACAGGGAATTAAACGAGTCGAGTAGAGGAAAATGGCAGCTAGGAGGAGATTTTGGACAATAGGGAGTCGAACAAGGGTAAGCAGAGAAAAAGGGCAAAGTGGTGGTGCAAAGGATTTCAAAGAGCAGTGGTAAGACAGCCGGCAACGACCAAAACACTAGATATTAGGGTTTGAGAAATGTGCCCGATGGAGATTCAAACCCCCATCAAAACCTAAAACCTGCAAGCAAAATCTCAGTCAACCTGCAACGAAAACATTCAAGTTGCCACCAGAGACCTCTTGCAAACAGACTCTGCTTGGCATAATGCAACAAATGGTACAGTCCATCTGTAAAGTACGGATCTGTACGTATCCATACAGTATGAACGACCGTACTAAAAAATTTTCAAAAAAATCAAAAAATTTCACAGGGAGCAAAACCTAGCAAATTTTATGTCAATTTTTGCCTCCCAAGCCTCCCAGACTCAACGGTTTAGTCTGTTTGAGACCAAAAAGCCACCTGCAAATTTTTGCTTTCAGAAGTTGACTAAAATTGATCTTTTCACGTCAGGTTCACAATTTGAAGATAGGGAAAATAGCTACAAGCATGCATAAGACAAACTACAGCTAACCCTAGCTCCCAATGGAGTGCATTCTAGCCTAAAAAACCAGTCAAACAAATACAAAAACAGGTAAGAATCTAAGCTACAACATGTCTAATCTCCATTGTCCTCCTCATCTTGCATTGTGTTCTTAGATTTGCAAGTACATGCAACCATCATGAGAAGCTCATGTGTGTGATTTAGCAAGATTTTGGAGAGTGCAGGTTAAGAGAGAAAAAATGAGAACTAAGAGCGAGCAAACTGAAACAAGAGAGGAAAAAATGAGAACTAAGAGCCCCAAAATGAGCTGGAGAAAGGTGTTTTATAGAAGAGGAGTTTGAATGAATGGCTCAAATTTAAAGTTGACTTGGAGGCCAAATCAAAGGTGGAGGATGATTAGGGTTTCCTCACCACTAGAGGACAAAAGTGCATTTAAAATTCACAAATATGGTGGGGTGGGAAATGTTTAAATTAAATAAACTTGATTAGTTTATTTAATTCATTTGAGGAAGGGAACATGTGAAAGGGGATTTTTAGGTGATGAAATTTGATTTATTTACTTGAATAAATCAAATGAAAGGAACTTAAGGGAAATGAATGATTAAGTAATTAATTAATTAAAATCAATTATTTAACCATGGAGGCAAATTAGGGAAAATCAGAAGAATGCGAAAGTGATTAGGGTTTTGCAAGGGATGGACACTTTTAGGTGTCTACAGAGTATTATAATAAAAGCTGCATTCTTTTGGTGTTTGTCTTGATGCTAATTGTAACTATATCTGACTTTGAAACTTCACGAAAGTTGTACCCATTCATTGCCTTAACAAAGCTCACCTCCTTGGAGTCTGATAGTTTTACATAAGCTTTTAGTTTTTTATTTTTACTTAAAAAACACAGACTAAATTTGCATTAAACTTGCATTTATATTCAATATTTGCAAAGTAAAGGAAGCTAAAATTTATCTGTGCTCATTTGACTGTGCTCCTCGTGGAACATTATTAATATATTACCATATGCCTTTATTGGCAAAAAAATTGTAACAATCTTGCTGATTGAAAATTTGTTTCAGAATGGTACAACAAAGACATACAATTATTGGCGACATTGTGATCTGTGCCATTGATCTTGCAAAATTATGTTAATTTCCATTACAAAAGCTGCCCTGATAACTTTTTTCACCATGCAGAGTAACAGCATTGAGGCAAGTATAATCATGCTTGAGATCTTCGTATGCTTCTAGCTGTCACAAGGGCTAAATAACCCAAACTTAGTTCTTTTCAGAATGTATCCTTCAAAGGCCTCAGGCAATTCTTAAAGTATAATAAAGACAGAATTGAGAGCCTGTAGTACTTCGTCTTCACTAATGTATAGTATATACAGTTAAATCTTTACAATGAAATGGTAACAAGCCCTATACCAAGCTCCTCTGCAAGATCATCCCACAAGGGAAGTAGTACTAACACGACTAAGAAAATGGCTATCGTTAGAGCTGTCCTCCTCCATGATCCCACCTCAGACACATCATTTAAGCATGGTTTTTCTGGTGATCTCTGGAGAACAACCATCAGTCAGAAGAAAATTTCAAACTCAAAACAATAAATAATTGTTAAGGTGTACTAAATTTACTAAGCAACACTCTCACCTGGCAAATCAATATATAAAGTCCCCAAGGCAAAGATAATGGTCCACCTAGCTGTAGAAAAAAATGCAACATGGTCAAATTAGATAGCAACTTCATTTTCTGTTTCAACTATATCAAATGCATTTATGAAGCTAAAAGATCTGAAGCTTAGGCAAAATAACTTGTTATATATTTCTCAGAACAGAAAAGCATTCACACTAATAAAAAGGATGAACATTTGTGATCATTGCAGGGATAGATTGATTTAGTATTGATTTTGAAATTTTCCTGTCACATAAAATTGCAGCGAGGATAAACTTGCAAGCGAGCTAGAGCTACCCATGATTATTAAGATAAGCAACACAATTTTAATAATACTGACGCTGTTGTTAGATGTCCTTGATATGGAAAAGGTTTTCAGATATGATTAAAAATATGAATGCTTATGAATCACAAGCAAGCTGGGTTAATCATTTTAACATAAATTTTGGAAACTTTCCATCAGGATATATGGCAGCCATAATTCTATTGTAGACATTCAAGCTAATTAGTTAAAGCCATCTCTGATAAAGGCAGGGCTGATAAAACCAACAAATATTTGGAAAGAATCCTTTCCAAGCAGAAATAGTAGCATGAAAATAAAGACGTTAGTACCAAGAGCTCAACATAATGGAATTCCCATAAGCAATTAAGGCATGACTGAATGTCAACAATGCCAGAATGGAACACTCACACAAGTATATTCATTTACAAAAGGAGGTGTACTTTTAGAAACAAAATAGTTTAAACAAGTGATATTGTGTTGTAGGCCAGCAATGTTGAATACTGTTATTTAATATATGGATCTGACCTTTGATTGCAAAAAGAAAATGTATGTTGTAAAACTTGGTGAGGAACATGAATCAATAATATCAACAGTTGAGCAGAAACTGCACGGCAACTGCTACTTTTGTTCCCCCAAAAAAAAAATTTAACAATTAAAAATCTTATAGTTAAAGAGTGTCAAATAGAAGCCATTTAGGTCTTCACAGAATTTATGACAACAAATTGAAATTACTCATTTAGAACAGCTTTCTTCCATCCACCTATCATGACAAAGGAACATATGTGCACAGATGTTACATAAACTTGCCTACAGATATTTGTTAAGGAAGCACACAAGATTATAATCACATAAATAAGAATGACTACTGCAAAGAAGGGTATTAGAAAGAAAGTAAAGCAAAGATGGGACTCGAAAGTAGGGCCAGTAAAAATAGCAAGAGAAAGTCAAGCATGAGCTCTAACGACAAGCAGGTCAAACAGGATTTGATAGTATAGCCGGTAACAATAGCAAGAGGGAGTCAAGCATGAGTTCTAACATCTAAAAGAAACAAGAGTTTAAAGCCTAAAAGCTAAAAGCATAACAAAAGCTTCTATTTGACTAGGGGGTGAACAGAAAACAGCTACTCTTAATACATGCCAGAAAATATATCGTGTATTTGAATTTCAAACAATATAAATAGCCATGTTAAGGCAAGATCCATCCCTACGGAAGATAAAATTGATGGAAACAAGGGATGGAAGAGAGCCAGATCAGATCTGTATCAAAATACAGAAAAGATGAAGGATAGACATCCTCATTAACCAACATAAAAGAGCCAATAAAAGTTCTCATAATGCCTATACGAAAATGGTCTGGACTAATTGGTCTAAAGACACCTCCCAGAAACTCTCCTAACAATCCTGGAAACTTCAAAGAAAGGTGGACAGTCAGACTTAGAAAGCAAGAAACAATCCAGCTCACTAGTTGACATACATACTTGGAGATGTCAAGAAAGAAGTACAAAGCGAAAATAATTTATAAAGGAGCTACTTGTTAATTATTTGGGTGGGCAGAAGTTTGTGTGGGTGTGGGTGTGTTTCTTTCTTCACAAGCAAAATTCTTCAAAAAGGCATTTTCTAACACAGTTTTTTGGTGTGTGTGCATGCACACTTGTGACTACATCAAAATTCAAATAAAATAAGCTTCAGCATTTTATTACTATTCTTAGCTTAAATGGTTGGTCCTTACAGCAAGCTACTCTTTTTACACGCATGTTCAAAAGGTAGTTTGCTTCAGTTAAAAACTAAAACCAATATATTACTATGCCATTCATACGCAATATTTAGGCCAATTCTTTGATTAACTTTGTATATTTTCAACTTTTTGAGAACTATGAAGAGTGGATTAAGTAGGGGCAAAGATGTCAAACCACGCCCAGCCCAAGTAATGCATAAGTTGTTAAACCAAAGCCAACCAATGCGTTTTTCCCGAATGCAGCCTGCAAAGAAATGATTTTTTGGTTTAGTAATTGGTCTTTTTAATACTTGTATTAAATGCCTTACATTACACATCAAATCATAGGACATTCACCAACCTTAAGGCATTGGCATGGTAAAGAGTTCTAAAGTTTGTTATCTCTATAAGATAAACTCTCCTAATGTTGATAACTACACTTACAATTTTTTTCTTATAAACATTAGCAATACAAGAATGATACAATTTTTGCAAGAGACATCTCTTGAACACAGGTTCATAATAAAAATCAGATTCAACAAACTGCAATGTTTTCTCCCACTAGAGATGGACCCAAACAAAACAATCTACCAGAAAGAACACTAGAATCATGTATGCATTTATAAAATTTTCTATTCGAAATCAAATGGAAATTCTTCAAGGTTGCAATAAAGGTGACCTACAAAACAATATATCAGCAGATGTCAACTATATTGATACACTGTAAATGAGAACATTTGCATATTTAGTCAAGTGGAGAAGACTATAATTACAAGGAGTGAAAATGAAAATCACATATACTGTGATTCATAGGTTTATGAATTTAGACCACTTTAGGAGATAGTAGTGGAATAACCGAATGAAGCAAGTTCATTTGAGTTTAATATTCTCTGATAGGACAAAGAGATTTTGAAATAAGGTGATACTCTTTTTCACTCTTGGTGCACAAGTACAAAACTGAGAAAGAGCTAAGGAAGATAATAATTAGCAACTATATCCAGCAATGACTAGAGACTATGTGCAACAACGATAGGAGAATCATATGCATAAGTTATTAAACCAAAGGCAACTAGTGCACCCTTCCCGAGTCTAATCTACATAATAACAATTTTTTGCTACCAAAGAATCATTTCCAAATCAACTATATATACCTACATTCTTACCTCAAATCCTTGTCCATCCACAAAGCCCTTGTGATGAGTGTTTTTTAAACTCATCTTAGCATGCTTTGAATGAATTTGGGTACCAAATGATAGTTGCAGAGTATGATTGGAGAATAGATAACAAATACTGGGTGTAAGATCTCTTGGCCTCAACCACTCTTTCCTATATAAGGATAGTTATATACGCTTATCTGCTTTCTTTGGATGTTGAATTGTGTTTTTATTAAACATACTCAAACAGGAATGGATTGGGAATGGTTTCAGGTCTGTCCAATTAAGTGACAGACTGTTTGGTAAACAAAGAACTTTGTCAGGCAGGAAACAAGCTTGGCAAGGTAAGCTCTGGACTTGGTCAGGTAGGCTACAAATTCATTCATAGAAGAAAACAATCAACTTGCAGAGCACAGAACATTGTGAAGGAACATGATTTGATTGAATACCTTTGTGCACATTGCCTTGCCATTTCTGATCAGTCAAATGATCAACTTCATTGGAGAAGTGGAACGTGGATCAGAAGACACATGAAGCAGGTTTCAGGTATCAGAAGTTGGTAATTTAGAGAGAAATGGAGTATTTCGAGCTTCTGTGTCAAATTGCCGGTTTCAGACAAGTAGCAGTTTCATAATCACTGGGGAAGTGTCATGACTGCTGAAAAGAGGCAGTTTCATATTTGCTGGGAGAGTTTCATCACTATTTAAAAGTGGCAGTTTCATCATGCGACATTAACAGCAGAAAACCTCCAAGAACACTTTGAATTCCTCTTCCTATTGGTTTCTAGAGACTTTGGGATTTCTGAGATGACTGTTCTGGCCTATATCGCATGTAAATGCCCATAGAGGCAAGAGAGAAGGATTGGAGTTGAATTGTTTGAATTCTAGTTAGAGTTCATAGGTTCAAGAAAAACATTGTCATAGGCAAAAGAACAAAGCTGAATGCATAGGAGAGCTGTTGTAGTGGTCTTAGGGACTGAAATAAGTTGATTTCAAGCTGGTTGTGTGCCCAAGAGGCCTAAGATTGTAATTTCAATTGAGGATAATGGAAAGTGAGTGTTTTTCCTAACTAATTGCTGGAGTTTTATCTTGGGATTTGGGTTCTCCAGGAAAAATCCTTGTGTCTTTATTTTGTGGTGTTTATTTGCTATCAATTTCCTTAAGTTCTTTGTTATTGATTTGCTTAGAATGTGCAGTTCATCCTTAATTCTATATATGTGTGATTGATTGTAAACTTGTAAGGTATAGCTTTCACTAGTTTACAGATCATTTTTGTAACCAAAGAAGAAGACATGACAAAGAATGACTAAAGGACTATTGCATTGATATGTCAACTTGAAGGCACCTATACTTCTGAAATAATATAATTGTGTAATAAAGTCATAGCAGAGTCCAAGTTGTCACAAATACTTAGGTGGTCTATTTAGGAGAAGTTGAATGCTTAATAAAGCATGCTATTCACTGTAGGAGGCCTTGTAAAATTTATTAATTATTAATAAAGTACCCACCTAATACATTTGAAAAGTGATGGCTAACAAACCATTTGGTATAAATGGTTGTCAAATAGTTGGGCTCCCTAGTTCCTTAAGTCAATAAGAGCTTCACGAGAAGGATTCATCCTCTTCCAAGCATTTACATTTCTCTTATTTAAAAAAGTATTAGAAGGAAGAAGTTCTTCTAAAGAAGTTGCACTATGAGGGGTGGTGCCCCTCTCCCTAGAAAGCATCCAATGGATTGCTGGGAGGAGGTACCCCACAGAAACACAAAAAGGAGGGAAGCATACCTTAAAATGGTGCAATTTGAGTAATATTATTAAATAACAAATCATTACAATGAGAGTGTGTGTCCATACACTTTAAAAAATCTCAACTTTCAAATGGATGTGAAAATTACTAGAATCATGGAATTCGTCACTATTATTAGATAAATACATCTATTTATTAGAGAGAGAGAGATGCATCTTATGTTACTTCAAATTATAGTTCGAAAACTTGGACTCCGCAAACCCAAAAAATTCAAAGACTCGAACTTGGAAAATTTTCATAAAAAACACATAAATTTATAAAAATATTCTTCAAAAACATGCATACTACTAAATTTAGAGAACATATTACTGATTTTCTTCATATATAGATCAAAATTAGAGTTCAATACACATCATAGATCAAAAAACGAGTCCAATACATATAAACATCAAGTTTCAATATAAATAAAAAATAGAAATTATTATTTCGATGTTCATAATCTATAAATTTCTCCTACAACTAAAGCTCAAGTAAGGCTATGTGGGTGTCCTCAAATTGGATGGTAGCGCTGCAGCTTCTTGTTGTGGAACAATATCATCCTCAACAGGACTCTCAGGCATAGGATCATGATGTGAATGTGATGAACCCCCCATACAGTGCCACTTCTACTTCCCATTCCATTGCCTCCCTCTCCAAATCAGCTATATCATCAATAGTAATGGATCCACCTTCTCAACAATCCAATCTGAATATAGATCAATGTTATCAAGGTCAAGCACCTCATGTGTCTTCTGCCCCTCTACCTTCTTTGCACACAATCGAAGGTTGTATTGTACAAATACAAGGTCATTGAAACATTTTTGAGCCAACATGTTGTGATTCTTTGTGTGAACGGCTTCAAGAACACTCCAATTGCACTCACAACCTAAAGCTCTATAGGGCTGAACCAAAATGCAGATGGCGAGTTTTTGAAGATTAGATATTGTTAAACCAATATCTTTCACCACAAATCTACAAGGACAACATTTATAACTCTATAAGGATTTTAGTAAACTTAAAAAGTTCTAGTAAACACTAAACTAAAATTAAACATATATATTTTTACTTGGTTGCACAGAGTGACTCTCTTTCAAATGCATAAAGGTGAAGAAAACAACCTCCCCTCCGCCCCTTTATAAATTTGTAACTCATCGTGTATGATGTCTCTAACGTTTTCATCAAGGACTATCCTCACCATACACGTGTTGAGGCCATCAATAACATCCTTATCTCCTCTGAATGAACTATAGAAGAAAAACTTAGGCCTCTTTAGAGTAAGACAATTTTGTCTTATATACAAGTGTTGTCTTTTCTAGAGGGAGGTCGGCCACTTGGGAGTATAAATAAATTCAAATTTAAATCTCATACTTGGCGCCAAGGTATCTGGGTCGGCCCATATTGACATTGTCTTATTCCCATTCTTATTTTGTTTAAATCTTTAATTTAAACAAATACACATTTCTAACTCTGCCTCCAATTTCACAATCTCTCCAACAGGAACGTATAACGGGCAACTCTTATTTTGCTTTGAAATCAATGACTCCATGCCTTTGACATCAATGACAACATATTCCAACAATCTCTCCCTTTTTCATTGATGACAACACAAACATAATTCTCTCCTTTTGCTTTGCTCCCCCTTACTTTATCTCTCCCTCTTTGACATTAATGGCAAAGGGACACTTAGTATACTTCTTTCCTTCGATGTGATTCTATGACGCTCCCCCTATCTGTAAGGCTCCTTTCTGTAACTCTTCCTTTTTCTGTAGCTGTCTCTTTCTGTACTATTCTCTCTGTCTGTCATGCTCTCTTTGTCTCACTACTCCCCCTGTCTCTAATTTTCCTCTTTTAATGGTAATGGGATGCTCATTACCCTTATAATAGTCATCAATTGATCTATCTCTGAATACCTTCTCTATGAAGCTGAAGATGATGCTTTTGGATAGCTCCCCTTGAACTCGTACTTCACCTTATGGACTTGTTGATACCTCTTGTGCATAAAATGCAGTTTACACAAGCATAGATTCTTCATTTTCCTTATTATCTTGCTCTTGTTTCCTTCTCTATACTCTTGTATTTTCTTCCTCTTGACTATCCATAGCTTCCACTCTCTTGTTCTGCCTAGCGAGTTCCACAAGACCACTTCTACAGAAGCATGCTATATGTCCATAGTTGTTGAACTTGTAGCACACAACATTGTAGTTCAACAAAGGAGTGAAAGAATTGAAGATTCTTCTTGGGATCTCATACGGACTTCTACTCTTGTTCCATCCAAAATTTCTTGCTTGTGTTCGACAATCGCTTGCCTTATGACCAAAATGATTACAAGAATAGCAATAACCATAAAATGAATGTTGAAACCTGTTCATTTGCACTTGCCTTGGAGGGAATGGTCTTCTGAAATTTTCTCTATTGCCTTTGTGAGAAATACTGGTTTTCTGAGTAATATTACTTTCTCTCTTCTTGGAACTATCACCATTTATGGAGCTCTTAAGCAAATTTGCATATCCTTTGGGCTTCTCATTTGTTTTCTTTGGTAACTTTGTAACCTTAGAACTTGAGCTTTCTTTGGTAATCTTTTGATTCTCTTCAAAAACAAGACTTGTTTTATTGACTGTCGACCTTCGGGAACTAATAATATTATCCAACATTTCAGTGCTATTCTCAACCTTTAGGCTCCTGTTTAGTTGAGCTTTTGTTTTCTCCAATTCCTTTCTCAAGGAAACAATTTCAAACTCTAGTCTTTCACAATCTTCTTCCTTTGTCTTTAGTTGAAATCTCACTTCCTCTTCTATCTTCTTTGCTTCTTCTATTTGAATCTTCAAGTCGATGATGAGCGTTTTTGCTTCTTCAAGACCTTTTGACATATTTGTTTTTGCATCGAGGCTTTCTTCTTCATATTTTTGTAGTTGCAACTTTTGTTTCGAATTCCTCTTTCTAAGCTTCTCAATCTCATGGTAGGCAAAATGAAGTTACTCCTCGAGATCCACTTCTCCTTCATCTTCACTGCACTCTTCTTCTAAATTTCTTTCTTTTTCTCTTTCCTCTTCATCTTTAATAGCATTGTTCCTTTCTTCTATTGCCATGAAAAGTATTTCTTCCCTATCACTGTCAAACAAGCCTCCATCGCTTTCCTCGGATGAGCTACTAATTTCTTTAGAATAAAGGCTCTTCTTGTATTTCCGGAGGTTCTTCCTTTTCTCATGTGACTTCGATTGTAACCCTTCCTGTATTGTTGATATCCTCTTTCTTCATATCGTAGTCCTCTTCATCGTTGCTACTCTCACTTTTGCCCTGCAGACACTTAGAAGCAAAATGACCTAATTTACCATAGTTAAAACATTTCAACTTACCTTGGTACTTACCTGATCCTTTCTTGAGCTTTCTTTCAAAATGGACTTATTTTGCATCCAAACCATCGTTGGAGCTATCGCTTGATTCATACCTTTTATTCCTTATCTTCTTTGAAGCTTTAAATGTGGCCTCTTGTTCAAATGATTTGTCCTTTTCTGTCCTCATTTCATATGCCATGAGATTCCAGTGTAGTTCATCTTTTGTTAGCTTATCCAAGTCTCTCATTTTTTCAATAGCTGACACTTTGCATCAAATCTCATAGGAAGAGATCGTAGTACCTTTTGTACTATCGTGGATTCTTCCATATTTTCGCCAAGTCCTCTAATGGTATTGACAATTTCATCCACACGGAGGAGGTAGGCTGCAATATTTTCATTATCTCTCATCTTTAAGCTCTCAAATTGTCTTCTATGGGTTTGGAGCTTGGCCTTCTTAACTTTGTCATCTCCTTCATAAATATTCTTTAGCTTATCCCACATCTCTTTAGCAGATTTGCAGCATGTTACCTTTACAAACTCTGATTTGGTGAATCCGAATAAAATAGCATTTTTGGCTTTGGCATTATTTTCGCTTTCCTTCTTTCCATCCTTATCTGTTGGTGGTGATGTAGGAGCAGTATATCCATTCACAACGGATTGCCATATGTCAAACCCTAGAGCATTCAAATAAGTCTCCATCCTTATGCTACAAAAGGCATAGTTGGTTCCATCAAACAATGGTGCCCTGTTTGAGGAAAATCCATATCCATCCTTTCCGGCCATGTGTGCTTTTAAGATCTACCTTCAAGCGGTTAAGCTCTCTCCGAAGGAACCGGCTTTGATACCAATTGATGAGCACACGGTTATACTGAGAGGGGGGGTAGGGGGTGAATAAGTATAACATAATCTTTTACTTTTCAAAACTTAAGCAACCACGGCAATAATAAACATGCAAGATCTAGCAATTACAAACATAGAGATACCACACTATTTATGTGGAAACCCCTACGGGAGAAAACCACGGCAAAATGTTGCTTATATATATTGATCTTCTTTTGTAGGCACCAACCTACTTCTCTTACAATTCTTCTTTTGTGAGCACCAACCCACAGGGGAAACCAATCCCCACTTACAGAATTTTATAGGCTCCAACCTATTGGAGATACCAATCCCCACAGGTGAGCACCAACTCAACAAGAGACACCAATTTCTTATTTGATAGCTTCAACCTATTAATTCTTCAATGACTGATATGATTTTCTCCTTCACCCAAATCTGATCAAATATAATCACAATCTTCCTTCTCAAATTTGGTCACTATCATGCACCAATTTCCTTCATAAAGCTGATTATAGACATGCAAATATCTCGCTCTTAATTCTTTTCTAACAATCACACACACTTCCTTTCAAAATAAATCAGATTTGCACTTCATAATTCTGCCCCTTCTCTTCCTTCAAACTTAGAAATAAATCATTGAATTCTTGCTTTCCAATCACCTTTTCTCTCACCTTTTATATCTCTTCAATGTAGGTGATAGACACATTCTTTCATAAAGAACACCACCTTTCATTAAAAATGTAACTCTTCAATTAACCGCTGCCCGTCATAACAAATCGTTGATCAATGTTCAAGCAAATCGCACCCCTTTATAATGTAATCGCTGCCCTTGTATTTTTAAATCGCTGCCTTTGTATATCTAAAACGCTGCCTTTGTATATTATACAAATCGCTATTGTAATCATATATTAGTCGCTGCTATCCATTTACTAAATGGCCTATACAAATTGCATTATTACAAGTATTTGATTGCTGCCTTTGTCCATGCAAATCGTATCATCTCATTGTATATTTAGAGTAAGACAATTTTGTCTTATATACAAGCGTTGTCTTTTCTAGAGGGAGGTCGGCCACTTGGGAGTACAAATAAATTCAAATTTAAATCTCATACTTGGTGCCAATGTAAATGGGTTGGCCCATATTGACATTGTCTTATTCCCTTTCTTATTTTGTTTAAATCTTTAATTTAAACAAATACATATCTCTAAGTCGGCCTCCAATTTCACAATCTCTCCAATGGGAATGTATAGCGGGCAACTCTTATTTTGCTTTGACATCAATGACTCCGTTGATGACTCTGTGCCTTTGACATCAATGACTCCGTTGATGACTCTGTGCCTTTGACATCAATGACAACATATTCCAATAGAGTTTTCCTTCTTGCATGTGTACTGCTTCTATGTCATGTCTTGACACATCACATTCCATAATGTCTTTTTGACAAATATGGAGTAACTAGAACTGGAGTTGTGCACATGGCCTCCTTTAGCTTCTCAAATGCCTTGGTGCCTCATTCCATTGTAAGGAATCCTCCTTCAACAAGGTTGTGAGAGGTGATGCTATGCTACCATAATTCTTTACAAATCGGCAATAGCAACTTGTAAGCTCTAAGAAACCCAATAAGTTCTTGAGGGTCCTGGGCATTTTGTATTCTACTATAGCCTTGATCTTGTGAGGATCCACCTTGGCTCCCTTGTGTGAAACAATATGACCTAGGTACTCCACTTCTTTGACTCTATTAAGACCAAAAACCACAAGTCCAAAACCCCAGAGTATATTCTCACTTCCCAAGCCAGGGGATGTCATCAAGGAAGTAGAACAGGGGCTCATCAACAGATTATGGATGGTTAGAACCTAACTCTTAGGAGTGGGTAATCTCCTCTTCACTTTTGGTTCAACTAGACCAAGGAGGGTGTTCCTAGAGGTATCCCTCAAAAGGGATTGATCACACAATACAAATTATGCAAAAGAATCATGGAATTCATTCACTATTATTAGATAAATACATCTATTTATTAGAGAGAGAGAGAGAGAGATGCATCTTATGTTACTTCAAATTATAGTTCGAAACTTGGAGTCTGCAAACCCAAAAAATTCAAAGACTCGAACTTGGCAAATTTTCATAAAAAACACATAAATTTATAAAAATATTCTTCAAAAACATGCATACTACTAAATTTAGAGAACATATTACTGATTTTCTTCATATATAGATCAAAATTAGAGTTCAATACACATCATAGATCAAAAAACGAGTCCACTACATATTAACATCAAGTTTCAATATAAATAAAAAATACAAATTATTATTCCAATGTTCATAATCTATAAATTTCTCCTACAACTAAAGCTCAAGTAAGGCTATGTGGGTGTCCTCAAATTGGATGGTAGCACTACAGCTTCTTGTTGTGGAACAATATCATCCTCAACAGGACTCTCAGGCATAGAATCACGATGTGAATGTGATGAACCCCCCACTAATGGCCCATGTTCCGCCTCCTCATACACTGCCACTTCTACTTCCCATTCCGTTGCCTCCCTCTCCAAATCAGCTATATCGTTAATAGTCCACCTTCTCAACAATCCAATCTGAATATGGATCGATGTTATCAAGGTCAAGCACCTCATGTGTCTTCTACCCCTCTACCTTCTTTACACACAACCGAAGGTTGTATTGTACAAATACAAAGTCATTGAAACATTTTTGAGCCAACATGTTGTGATTCTTTGTGTGAACAGCTTCAAGAACACTCCAATTGCACTCACAACCTAAAGCTCTATAGGGCTGAGCCAAAATGCAGATGGCGAGTTTCTGAAGATTAGATGTTGTTAGACCAATATCTTTCACCACAAATCTACAAGGACAAAATTTATAACTCTATAAGGATTTTAGTAAACTTAAAAAGTTCTAGTAAACAATAAACTAAAACTAAACATAAATATATTTTTTACTTGGTTGCACAGAGTGACTCTCTTTTAAATGCATAAAGGTGAAGAAAACAACCTCCCCTCCGCCCCTTTATAAATTTGTAACCCATCGTGTATGATGTCTCTAAGGTTTTCATCAAGGACCATCCTCACCATACACGTGTTCAGGCCATCCATAACATCCTCATCTCCTCTGAATGAACTATAGAAGAAAAACTTAGGACTCTTTAGAGTAAGACAATTTTGTCTTATATACAAGTGTTGTCTTTTCTAGAGGGAGGTCAGCCACTTGGGAGTATAAATAAATTTAAATTTAAATCTCATACTTGGCGCCAAGGTATTTGGGTCGGCCCATATTGACATTGTCTTATTCCCTTATTTTGTTTAAATCTTTAATTTAAACAAATACACATCTCTAACTCAGCCTCCAATTTCACAATCTCTCCGACGGGAATGTATAATGGGCAACTCTTATTTTGCTTTGACATCAATGACTCCATGCCTTTGACATCAATGACAACATATTACAACAATCTCCCCCTTTGTCATTGATGGCAACAAAAACATAATTCTCTCCTTTAGCTTTGCTCCCCCTTACTTTATCTCTCCCTCTTTGACATCAATGGCAAAGGGACACTTAGTATACTTCTTTCCTTCGATGTGATTTTGTGATGCTCCCCTTGTCTGTAAGACTGCTTTCTGTAACTCTTCCTTTTTCTATCACTGTCTCTTTCTGTACTATTCTCCCTGTCTGTCATGCTCTCTTTGTCTCACTACTCCCCCTGTCTCTAATTTTCCTCTTTTAATGGTAATGGGATGCTCATTACCCTTATCATAGTCATCGACTGATCTATCTCTGAATACCTTCTCTATGGAGTTGAAGATGATGCTTTTGGATAGCTCCCCTTGAACTTGTACTTCACCTTACGGACTTGGTGATACCTCTTGTGCATGAAATGCAGTTTGCACAAGCATAGATTCTTCATTTTCCTTATTATCTTGCTCTTGTTTCCTTCTCTATACTCTTGTATTTTCTTCCTCTTGACTATCCATAGCTTCCACTCTTGTTCTGCCTAGGGAGTTCCACAGGACCACTTCTACAGAAGCATGCTATATGTCCATAGTTGTTGCACTTGTAGCACACAACATTGTAGTTCAACAAAGAAGTGAAAGGATTGTAGTTTCTTCTTGGGAACTCATACGGACTTCTACTCTTGTTCCATCCAAAATTTCTTGCTTGTGCTCGACAATCTCTTGCCTTATGACCAAAATGATTACAAGAATAGCAATAACCATAAAATGAATGTTGAAACCTGTTCATTTGCACTTGCCTTGGAAGGAATAGTCTTCTGAAATTTTCTTTGTTGCCTTTGTGAGAAATACTGATTTTTTGAGTAATATTACTCTCTCTTCTTGGAACTATCACCATTTATGGAGCTCTTAAGCACATTTGCATATCCTTTGGGCTTCTCATTTGTTTTCTTTGGTAACTTTGTAACCTTAGAACTTGAGCTTTCTTTGGTAATCTTTTGATTCTCTTCAAAAACAAGACTTGTTTTATTGACTGTCGGCCTTTGGGAACTAATAATGTTATCCAACATTTCGGTGCTATTCTCAACCTTTAGGCACCTATTTAGTTGAGCTTTTGTTTTATCCAATTCCTTTCTCAAGGAAACAATTTCAGACTCTAGTCTATCACAATCTTCTTCCTTTGTCTTTAGTTGAAATCTCACTTCCTCTTCTATCTTCTTTGCCTCTTCTATTTGAATCTTCAAGTCGATGATGAGTGTTTCTGCTTCTTCAAGACCTTTTGACATATTTGCTTTTGCATCGAGGCTTTCTTCTTCATATTTTTGTAGTTGCAACTTTTGTTTCGAATTCCTCTTTCTAAGCTTCTCAATCTCATGGTAAGCAAAATGAAGTTCCTTGAGATCCACTTCTCCTTCATCCTCACTGCACTCCTCTTCTAAATCTCTTTCTTTTTCTCTTTCGTCTTCATCTTTAATAGCATCGTTCCTTTCTTCTATTGTCATGAAAAGTATTGCTTCCCTATCACTGTCAAACAAGCCTCCATCACTTTCCTCGGATGAGCTGCTAATTTCTTTAGAATAAAGGCTCCTCTTGTATTTCTAGAGGTTCTTCCTTTTCGCATGTTGACTTCGATTGCAACCCTTCCTGTATTGCTGATATCCTCTTTCTTTCTTCATATCGCAGTCCTCTTCATTGTTGCTGCTCTCACTTTTGCCCTGCAGACACTTAGAAGCAAAACGACCTAATTTACCACAATTAAAACATTTAAACTTACCTTGGTACTTACTTGATCCTTTCTTGAGCTTTCTTTCAAAATGGACTTCTTTTGCATCCGAACCATCGTTGGAGCTATCGCTTGATTCATACATTTTATTCCTTATCTTCTTTAAAGCTTTAAACGTGGCCTCTTGTTCAGATGATTTGTCCTTTTCTGTCCTCATTTCGTATGCCGTGAGGATCCAACGTAGTTCATCCTTTGTTAGCTTATCCAAGTCTCTCATTTCTTCAATAGGTGACACTTTGCATCAAATCTCATAGGAAGAGATCTTAGTACCTTTTGTACTATCGTGGATTCTTTACAAATCGGCAATAGCAACTTGTAAGCTCTAAGAAACCCCATAGTGTGATGCAATGCTACCATAATTCTTTACAAATCGGCAATAGCAACTTGTAAGCTCTAAGAAACCCCATAGTGTAATATCCCTAATGGATATTTTATGAATCAAATCCTAAGTCTGAAATCTGACTTTATTTTTGCACCTTCAATTTGTGTTTCAACAACATGAAATGTAGAATAGCATATGCCAAAATATTGATGGCAAACAACTACCCTTACTTGGAATGAATAATATTCATTGGACATACAATTTGATAGCAAATAAATTGATTGAAACTATTTCAGACCTCACTGTCAAAAGTCAGTATCCTACTACAATTTATTTGGAGGGCTTAATGATATCCAATACAATTATCTATGCTGCTGTTTACAAACAGATATAATACATACCATGGATGAATGACAATGGACCAAGACATTCGTACACATAATATGGAATATCACTGCTGCTGACAATAGAAGAATTTATACCACCTGATAGTAAGGTAATACGATCATTGTACTGACCTAAATATGAAGATGTGATTCAACAGTACTTGTTTAAGCTGATAACACAGTTCTGCAACCTGAATTTCCTATTTCCTCTGGATGGATGTATGTTTCAGTAGTACTGGACCCAACTGATAGTGCAGATCTGTACACTTAACCCTGATTGGAACTCTGGACAGTATTAGGAATGCTGGGTATGTTAATATCACACATAAATCTGTGTGTTTCTAAGTACTCCAAATCATTGCTTCAATTCAGTTATGGTACGGGATTCTTCTTTACATTATTTCCCAACAAAAATACAAGTTGTAGCTGCCAAAGTTGGTCTTCAAGCTGAATGGGACCCACCCTGTCAGATTTGGTCTCCTTGGAAGGAACAAGGAATGAATTTATCTAATCTAATATCCTTAAATTACTTTTTCAACCAGCTGCGTTGGATATTAAGAGTAAATTCATACAACCTGGGACCCACACTTCACCAATCTCTTCATGATAATAATCTATATTAAAAGAAAGACCCTGCTGGACCTTGTCAGATATTGTCTCCCCCGGAGATGGCAAACTCCAGATTTAATAATGATTGTAATGAAATGGTTTGGAAGGGCCTACCAAAGAATGAAGCGCTAGCAAAGAGAGGTTCTCAAATATTATATTGAAAAGAATTCCATGTTGCCACGATTCCTTATTGATCTCCCTTTGCCTTCAACTTTGATGATCTATATTATATTTCCAAACAGCAATTTAACCGCTTATCCTCTATGATTTCCCTTTTGACACTTCGTGGTCTCTCTTCAAAAAGCGACGACCCCCGATTTCTTTTAGATTAATATGCAAACTTCAATTATTTGGAAAAACTTTCATACCTTCAGCTTCGCATATCATGACACCCTAAATGATTTATGAAGATGAGCGATCAATACTAATGCTTTCAAATGAACAATATCTGCATACAAAATATATAGAGATATTTGAACCATAAACCCATTAAATCTGCATAATATATATTCTGATTATTCAACAATGTCTGCAAACATAGATCTTCAATGAAACTCAAAATGGTCTCGAACCAAATATCGAAAACCCAAATACAATGAAGCACAATTGTGAAATTTGAAGCAATTTCACCTCTACAATTCACCAAGGGAACATCTCTTCGGCTCAGCAAATGCAAGGGAACATCACCTTGTCAATCCACTGAATACAATTTGTCAAAAGACAAAAACCCAAAACCAAGTATCTGAAAAACATCTAGACATGACTTCAAATGACTCTCAGGGTTGCTTTTAAAGCCATTACATTAATTAGGCCCAGCCTAATTTTATTAAATGAGAGTTTACATGTACACATCAGACCAAAGCATTTTAAATGCTTTTACATAAATTTTATTAAATGCTTGCATTTGTACTTTTTTAAATGCTTGTTCACAACACTTTTTAATAAAGTGTAGTACTACTGACTTAGTAACTTAAATAAAATATTAATTTTATAAAGTAAATAAAATACTTTACAAAATTAATTTATAATTAAAACAATTTTAAGTTACTCCAAAATTGGGGACATGACACATAGGTTCTTGAGGGTCCTAGGCATTTTCCATTCTACTATAGCCTTGATCTTGTGAGAATCCACCTTGGCTCCCTCGTGTGAAACAATATGACCTAGGTACTCCACTTCTTTGACTCTATTAAGACCAAAAACCACAGGTCCAAAACCCCAGAGTATATTCTCACTTCCTAGGCTAGGGGATGTCATCAGGGAAGTAGAACAGGGGCTCATCAACAAATTATGGATGGTTAGAAGCTAACTCTTGGGAGTGGGTAATCTCCTCTTCACTTTTGGTTCAACTAGACCAAGGAGGGTGTTCCTAGAGGTATCCCTCAAAAGGGATTGATCACACAATACAAATTATGCAAAAGAATAACAAAAGTTGTGATACCCGAAGATGTTCTAAACCCTAAAGCCATCACTGGTTTAGACAATAGCTCATTGCATCAAATAACCTCTTTTAAGTTGACAAATGCATCAATGCAACTATGCAGTCAGAAAGGATGAAAACTTGCTTGCTTTGGTGAAGATGATTCCCTGACTAAAACACAAAACTAAAATGTATACAGATCTATAAATTACTTCACACTTTGAGAAAGTTGTTTTGATTTTAAGTGGGTGTCGGTGATCAAATATTTCACAGACCAGTGCCTATCTTAATGGGCTACAGAGTCCCCAATTCAACAAAGGAATCACAGAAATTAAAAGCACATGTTTGCCTAGAAGCATGAATTTGATACCAAATTGGAAATACTTAGTATTCCCTCCTTATAATGCATTCATCCATATATAATATTGAAATGATCATTACAATGCTTGCAATGTTTTAAGAACTATCACATTCATCAAATCAAATATTACATTCATGCTATTAAACATAGCAAAGGGAATCCCTGGCTACGACTCAAATGATTCCCAAGAGAAATACAAACAAGGTTGGAGAAATCCAGTGAATGATACCAGATTTTACAGTGGATACTTCATACACTTTCAATTGTTACACCTTGAAGAATTGAACTGGACGCTGCAAAACCCTGGAAATATTCTGCTTTGCTTCTGCACACTAACTGTTTGGAGGAAACAAGAAAAGACCAACCTCTAAAACATATTTTGAACAAGTATATATAGCATTACATCTACTTCTACATTTGGATAGGAAACGCCTACCCAACCTACTGCCATAACTTTTGCATTCAATCCTACCTACTTCGCCACCAACCTTTACTTTATCTTTATTCTACATTAATGGCGTTTGAGAAGTAGGCAGGCGTTCGAGCTGGGAAACTTGCGAAAAAGCACGCCATCAAGCTTTTACAACATTTTAAAATATCCTTTTAATTTGACTTTTGATGCCTTTTTAACTTGGCGAACCTTTTTTGCGAGTTCGCAAACCTACCAAACTGTTGAAAATTCACTTGGCTCTCTTTTTCTCATCTTTCTTTTCTTCTTTTCTTTGGTTTTCGGCATTTTGGCACTTTTTGAAACTTGAGAACCAACTTATCTTTTGCCATTGTCATTTCGTTCTTTGATCTTTTAGTGAACTTGAGGAAGCACAGACCATTTTGGCGTTTTGGTGAGTTCACGAACTTGCGAACTCATTGAAAGCCAAGCACTTTCACTTCATTTCTTTTCTCTTCATTTTTTTCTTTTTTTTCCTCTTCCTTGCCTTGTCTATTCCTCGTTCCTATTTTCAGCGTTTTGGCAAGTTCGCAAACTGGCAAACTCGCTGAAAAGCCAACTTTACTTAACTCTTTCTTCCTTGCACTTCGGCTTGCTTTGGCTTTCTCCCTCCTTATTCCTACTTCGGTGCTTCGGCAAAAACCCAAACCCGCGAACCATTTTGGCGAGTTCGGCAGTTCGTGAACTTGCCAAACCACTGAAACACACAAAGGAAAACATACACGAAAGGCACTTTCAACATTTCGGCAGGTTCGCAAACCTGCAAACCTGCCGAAAGGAAACACATTCACTTAGAATTTTCCAAGGAAGAAACCCTTAGGGACTTAGAGGGTTTTCTTAGATGATTTTTGGATGGGGCGCCCATACTGGATTTCTCAGATCGGGTATAAATGATGGGAAAAAATAGGCTAAGGCAACAAAGGCAAAAACAAAGGGACTTTGAGATCTTAGGCACATGAGGATCTGACCAAAGTCTAGGAAGACAAAAACAAAAGGGGGCACATGACTAAAAATTTTCAAAGATTTTGAGAGTCAAGAAAATCAGGGCCTTAACAAACTCCAAACACACTTGGATGGCTTAGCATAAAGCTAATGTTGTTCAAGAATCTCCAAAGCCTAATTTACATACTACAAGTGTTCCTCCCAAGTTTTTTTATTTATTAAGATGTCATCAAAAAATACCAAAACAAATTTCTGCAAAAATGGCCTAAAGATAGAATTCATCAAACTTTGAAATGTACTTGGTGCATTTATGAGGCCAAAATGAATTACCAAAAATTCTTAGTAGCCCTCATGGGTTTGAAAAGTTGTCTTATGTACATCCTCATCTTTAATAATGGCCAACCTAATGTCCAATTAGGGCCAATCTACATTGAAAATAATACCATTTTTTATGTATATTTTGTCTTTCATTCCTTAAATTCATCATCAAAGCATCTATTAAACAACATTTATGGAGAGCAAACCATTAAAAGAGTAGAAGTTGATGACAAAAAGACATGTAAGAACAAGTGTTAGCAAACCAATAGCGGAATAATAGATCAACATGAAAAGTGACTAACTTAGCCTAAAAGTGTTTCCACTTCAATCTAGGGAGGGAAATACCAACAAAGGTGCACTTCTTGCATGGCAAAGCCACACCATACCTCCGTCTAGCAATAACAAGATGGAAAACACAAGAGGAGCACGCGCCTAGAGAGTTTTGGCCATTTTGGCAAGTTCGAAAAAAGTGGCAAAAGTGGACAAAGTGCATGCCAAGACTACATTCGTCATTTTTTAAGTGTTTGACAAGTTGCAAAAGGGGAAGAGTGTGAAATGTGTGCACCTAGGCTACTACAGCCATTTTTAAAAAAATAAGTTATTATAAGTGGCAGACATATTGAAAGCGCATGTCACAGGAGGAGAGTGGCTGCTATGCTTGTGTTGTAGAAACTGTTGTTCAAACTAATGTTATTGTTGAACATGTGTGTAATTCCATTAATTGAACTGACAGTGAATTTTACCATCAAGCTTTGTATTGAGGTTATCTATCTACTTAGGTTGTGATTTTGTATACGACCTAACTATTTAATTCATAGAATCATACGTCACCTTTGTGTTATTATTCCTTTGATCTTGTTTGCACTAAATAGTTGGTCTTTGTTTTAGCCAGCAAGAAGGTGTCGTTTTTGTGTGTTTAGATTAGTTGTTTCATCCTTCAATATCTGAAAATCCCGTTTACAAGGCACGGCTATTAACAGTCTAGTGCGTGTCTCCAAGGCAAAAACATAGGCGTGTAACCATTTCCATTTATGCAAAAACCCCTCAATGAATCTTGTATAGTGTGCACTGTGCATATTTGTATCTTGTCGATAGTTTTAGTCTAGGTTCAAATTAGCTTAGTTTTAGGGTTAGTTTAGGTATCAAGGAGTCTCCCTTTTGAATTTGAAGAGAGGTTCTACCTCACACACAGTTCCATTTTCGATTGTCTTGCAAAAGACAAATTAAAATGCTAACAAACCCAACATGTAAAAAACAAAATAATTATAGCAAGCAAATAACTTTCACAAATAACAAAAGAGACATGCCAATGTATTAAATGTATCAATCCAAAAAAAAAATCATGCACTTCATTTACTAGTATGCTGAGAAATTATATTAATTTTAGTCACATAGAACTGTCCTCAAAACAGCCTCAAGAATATGTCTTGCTTCTACTGGCAGAATTGTAGACAAGCTTTTCAAGAACAAAACCACTCAAAGAGATTTTGTGAAATTTTCTCAAACTTGTCCACAGAATTATGGACTTGGGATGCTTGAAGGATTTTCAGCGTTACCAAGTTTTTATTAAAAATATAATGGTACGATCATATGGAATAGAGCAATTGTTTCAAAAAATATATTAGTTCTTGTAATTATACCATGTGACTTTTCACTATCTTGAATGTAATTGGAGCAATGCAAAATGCATCTAATAAAAAGTATCTAGAATAGCATGAGCCATGAATACCACATGAGCCTTGAATAGCATAAATGTGACAATAGCATTGTAATGTGCATCAAATAAAATACATAAAATATATCAACTTTCTCCAAAAAGGATTTTTTTGTGTTTAACAATTTTCTTACAGTTTGATGATTATTATTGCAATAGATGAACTGCATAGATGTTATTGTGTCATGCCACTTATTTCTTTAGTTTCTTAAGCCATCTTGTGCACATAAACTCAACAAGGCATAAAAGGGCCATCACTTGGAACCAAAACTGGTACGTACCTGGATGGCTCTTCCACCATCAAGGCACCCAACTGGAAGCATGTTAAAAGCTGTTGTAGTTAAGCCACACCTGTATAATCGCTAAGAAGAAGAGAGTCAAGTTTGATACATAAATCACGGAAACATAATGCACCAAAGAGACTAATAATCAGGAAGCAATTACCAGCCTGCAATGACAAGAGGATGGATTAAAACTGTCGCCGCATGCATGGAACTGCAAATGTAAATGAAAGAGCATTAAAAATAGGGGCTTGTGATTGGAAATTTCCAACTCTTGAGAATGTAATCACAACCAAGGTTTGAAATGTTTGACTATATTAAAGCTAACTTTCTTTGATCTTGATAGGTTTTACTGCCTTGAGTTTTAGAAAACTGCAAATCAACATGAAGAATCATGAAAAGGTGCTATCTTGAATGAAGATGTAGAGCGAAAAAGTAAAAACAAAAAGATTTAGTAAAGCCAGTTTGAACTTGTACATCTATGAAGTTAAAATTTTATGATGTAATATGCATATGGAATTAATATTAATTTGTTTGTTGTTTCACAAAAAAATTGACATATATCACAGAATACTACATTTAGATGTGTATTCCTGATTCGTTGTTGGCGGCTCTTTTCCAATTTCTATTGGCATCTTCTAATTCTTCGGATTATGATGACGAGTATGATAACATTGGTTGGACCCCAGTTACTAATAGAAAGCTGCACCAAAAAATAGATCTCTAGGCCATATGGTGCTTTCATCTCATTACAAAAACAGGCTGGTTTAGGTTCTAGCTTGGGTTGGATTGTCTTGAGCCTGCTTCACCTCGGTGTGAGTTGGTAAAGTAGGTGCATGTTTGTCTCCTTTATTGTCTGTTCTCTTTTTGGGTTGGGGCCCCATAATAGATCCCCAGAGTTATCCAAAAAAAATAAAATTGTGATTTTAAAGCCAAATCATTCTATGGAAGATCTTGTTACATTATTGGCTCCAAACTGAATGTGAAATACAACTTCACCAAGAGGTGTCATTTATTCTTTACATAACCAATCTCAGTTGCCACAATTAGCAGAATCTGAATCTGTAAACTGTCTGAAAAAACACAATAAGATGGAAGCTAACTAAAAGTCAAAGCCGACTGGAATGGCACGATATCCTATGAAACATAAAACCAAATATACTAGAGGGTTTAAGAATTAGCAAAAAAATCTTACTTGTAACCTAATGTAGCCCTGCTGATAAGGCCGAGAAGTAAAGATCCCTGAAATAAAAGACTGGGCACTTGAATCAAGTCTCCTGTAGCATCTGGATTTATTGAAAGCAAGAGCCCAATACCAAACATAGCAAATGACAGAGCACCACCTGCCAATGGACCTGCTACAGACACATCTAGCTGTGTTGTCCTGTCTGGAAGGACTGACTTAAACTGCAAACGAAAAACCACAAAAGAATAAATATAACAAAGAATAAGATGCCCATAAGTATTAGGATGACTGTCTTTTGAGTATGGATAGACAGTAGACATTAAATATATTGCAGTCAGTAATCATTAAGCTGTCAGGCATTTTTGTTTTACACTATACCATTATGATCCAAAACAGGAGGCAATATAGAAATTTACATAGATGCAACAATTTAGTTTCTCCCTCCAATGTTATCATAAAAGTATCTCTGACAACACTTTTACCTTTCATAACACTCTTCTGATGTAAAGAAAAAAATCCACAAGGGAAAAAAATTCATGATAACAAGACGACATGGGACTAAATTCTAATCAATAGCCAGGAAAGATCCATTGCAATTGTATTCTTGCTCACTGTTAAATAATTTTAGCAAAATCACAGAAGAAACTCTAACAGAACAAAGATACTGCCAAAAAACATAATTGATGAACCATTTCAGAAAAAATATTCAACAATAAGGAAGATTTAATCCTTGTTTACATTACCAACCTTTGTCACTAGACAAGTTGTATTTTCTTTTTCCAGATACTGTAGCCTGTAGGTATGACCCACATTAGCTTTGACATATAAATTCAACCATGAATTTAGTTTTAGAAATTATAAGTTAAAGCTAGCAACTGCAGGTATTGCAAGTATTTTAAAACAAGCATGCCACTTTAGACAATGGAATTAAAAAGTATATCTTTGGTGTTAGACAATGGAATTAAAAAGTATATCTTTGGTGTTAGACAATGGCACATGGATGCAGTACTGACAAATGACAAAACATGAATTTCAGCATGGGACATAAGAGCATTTTGACATGGGTGAGAATGCCAGGTATATGTAAGACATCAAGATCAATGTTCCCTTCGATTCTTGCATTTTCATCTTTCAATCTTTGTCCCAAAGACACAAGAATGTTTCATAGGATAGCAATAGATTGCAAATGACCATTACTGCATTTTCATCTGTTTAACGTCTTTCATTGTGCTGCTTTAGGATATAGACTTGGACTGCTCTTATACAATGCCCTTGGTATGTTGAAACAATATATAAACCTTTTAGTCTTGCCAACTGTTGTGTTATATATGCACATTAAAACTTTTTCGTTCTTTTAGATTTAGTATATTATCAGATAGGCCTTTTCTAGTGTTTCTAAAGATGAACAGCTTCAATTCATATACTGGTAGAAAACAACACAATTTATTTCTAATCTAAATTTGCCATAAAGGTGAACCACACAAGATGCCAGCCACTTTCTCATGAGAATCACTCACCTCAGCTTAGGATAGTTGAGGCTTTACAAAAAGGAGCTGGTTTTGTTTGCTTAAGTTAAAGGCAAGTGTTCACACCAAAATGTGGAATCATTTCCTCTTGAGGCATAGGCTTAGACGCTTGGTTTTTTGGGTAGAGGCCTTCCTTGTAACCCTGTTGTAAGATTGATGTAAACATTTGTCCTTTGAAGTAATATTAGATGTTTTTCTCCAGAGATAAAAAATAAGAAAGGATGAACCACACAAAATCTCTAACAAGAGAAGTTACAGGTCATTTTTTAAACCTGCAATGAGATCAGGACATCAGCAGGCATTCAAGGGTAGGCAGGCCCAAAGGATGGCCATTGGGGCCAATACTTTTCTCCTAAGTTGCCGGTTCTGGTTCGGATCTTGGTTCCAGGTTCGCGGATCCGGCAAAAAATTCTTTGGGATCGGGTTCGTCCATACAAATATATATCCTAAAAGTAAGAATTGTTTTCCCTTCTATCTGATAAAATGAATACTTGAAATAATAAACAGAACTAGCAGTGTATACCAGATAGAGGAGTAAAAGTATATCTTTATCCGCACATGAAATTATTACAGAAGTAGACCAGAGATGGTCGGCATAGGATCAGAGTTGATCAGACTAGATCATATACTTTCCCTAAAGATACAAAGACTATTTAAAGGACCCAACGGTTGCCAAGAAAAACACAACCATCGACTAACCAACTTCGACTAACTGACTCTTATAACAACTCGAAAGACGACAAATAATTAATACATAGTTGGATAACCCATATTATCAAATATAACAAGCAACATTATACACTGACTACATCATCCCCCCAAAAGAAAAAGTCGTCTTCCAGACAACAGAAAACCATGAAGCATCAAGTGACATTAGGTAAGGTGTGCCAAATTGGTGACAATGTTGAAGAATGGGTATACAAAATTGGAAGGACATGTGGAGTAGAAGTAGAACCAGCACATTCCGGACACATGCCAGTAGACGTAAAATGTTGAGGACCGAACAAATAAGGAACCCAATATGACTGCACACTAGAGTCTATGAATGTTGCACCCAAGCGATCACTGATAGCAGCCAAAGCTGACCACAATTGGAAAAAAAACACAATCTCCATTGAAAACAAGGGTCGGAAGTATATAATCGATTTGAAAAACCACGCAATCAGCCAGGAAGCAACTTCCTCCGATTCATCGGATTCGGACTTCGAAGAAGAATGGATGGAGAAGGATGATCAGGGTTCGATGGAGCTGACCGAAGAGTCTATGAATGTTGCACCCATTTGGAATCAATGCTACGACCCATTTGAAATCAATGATCCCCGACCCAACAAGGCATCATATGTTTTCTACCGTAATGAAATAACCACAAGATTCAACAAAAATGCTTGGGTTCTGATAATTACCGTTTGGCCCATTAAAACTCCAAGTACTTTAATACCTTTTTGGTCCGCACCCACCAGTTGAAAAGTTGGAGGCAAATAGTTAGCTTACCCAGATTTCTCCAAGTGTCCTTTGGAAGTACATTCACACTAGCCCGCCATCAACAATTGTATTGGTGATATTCCTTCCAAGAATCTCCATATTTACCACAACTGGTTTCTTTGTCGTGCTAACTATTAATAACATGGGATCAATTACTTGATCACTCGATAGAAGAGGTCCGGTTTTGGGGGCTTCATTCTCTCCCGATTCCAAATGGGTCGTAGCATGCACTGTCTCATTCTTCCCCGATACAATACATTTCAGAGTTCAAGAATACATTGTAATAAAACCACTACTTTAATTGGTACGGTAGTTTGAACTTTGAAGTACTTGCCTTGCAATATTTTTTTATATTGTAATTGATTTGTTACCGTACTTGCGCTTGCATTTGAGTGGCATCGTTTGTTATCCACAGTCTGCTCCACTTCGGTTCTTGCTTCACAAAATCGTGCTTGTTCTGTACGTGGGTCCAAGTACACAACCTTCTTTGCTTGGGCTTGAGTAACGACCAATACTTCATTTTTCCTTTCAATATCAATCAGGTTGATGCTAGCCTTTTGCTTCGAACATCTAGTGTCTTCATGGTCTCCAAGACCACACCATTTGCACAATAATTGCACTTTGTCCTACTTGTTCTAGCAATCTCTCACAAAGTGTCCCCATTCATTACATTGTCAACATTGTATGATAGGGCGTCCTTTAGGGTCGTATTGTATTTGTCTTTGACCTCCTCTTTGACTTCGATAGCCACCTGGAGATGCATTCTATGGCTTCGATGGAGTGGATTGTTCTCCCTGTGTAAAGAGTACTTGTGTACTCCTGGTCTTCAAATTATATGGGCACTCCTTTATTGAATGACCCATAACCTAGCAAATCTCACAAAACATTTTTCTAGGACAATTATCTTTGGTGTGACCTTCATTTTTACACTCAATACACCATAATTTGTTGGATTCTTTGCTGGTTTTTTCTCTGCCTTCAATTCTTTCATCATCCGAAGCATATCCCTCTAGAGTGCTTGTACCGTTCCTGATTCACTGTCATTATTGTCATCCGAACTATCGTCTTCCTCTATTTTTCTTTTACCCCAAGAGGAGATTTTGTCTTCACTTTCTATGTCTATCGCTCGATTGTGGGCTTCTACATAAAAAGAGGGTGGTACAACCTTCATCTTTTTTCTTAATGACGAAATTAGACGTTTGATGAACCACCATTTCTCAAGACCATCAACAAGTTCTTTTTCTAACTTTACAAGCAATTCTTTAAGTCTACGATTGTAAGCTCATACGTTTTCATGCTTACCTTGCCTGGTATTGTAAATTTTGGCTACTATTTCATTATATGAGCACTCCTTTATTGAATGACCCATAACCTAGCAAATCTCAAAAAACATTTTCTTAGGATAGTTACCTTTGGTGTGACCATTTTTACACTCAGTACACCATAATTCGTTGGATTCTTTGTTGGTTTCTTTCTCCGCCTTCAATTCTTTCATCATCCGAAGCATATCCCTTCGGAGTGCTTGTATTGTTCCTGATTCACTATCATTGTTGTCATCCGAACTATTGTCTTCCTCTGTTTTTCTTTTACCCCGAGAGGACATTTTGTCTTCACTTTCTATGTCCATCACTCGATTGTAGACTTCTACATAAGAAGAGGGTGGTACTACCTTCATCTTTTTTCTTAATGACGGAATTAGACCTTCGATGAACCACTGTTTCTTGAGACTGTCAGCAGGGTATTTTTTAACTTTACAAGCAATTCTTCAAGTCTACGGTTGTAAGCTCGTATGTTTTCGGGCCACACTTGCTCAGTATTGTAAATTTCGGCTACTATTTCATTATCATCTCGAAGCAGCTTAAACTCTTCTTCAAAGCCCTTCTTTAATCTCTTCCATGTGTTTCGGGAGGCTTGGTCAAGTTCTGCATACCGGTCAATTGCTACACTTCGAGAGGTGGCTGGAAAAGACCGTAGCCAAATTGCTTTATCATCTTGCCCATTTGCTATCCACAATGTTTCATAAGTCTTACAGTGCCTAACAGGATCCTCCAATCCATCGCCTGTAAACTTGGGCAACTTCTGCTTTTCTCCACTTGGGCTTACCATGGTTTTGTTCTGATGCAAACCTAGCACCTAGAACCTACTTGCTAGGGAGTTTTGATTCGAACGTTCCGGTGCTTCTTTTGCACTCTCGGCCACTTGAGAATCCTCCACTCTTCCCCCAGCTTCAACGTTCTGCGCACTTGTTTTGCCTTCAGATTTGCTTTTATACACCCTTGGCTCGACTTCTTCACCTTCGATTGACAATCCTTTGATGCCACGAAGGTTGCTCTAGTACACTTCTATGAAAGAATCTGACTTTGTCTCCCAACTTCCCTTGTCCAGAGAAGTTGTCTTGACTTTTCAACTTTATTGGAAAGATCAATCCACGCTTCATTTGGCAATGGAAGGTGCCTTGCTATCTCCTCCCACTCTTACCCTCGTGTGATTATTTGTAGTGGAAATGTGTTCTCTCTTACGACTATGACTCCTACTCACGTTTCGTGTTACATCCCGCTTGTGTCGTAATTATTTTGATGTGTTTTTACCATGTGATGTATTTATGCTAAAAAGTGTTCCACTATGATGTCATGTTTGGTTTATGAGATGATCTTAATTTGTAAAAAAAAAAACATTTAGATGGAATTAATTGATCAAATGATATTTGGGATTAAATTATGTATGTTTGGTTCAATTCAAATATGAAAAGACGCATTTGGAATAATTACATGTAGGAGATATGTTATTGGCTAACTACTATCTTGTTTGAGTGACTGCAGGATCGATCAACCCCAAGAAAAGGGGGGGAAGATATCATCAGGAATGAGAAGTAAATAAGAGAATCTAATGCCATCCGAAATTGTCGGTGAATTGAAATTGACCTATTAAGTGCGTTTGGATGAGAGTGAGAAAATCTAGTGCTAAGTAAATCTTTTTCCTACGAAAAGGTAAGTCATCCCAATGATCTTATTATCTCCTTCCTTCTCCTTGGAGTGTAACTTAAACTCGACTCGCCTAAAATCGAATTGAACTTTACCTTCCTTCCATGTTAAAAATTTAACCTATATAAGTTCAATTTCTTCAATTGTAGCCATCTTGACCCTCAACTTTATCAGAGTCAATTCATCTGGGAGAGATTAATATAGAAAGGTTCTTCCTAAGTTATATGTTATATAAAGACCACTTCTTTATTAGTCCCTCCTAATCGACCTAGGTTTAAAACCATGCTACTTCTAATTTTTTTTAGGTCGAAACCACACTCTTTTCTTCATCATGTAGAAATTGTAAGTAATGTTAGGGTCGGACTTGGTGATGTCGGCCTTCCCCGTCGATGAAGAGACTACGAACTTCGCGTGGAGACTTGAACCAACCACTAACGAATGGAAATTTTAAAACAACTCCACTTCTTTGCCATCCGTCGACCTCAGGTAAGGAAAGAAACTAAGATAGGTTAAAAACGGAAATCGCGAGTGGTGGCATTTCTTTCGGATGATGGACGCGAACTCCTTTTATGGGCAAACAAAAAAAAAACTGTTTGGGGGCGAGCATTCTTGGAAGTTCATTTTTGGGAGAGAAGGAACAAAAACTTGAGGATTTAAAATGCGTTTTGGGAGGGAGAGGCAAGGAGGAAGCACGTCAGTCTTCTGTGACGGGAATGGAGAACGGGGAATGTTGACAGTTTCAGGCGATTGAGTAGAAAGAAGCTGCGGGTGGTCGTTTCAAGGGTTGAAAGCTACCAGAGGAGCGAACCAGCTGCAAGTGAGCATTTTCAAGAAGCACCGAAGTCTGAAGGCATGTACCCTTCCGTCCTAGTAACTCTGAAACCCTTTTTCTTTACTGAGATAATGCGTGAGTTTATGAAAGAAGTTCCACACCAAATGTTTTACTGAACAATAGACAAAAAAAAAAAAGAGTCTTTTGCTTATCTTTGTGACGTATAATAAAGAAATACCCTTCATTCCATGCAAGACAACTTCTATAGGAGTCTCTTAGAAAAACTTCAAGAATGAACATTATCTTCCGCTATAAGCAAAGAAGAACTTGTCTTTTGACTTACCTTCATGCAAACTATTATTTTGTTTTAAACAAGAAATCAGTAAAAATGTCGTCTGAAGTGAACGCAATGGGTTTAAGATTGTCTTAGACGATGGAACAGTTTCCTTAGTAGAAAAGAACTTTCTTGGAACGGTGACTAGCTGTTCTTCACAGTAGTAGACTCATCATGGTTAAAACACTTCTTTCTGGAAACATAAATGCTGGCACAAATCTATTTTATCCAGAGTTACAGTCAATCCTACACCTCAATACCTTTCTTAAGCTTAGATGGAACCGAGAGTGTCTCAGTAATGAGAGCAGCCCTCTATAAATTGATATTCCAAACCGGAAATACTTCTGCAGAATTTATTTCTGCTTATTTTTAGAAATGGTGTTGTCACATACCAGAAAAACTGAGTGTACGTCTATCCATGTGCAGTAGCACAAGTGATTTAAACCGAAATAATTTGTAACCAAGACCAAGCCGAGTAGGGTGACAACTGAACTACATGACCAGTTGAGTCGTGTTGCGCACATTTGCAAAACCTTGGCCGAGGTGACGCTTGCATGTGAAATAGTGTCAGTCAGTTTTCCTTGCCCAGATACTTTTCCAGTCAGATGATCATACTAGTTAGAAGATTATCTATAGTGTATGATCGACTAAGAAGTAGTAGGGTAACCACTAGTCTCAGATGGCATTGGACTCTCTTAATAAAACTTCTCGGCGGCGGGCCGGGGCATTTCAGTCGAAATGACGTGGGGAACTGAAAAGTTCGTGGTTGGGCGGATAAACGCCCTGATGATATCTTTCCTCTCTGACTTACTATGTGGAAAATAGAAGAAAAACAAATCTAAACGGGACAAACAAGCTTGAACAATGAACTATTCTTTCCCACGAATGAATACGGTACTCTTTTCCTTATCTTTTATTACTTTGAACTAAAATAAATGCAAGGAACATTTACTTATTATGCAGTTTCCCTAGTTATTCATATGCTTTTACTTGTTAGTGTTGTAGTTAAGCATGAATTATGAAGTTGTATAAGTTTGCTACTTCCTTGAACGTAGAGTCATAGTCATGTTCTTATACAATGAATTGTGCTGAATCACATAGAAGCTTTAATGTTATGTTGTAAGATATAAATTTTATTATTTTGTACAGTTGTTCTACCTTTGCTTAAAGTTAGTTTATATTTATGGTAGTTGTTACATATGGTATCAGACCTACCAGGTTTGACACTGAACCATGGGCTCACCACCAAGAGAAGCTTAGAATTATTAGAACTGAAACAAGCATTTTGGTTTTGTACCAGGATGCGGGTATACACTGCAAAATGTAAGAGAACACGAGAACCAGGTACCATTCCGCGATGGAAAACAGCTAAGGAAACAAATGATTATCTATGTTGTACTGTACCCTTGGATAATGAAACATTAGCTGATGCTGTCAAACGGCTTAAGGCCGAAAAACGAAACCAAGCTAAAACAAAACGAATACTGGTAGAAACTAATTCCATAGAGCTTAGAAAAATGACAGATGTCAAACGACCTGTAAATCCAGATGGAAACATTAACATGTCCTTTACCATGAAGGAAACTCGGGTACCTACTCCGGGTTACCGGTTAATTCCTTATTCGGAATTTGACGGGCAGGAAGAACCCATAACCGGTAGTGAAGAAAGCTCTTAGATAAGGGGCTCCAAAAGACTTATGTAAATACTGTAAAAAGACAAATTTTGTAGTGCAAGTTTGTAGTGTGTTAATTAAAAAAAAAAATTGCTGTGTGTAAATCAAATAAATGTTGTTGTGTTCAATCTGCTGTAAAATTAAGAGAAATTAAGTGGTAATATAGAAACTAAGAGCATAATTACTTTAACAGGTTTACTTGGTGAGGGAATGGCTCACTTATCTGAAGGAAGGGGGGAGACTGAATTCCCCGAGACCTCTGCTGCAAAGTTAGATAGACTCTTGCAGATGGTGCATGAGACCCAGACTAGGCTCCAGCAGCTAGAGCAGAGAGAACAGAAGTAACAGGAACCAGGACGAGGAACATGAATCAAGAATTAAGGATGGAAACTCAGAAAATGTTCACACTCATCCAACTAGAAATGAAGAACACACCATAACTCAGCCTGATAAAAACAAGGTAATGCATGGCATTATCTCTGATGATATGAAGAAAGTAAAACCCCCACAATAGGATGGAGCAGAAGTAGGAGATGCTGCCGAAGCCTGGTTGACGGGTATGGAAAAGTATTTTGAAATAAGAGAATATACACAAAACATGAAAGCGGTGTGGGGAGCTTATCAATTAACCGGAGAAGCCGCTGGATGGTGGGAGAATAAAAAGGCAGAACTGGGGTGGTCATCTACGGATATGACTTGGGATCGGTTCGTGGAAGCCTTTAGACAACGATGGTTACCACAACTATTTTATGAACAGAAGTTAACAGATTTTCAGGAATTAAGACAAGGTGAGCTCACAGTGCATGCATATTGGGAGAAGTTTACTCGTTTATTGAAGTATGTTCCCCAATTCCATAGGGATGAGAAGTATAAAGTAAGGAAATTTATCATGGGACTCAATAATCGCATTGGGGGATCAGTAGATGTTTTGGGGCCTACCAGCATGAATGAAGCTTATGAGAAGGCTGTGAGACAGGAGCAGAAACTTAAGAAGGATGACTCCATAAGGGATAGAAACCGAAAACGGAAGAACTGGTCACAAAATTCTCAACCCTTCAAAAAGAAAGGAAGCAATTTTAACTACAGAAACAGGGAACCCAGAGGAAACAAAGGAAATCGCCCGGATCAGTCTAAGGACAAGAGAACTTTTGACAAATTCAGGAGAAACAATGAAGAAAATAATAGGGGAGCAGAGAAAAGGGGACCCCCAGGAGGATGTTTGACTTGCGGGGGTGATCACTATGCTAACCAATGTCCTACCAGGAACCAAGGAGGGTTCCAACAGAAGAACCCACTACCCAACCAACAAATAGCTTTTCAGCAGAGAATTCACGCAGCAGTGGACAACAAACAAGCAGAGTATCAATTCACACCTATAGAAGTTCCAGGTATGCTTTATGGGACTCCTATAACCATACTCATAGATACCGGGGCTACAGAGAATTTCATATCACCTAAGTTATTGAGTAGATTTCCAAAAAGAGCAGGATACATGGCAACTCCTTGGATGGTCGAATATGCTAATCGATCGAGAGCTCGGGTAGAGCAATGTTTATTTGAAGCCAGGGTTGAACTTCCAGGCCTCACCTCTAAAATAAACCTATATGTGGCACCTCTAGGTTCATATGATCTCATCTTAGGCATGAGCTGGTTGGAGAAACACAAGGCCAAGGTGGATTGTTATAAAAAAACGATTGAGTGTGAAGATGATTTGGGAAATAAAGTTCAAATGCAAGGAGTTCCACATGAAGTCAAGTTACGACGACTCTCTGCCATGCAATTAAAATGAAGTGGAAGGAAAGGCTGCCAAATATTTGCGGTCAAAATGGAGAAAGTTAGCGGAGTAAGAGAAACCGATTGTAAGTCAGGGGAGGAGACACAAGAATCATTTGGAGAGAAATATCCCTATCTTCGAGACTATTAGGATGTATTTCCAGAAGAGTTGCCAGGTTTGCCTCCTAAGAGAGTATTTGATTTTTCTATAGAGTTAGTTCCTGGAGCAGCACCTGTATCAAAGGCCCCTTACCGCATGACAACTGTTGAACTTATGGAGTTGAAGGCTCAACTTTAGGAATTGCTGGACAAAGGTTTGATTAGACCTAGTGTGTCACCATGGGGGGCACCCGTGATTTTTGTAAAGAAAAGGGATGGAACTCTACGTCTATGCATAGACTATAGGATGCTGAACAAACTGACTATCAGGAACAAATACTCTCTACCCCGCATAGATGATTTGTTTGACCAAATGCGAGGAGCATCAGTCTTTTCCAAAATAGACCTTCGCTCAGGATATCACCAGTTGAGGTTAAAGGAGGAAGATATTCATAAGACAGCCTTCAGAACTCGCTATGGGCATTACGAATTCACAGTACTACCTGTTGATGTTTGTCTTTAGACAAGTCAACAATTAGAGTGAAATACAAAGTATCTGACTCCCTCTTGAGCAAAGCCTCTCGAATGCTGAACGAAGTGATCAAACAAGATGACTCCAAGGTTCCTTTCTTATGATTTTGTGAGAGACAGCTCAGTGACTAAGTATGATTTGCTGTTAAACACAAAGGGACTTACATAGACTCTTCTCCTTTCATTCGACTTATTCCTCCTTTGATGTGGATGATGTATATACAAGGTTTCTATGATAAAGAAAATGAAAAAGGGTTAAGGGTTTAGAAGGCTAATCTAAGGACAATGAGATAATGAAACATGTCAAGATAGACAAACTCCTCATGAAACCAGACTTCGCTTCGCCATGAGAACCAACAACTACACGAAGCCGGTGCAATCTTCTAAGGAAACTCAAGGATTTTCATGTTGTAAATCTCCATCCAAACACCCACAGCTGGCGCAATTTGAACAAGCATTCACAACCGAACTAAAGAAAATGAAGGTTCAGTCTAACTTTGCAAAGTGGATTGCCTTCGACAATACACGAAAAGTATGAACCAGAAGAATTCATCAAATATCTTTACGCATATTCATTATATCAATGCACTTCTAATCTATTTCTAAGCTATTTGAAACATCTCTTAATTCCATCAAGATTCAGGAAACCATGTTACTCCACAAGATAATACTTAACACCAAACAAGTAGCTCCAATGTCCTTTGCATTACTCTTGAGAAATATATACAACAATTTCAAGTCCTCTCAGAGAATTTTCGAGAGTCTCTCATATTCTACTCTACTCCTATTTGCCTACTGACTACTTAATTACAAATGAGGCAACAAGGCCTTTATATAGTGTCCAGGATTACAATGAATGGCTTAGATTAATTCAATAGCCAAGGGTCTAGATCGTGCCACCTCAGAGGTAGTTACAACAATTTGCTATTTTTAGCATAAAAGAGAGAGGCAATGAAGGCACGTTTTCCAATGTGATAAGGTAAGACGAAAGCATTTAAAATATTCCTCCACATAGGAATCCCTTTGACTTCTTTTATTAAATGATACATTGAATGCATTAAATAATGCGGCTAATCAAAATTGAATGATGTGTACTCGCCACATAGATGCTAACTCAGCATACTTTGAAAATTGTATCATCTTTGTGTGATGTATTCAATGTGATTGCTTGAACTTGTATGTTTGGGAATACATCTTGTAGATCTTGCCTTATTCATTCTTCTTGTAGACTGAATGTATAATACTTGTTGCTTCACTTGATTAACACTGTGATGTTCCTTCTTCTTGTAGGATTCATGATGATCTTCTTTGTAGCTTCTTGAAGAGTAATGTATATGATGATGCTGCCTCCTTCATCATGTAAGAGTAGATGATGAAGCTTCATAGATGACATGAAGTAGAATATATAATGATGCTTCATTCATGAAGAGTAGGAGATCTCTTGGACTTGAAAATTGTAGAGTCTTGAAACTTGGATGGATGAAGTGCATTGCTTGATGATGCCATTGATGAAGAAGACTTCAGATATATCTTGCTGTGACGTCTTGGAGCAGCTACCTCTTGAAGTGATGTAGATCTCTTAGAATGATGCTTCCTGGAAGATGATCTTGAATGAAGTAGAATATATGAAATGCTCCAACTTGATGATAACACCTTCCTTGTGATAGAGCAGCTAACTTCCCAAGGGGACTTGAAGCTTAATGACATGAGGTTTCCTTGAAGTAAAGTGGATGCCTTTGGAAGTCTTGATTGATGAAGATGAAGTAGTTGATACTTGAAGTGACTTCTTAGAACAGCTACTTGATGACTTTCCTAACATGAAGGTGGTTCTAGACATTTGCTCCTTCGATGACTCCTTAGCATCATTCACATTCCTGCAACATAGAGAAGAAACAACATCAATACTTCAACTTTATAACATAAACATATAAGAAATCATTTGCTCAAGGTCTAAAGAAGATGAAAACAATAAAAAAAACAGAGCATTGAATAAAGTCCTTAAATCCTCCTTTACTCTCTTGAACTCATCCTTCTTGGAGGAGCAGATCAGAAACTAAAATCTTCTGTCCTATCCTCTTGGTGCAGCAGATCATGGTTTTTTGGAATCTCCTTGCAACCTTAATACTTCAATCCTCCTACTTGCTTAGGGCATTAGATAGGTGTTTTGATTTCCTCTAGGGCTGGTGCACTAGATCCACGTTTCAAAATCTTCTAGATAGACTTTTAAACACCAAGCAAGCTTCCTTTACATGTGGCGCATTGGATGGCACTTCTGAATTCCTCTACAATTCTGCCTTGAAACTCCTTTCCCTTATCAATCTTGGCGCAGCGGTTAAGCATCTTGAAATCCTCCTCTCATCTCCTCCTTTTGGTGCATTAGATGAGGGATTTGATCTCTTCTTGCTGTTTTAATGCAATAGATCAAGTGTTTGAAGTCTCTAAGGGCTAGCGCATTACTTGGAGATTTTAAGATCCTCCTTGAAAATTCACTTAAAACTTGAATTAGGCCTGTCTTAGAAGTGGCGCGTTGGTTCAAGGTTTTAGTTTCCTCTAGAAATTTCATAAAATTTTGCACTTCAACACTCAAAACTTGCCCTTCCACCTTAGTGTGTTGGTTGAAACATTTGATTTCTCCTGAATTTTGTCTTTTCTACCTTGGGCACTTTGGTTCAGCAATTCAATTTCCCCTAAATGTGGCGGATTAGATGGCACTTTGAAATCCTCTAGATCTTTACCTCTTGGCACTTTAGATCAAGTTTTTATTTCTTCTAGCATCTCCCTTAGCGCATTGGTTTAACACTTGGGTTTCCTCTAGATCTAGCTTCATATGATGTAGCCTTTTTCACAAACTCCTCCTCTTCAAGAACGGCGCATTGGTTGAGGTATTCAAGATCCTCTAGAAACAATATGAAATTTGCACTTTGACCCTTAGAAACTACCTATCATCCATCTTGGCGAATTGGATTAAGGGTCTGGAGTCTTCCTTGATGCTTAACCTTTTCATCTCACTTACCCTCCATCAAGCGCATTAGATCTAATTTCCGGGTCTTCTATATGGCTAGCGCATTGGATCAAGGGTGTGATTTCCTCTTGATTTTCGCATTGGATGACATCTTCTAGATCTTCCTTCTCTACCTTCTATCAAGCGCAAAAGATCTTCCTTACTAGGTTTTGGCGCATTGGATCATCATATTAGAATCCTCTAGAAATTGATTTAGACTTTATGACGAACCTTCCTTCCAAGCGGCTTAGATCAACAACTTGAGTTTTCTAGAATTTATCTCCATAATGGCGCATTGGATCATGTTTTGGAGATCTCCCTTCCTTAAGCGCTTTGGATTAAGTGTTTCAAATCTTCTTTAAAACCCTATGCTTCTCCTCATATTGGGCGCTTTGGATGAATGCTTTAAAATCTTCCTTATGATGCTTTAGTTTGGGCGCATCACTTCAAGGGATTGATTTCCTCTAGTGATAGCGGATTGGTTTGAGGAATTAGGATCCTCTAAAATTCGCATCAATGTAGCGCATTACTTCAAGGCGTGGAAATCTTCTAAAAATCGCATTAGTTGAAGTCTTGGAATCCTCTTAACTTTTCGTCTCCCTTTATGGCGCTTTAGTCTGGGCGCGTTGGATCATCAATTGAAAATCCTCATCTTGTTCTCTAATCGAAAGCGCCTTTTCATCATGATTTTGCGTCACTTGGATGTCCCGTCGCATTAGATAAGCTTTTTGAATCCTCTGGAAACTTAGGCGTTTTTCAGGGTTCGGGAGGTAAAGGTATATTGAAAAATATATTTAAGTATAAGTACTTTAAATATTTTTCAATATACCTTACAGGATGTTTGAGATAGGTCTCGAATCCACCGGATTTAACATGCAAAATCTAGAATTTGGAGGATTCACCAGATTTCAGACTTAGTCAATTTTTTAGGATTTCAGGATTTCAGGCTATCAGACTTAGTCTTTTCAGGGTCTCAAACATACTTCAGGATTGATCTCAATGTTCATTATCTGGATGGAATTTAATCAAGATTCTTCATTTTCCAGATGAGACCTCCAGTTATGAAGCAAAAATCTCCTAGAAGAGGAACTCATTATTGGATTGGCAGAGGAAACAAACCTAAGGCATCGTCAGAACTTCATGCAAAGCATCGGAGCTCAAAAAAAAGGGGGTCCCCATTTGCAATGGGGCAATGTGTGATTTGGTCACAACATCTAGCGTCAACCTGAATAAATGTTCCTGAACATTTCAGAGACAAAGACTCAATCCAGACTCAAAAAACTTCAGACACCCCTCTTCTATCTATCAGCTAGCTAGACAACAAAATCGAAAAGGAAAAGAATCATAGATTGGATCAAGACACTACATCTCTGATGTGTGATTAAAGATAGATTTCGATTAAAACAATTTCTTAAATGTTCCAGAGATAAACAAAAATCAAATTTCAACATTTCCATGTACACCCACACACTAGATCAAACAAACACGACTACCAGATCAAAGAACCAGAACCAATCGCCAGCGCGACTATCCGTATCTGAGGTTTGAAGTGCAAGCACTTGGGTTCATTCCCATCCCTTAGAAACCAGGATCATCTAAGCTAACCTGCCTCAAGCTAGGTAGATTCATGAAAGCGGATGGATGGATATATACATATGATGGTATGCAATGGCACTGAATGGAGTGATGGTGAAATCGGTTATGATATGGATGAAAGTGTAATGAAATGGGAAGGAGTGAAACGAGATAGGGTGTCTCTATCATGACGCCTGTTTACCAGGTTTTCATCATGGTACCTATCCATGGCGCCTGTTTACCAGGTTTTCACCAGTGGACGAAATTTTTCTCTTTACTTTTTTTCATTTTTTTATTTCTTTTTTTTTTTTTTTTTGCTTTAAACCATTACACACGACGCCTGTTTGCCAGGTTTTCACCGAGGTAATGGGTAGGAAAACTCCAAAGTCTGATCTTGTAGATGACTCAGTGGTGCCAAACAAAATCATGTCAAGTCAGTGTTTACCCTGATGTTGGCAGGAAACGATGAAATGATGAGGGGAATGGAAACAGTGGATTACAATGCGAATTATATAAAATAGATGTATGAAAAGTGCACCAAACATCAACCAGGCAAGTGGTGGAATATGCTTGATGGTGGGACACAGAATGGACGGTGGAAATGGATGATATATAGCAGAACGAAGTGAAATGGAACCATGATCAACTTCTGTTCGTATCTACCTAAACTTTGAAGCTTGCAAGTGGAAAGGGATATATGACAGGGAACGGGAATGGATAATAATTAGTAATGATACTTCATATCCTTTGAACTTAGGATTTCCTTTATTTTTAGTTCGCAGGATGAAGAAAGAATGGAAAATAGAATGGAATGATTGGATGGATTGGATGTTGTAGCCTCTTTGGATTCAACTACAGGTACCCAGAGCTTCATTCTTCAAGCCTTTTTTGAAAGTATAGCTTTTGAACATGCCTGGCTTAGAATTTTAGTATTTGTACCATAAGACAGAGATCTATAAAAGTTTCAGGAAGTTCTTGTTTGATGGGTATAAGCATCCAAGTATTTATTTTATGGAAATATGGGGGAATGATTGGAAGGGATTTGCAAGCTTCTTGCTTAGATGACACTCACATTCATCAATCATGATTAGGAGATGGGTGGAAGGGATAAAGGGTATAATAATATGATAGGAAAGGCGGAGGTAAGATGGATAACGGAAGGTATGAATAGCTACATGCTTTTATGGAATAAACATATGATAGGTGGATAATGGACTCTTGCAGAATGAATGGGAACACCAACATCTTGACCTTGTCTTATATGCAGTGGATAAGGTCATTTGAAAAGGAGATTGACATGAAAAAACTCCAAGTGCTTGATTCAGACTTCAACTTTTATCCTTCTGGAGTATACAACGAACAACAGGACCATATAAATGATTCAGACATCAGACTGGAGTTCATTATTGGATAAAGAATGCAATGTGGATGGAGGTTTTTATTGATAGAACGGTGGGAACTTCTATGTACATGAAGTATGGTAAGCGGAATGAATGCGATGAAAGTATGCGAAAAATGTTTATTATGGAATGACGATGGGAACATGAATTACCTTGAGATGTTCACTTGATCCAGGCTTACAAAGACTTTCCTAGGAACTTTGGGATCATTAAGATGTGTAAAGTATAGAACCTCAAAATACTTCAGTCAATACCGAACAACTGACTCATCTCCCAAGAGCAAGCAATCATGCTATCTGACACTAGTGATGGAATCCACGGGAAATCCATCAATCATGACCCAAGTTTCTCAACGGAACAACTAAGAATTCATAAAATTAAGATTCAGCATTTTAGAATATTATGATCAGAAGAAAATAGTGTCAAGACACAATATACGATTAACTTCCAAGTCAAGTTCAAAGTCTAACAAGGATAAACTAGAAAGAAAAACATCTTCAGACTCCAAGACTTTCATGAATGAATGTCTAACAAATGAACTAACACGTTATCCTGAGTTGACACCAGAGTGTGTGTTTAAGATACATCACCTTCTTACAAATAGGAAACTCAACACGACGATGACTAAACTAAACAACTAAGAAAAACAAACAGCTAATCTATGAAAACAAACGACAACCAACCACTAAGCTAAGGAAAAGACAACAACAAACAAGCGACTCGAAAACAAAACTAAGCTAAGGACAAACCAAGACTTGAGTCAAATGACATCAAGGAGCAAATTTATTCTAAAACGCGACATGAAATAAAAACCTACTCTAACCTAGCTATGTACAAGCAACAGAGATGCAATCCAGGACACAGAGTATATACATGCCCTAACATGATTATTCAATATGTACAACAGAAGCAATGCAGCAGTGATAGTTCTCAACCGGGCAAATTCATCCTTGAACTCAGAGAAAAACTCATCTTTCAGGCGACAATCCTCAAACGTAGGAAAAATTTCTGGAGGTATTATGATCAATTGAGGATTTTCATCTGGACCATGATCTATCCAAATGCAGGTTGTTCTACCTAATTCTCCATAATCAAAATCATATTCAATATGTTCAATGCGTCCAAGATGTTTACTATCGATGCTATCAGTACTATCAATTAAAAGTTCATGATGTTCAAATTCAAAAGTTTTCCAATCAATAGAAGGAAAGATACAACCTGATGCTCGTTGTTTTCAGTGAGACATGGCCTACCAAGCATTTGATCATACTCAAAGCATTCATCAGGAGGTCGCCACTGATGGTAGATGAACTTCTCGTCTTCTTCGTAGTGCATGATCTCATCGTCCAGCTCTTTTGTGATCTCCAGTAGTGGTGTCAACAGCTTCTTGATCTCAGCATCCATTGCAGCAGCATGTTCTTCAATTGTCACTCATTTCTGCGGCTTGATATCTTCTTGTATAATGATGGAAATGTTGAGCGTCGACCCGAATTGCTCTTTTCTACTCATAGGTTCTTCATCAGCATACTCTTGAATGATATCTTCTAAATCCCTTTGCAATGCTTCTAACTGATGATCTCCTAACAATGTTCTCTGTACTTCTTGTAGCTCGTTCTCAAGGATCTTTTGATGTAAAGTAGATGTATACTCCTCAAGAAACTTATCTTCATCTAATTCAAGTTCTCGCCATAAGCTCGAACTTCTTTCTTCCTCAATTGCCGCTTCAAGTGCTTTAACATCCTCTAAACCTTGTTTACAATCCTCTGATGCTTTGGATAACTTCTGTTCGAATGCTTCTACTTCTTCTAGATTGATAAACTCGTATTCATATTCCTTTTCACTGATACATCGCTTATCAAGGTTCTCTGTAGTGAAAACTTCTTCCTCAACAGGTACACCTGCTTCTACTTCCTACATGGCTTGATGAATTGCTTCCCAGCATTTTTCACAAGTGTATTCCAAATTTGACCCTTAGAAACTACCTATCATCCATCTTGGCGGATTGGATTAAGGGTCTAGAGTCTTCCTTGATGCTTAACCTTTTCATCTCACTTACCCTCCATCAAGCGCATTAGATCTAATTTCTGAGTCTTCTATATGGCTAGCGCATTGGATCAAGGGTGTGATTTCCTCTTGATTTTCGCATTGGATGACATCTTCTAGATCTTCCTACTCTACCTTCTATCAAGCGCAAAAGATCTTCCTTACTAGGTTTTGGCGCATTGGATCATCATATTAGAATCCTCTAGAAATTGATTTAGACTTTATGACGAACCTTCCTTCCAAGCGGCTTAGATCAACAACTTGAGTTTTCTAGAATTTATCTCCATAATGGCGCATTGGATCATGTTTTGGAGATCTCCCTTCCTTAAGCGCTTTGGATTAAGTGTTTCAAATCTTCTTTAAAAACCCTATGCTTCTCCTCATATTGGGCGCTTTGGATGAATGCTTTAAAATCTTCCTTATGATGCTTTAGTTTGGGCGCATCACTTCAAGGGATTGATTTCCTCTAGTGATAGCGGATTGGTTTGAGGAATTAGGATCCTCTAAAATTCGCATCAATGTAGCGCATTACTTCAAGGCGTGGAAATCTTCTAAAAATCGCATTAGTTGAAGTCTTGGAATCCTCTTAACTTTTCGTCTCCCTTTATGGCGCTTTAGTCTGGGCGCGTTGGATCATCAATTGAAAATCCTCATCTTGTTCTCTAATCGAAAGCGCTTTTTCATCATGATTTTGCGCCACTTGGATGTCCCATCGCATTAGATAAGCTTTTTGAATCCTCTGGAAACTTAGGCGTTTTTCAGGGTTCGGGAGGTAAAGGTATATTGAAAAATATATTTCTTATACTTTAAATATTTTTCAATATACCTTTCAGGATGTTTGAGATAGGTCTCGAATCCACCGGATTTAACATGCAAAATCTAGAATTTGGAGGATTCACCAGATTTCAGACTTAGTCAATTTTTCAGGATTTCAGGATTTCAGGCTATCAGACTTAGTCTTTTCAGGGTCTCAAACATACTTCAGGATTGGTCTCAATGTTCATTATCTAGATGGAATTTAATCAAGATTCTTCATTTTCCAGATGAGACCTCCAGTTATGAAGCAAAAATCTCCTAGAAGAGGAACTCATTATTGGATTGGCAGAGGAAACGAACCTAAGGCATCGTCAGAACTTCATGCAAAGCATCGGAGCTCAAAAAAAAAGGGGGTCCCCATTTGCAATGGGGCGATGTGTGATTTGGTCACAACACTACCTTTCGGACTTACTAACGCCCCAGCTGCGTTTATGAATTTGATGAACAGTGTGTTCCATGACTGTTTGGATAGATTTGTTTTAGTTTTCCTGGATGATATTTTAATCTATTCAAGGAATCAAGAGGAACACTATCAGCATCTTCAACTTGTCTTGCAACGCCTGCGTGAAAACAAACTTTATGGAAAATTATCCAAATGTACTTTTTTCCAAAAAGATGTCCAATATCTGGGACATATTATCTCTAAAAAGGGTATAGCAGTTGATTCTGCAAAAATAAAAGCAATAACCGAATGGCCTGTCCCCAAAAATGTTCAAGAAGTCCGAAGTTTTATGGGCCTAGCAGGCTATTATCGAAAGTTTGTAAAGGATTTTTCACATATTGCCTATCCGATTACTTCATTGCAAAGAAAAGGTAAAAGTTTTGTTTGGTCAGAAAAATGTCAGAAGGCATTTGATTTGCTTAAAGAGAAACTAATTTCTGCACCTGTATTAAAAATACCAGATCCCGAGGGAAAATTTGTAGTGGTAACCGATGCCTCAGGGGAAGGAATAGGTGGGGTACTCATGCAGAATGAACAAAGTAATAGCATATGAATCTAGAAAACTCAAAAGCTATGAGCAAAACTATGCCCCCCATGATCTCGAATTAGCTGCTATTATTCATGCTTTACAAATGTGGCGGCATTATTTATTAGGAAAACCATTTGAACTCCGCTCTGATCACCAGGGATTAAAATACATATTTACCCAGCCAAATTTAAATGCCAGACAAAGACGATGGCTAGAGTTGATTGCAGATTATGATTTTGAGATCAGTTATATCAAGGGAAAGGAAAACCGGGTAGCGGATGCTTTAAGCCGCAGAAGGCATGTCAACGCATTAATTGTGGTACACTTAGACTTCAGAGACCGAGTACTTCAACACTTGAAGAAACACTTGAAGAATGATTCGCACTACCAGCAAGTAAGGCAAGCTCTTCAACTTGACCCATTGGATCCAAGATATGAAGGATACAGAATAGAAGATGATGGACTATTAAGATATCAGGGTAGAATGTACATACCCGAAGATACAGAGCTCAGAACTTTAATTTGGAAAGAAACACATTCAGCACCGTATTCAGGGCATCCCGGAGTTACCAAACTTATGGCAGATGTAAAACCTTTATATTTTTGGAAGGGAATGAAGAAAGACGCAGCCAGATTTGTAGCGAGTTGTCTTGAATGCCAAAGAGTCAAAGCGGAACACCAGCGTCCTGCGGGACTATTGCAACCTCATGCAGTACCTGACTGGAAGTGGCAAATAATCAGTATGCATTTTATTCAGGGATTACCCATGTCTAGTAATAAACATAACACCATCCTAGTAGTAGTTGACAGACTCACCAAGGTAGCACATTTTATACCAGGAAATTTAACTGACAGTGCTTCTACTATTGCTCACAAATTTGTTCGGGAAATATTTCGATTACATGGAATACCTGAGAAAATAATATCTGATAGGGACGCTAGAGTAACTTCCCGATTTTGGCAAACATTATTTTCAGCCTTGGGTACAAAATTGAACATTAGTTCTGCTTACCATCCTGAAACTGACGGCCAAACAGAAAGAGTTAATCAAATTTTAGAAGATCTTCGGATGTATTGTATGGATCAACAGTACAAATGGGAAGAATACCTTCCTTTAGTAGAATTTGCTTACAATAATTCATATCAGTCATCCATAAAAATGGCACCATTTGAGGCACTGTAGGGAAGGAGGTGTAGAACTCCTATCAGCTTGGATAAGCTGGAAGATAGGATAACCCTCGGCCCAGAAATGCTTTCCGAAATGGAAGAGCAAGTTAAGTTGATTAAGAAAAGGTTAGCAAAAGCTAATGATAGACAGAAAAGCTATGCTGATACCAAAAGAACTCCCAGACAATTTGCAGTTGGGGAGAAAGTGCTTTTGCGTGTCAAACCACATAAGAGTGCTATAAAATTTGGGAAATCCACCAAACTTGCACCTCGGTATGTCGGACCATTTGAGGTTCTGGAAATTATCAACCCGGTTGCCTATAAAATTGCTCTACCACCAGCCCTCGCTCGATTGCATAACGTCTTCCATGTTTCTTATCTAAAAAAGTATATATCTGATTTTACACATATGATTGACTGGAACTCCTTATAGGTTCAGGACCCAGGGGTAATCATGATCGAGCTAGTCAAGGTGCTCGAGGTACGTAAGCGTAGCTTACGTAACAGAGAGGTGGCCCAATGTAAGGTCCAGTGGGACTAGTACTCAGAAGATGGTGCCACCTGGGAGGATTATACTGAAATGCAGCAGAAATTTCCACATTTGTTTAATGTATATAATAGTTGAATTTTTATTTTTTTGTTGGTTGAACCACATGCCTTTATGAATTTTTTATATCTTACAATCATCGAGGACGATGATTCACAACGGGAAGGGTATGTTACATCCCGCTTGTGTCGTAATTATTTTGATGTGTTTTTACCATGTGATGTATTTATGCTAAAAAGTGTTCCACTATGATGTCATGTTTGGTTTATGAGATGATCTTAATTTGTAAAAAAAAAAACATTTAGATGGAATTAATTGATCAAATGATATTTGGGATTAAATTATGTATGTTTGGTTCAATTCAAATATGAAAAGACGCATTTGGAATAATTACATGTAGGAGATATGTTATTGGCTAACTACTATCTTGTTTGAGTGACTGCAGGATCGATCAACCCCAAGAAAAGGGGGGGAAGATATCATCAGGAATGAGAAGTAAATAAGAGAATCTAATGCCATCCGAAATTGTCGGTGAATTGAAATTGACCTATTAAGTGCGTTTGGATGAGAGTGAGAAAATCTAGTGCTAAGTAAATCTTTTTCCTACGAAAAGGTAAGTCATCCCAATGATCTTATTATCTCCTTCCTTCTCCTTGGAGTGTAACTTAAACTCGACTCGCCTAAAATCGAATTGAACTTTACCTTCCTTCCATGTTAAAAATTTAACCTATATAAGTTCAATTTCTTCAATTGTAGCCATCTTGACCCTCAACTTTATCAGAGTCAATTCATCTGGGAGAGATTAATATAGAAAGGTTCTTCCTAAGTTATATGTTATATAAAGACCACTTCTTTATTAGTCCCTCCTAATCGACCTAGGTTTAAAACCATGCTACTTCTAATTTTTTTTAGGTCGAAACCACACTCTTTTCTTCATCATGTAGAAATTGTAAGTAATGTTAGGGTCGGACTTGGTGATGTCGGCCTTCCCCGTCGATGAAGAGACTACGAACTTCGCGTGGAGACTTGAACCAACCACTAACGAATGGAAATTTTAAAACAACTCCACTTCTTTGCCATCCGTCGACCTCAGGTAAGGAAAGAAACTAAGATAGGTTAAAAACGGAAATCGCGAGTGGTGGCATTTCTTTCGGATGATGGACGCGAACTCCTTTTATGGGCAAACAAAAAAAAAACTGTTTGGGGGCGAGCATTCTTGGAAGTTCATTTTTGGGAGAGAAGGAACAAAAACTTGAGGATTTAAAATGCGTTTTGGGAGGGAGAGGCAAGGAGGAAGCACGTCAGTCTTCTGTGACGGGAATGGAGAACGGGGAATGTTGACAGTTTCAGGCGATTGAGTAGAAAGAAGCTGCGGGTGGTCGTTTCAAGGGTTGAAAGCTACCAGAGGAGCGAACCAGCTGCAAGTGAGCATTTTCAAGAAGCACCGAAGTCTGAAGGCATGTACCCTTCCGTCCTAGTAACTCTGAAACCCTTTTTCTTTACTGAGATAATGCGTGAGTTTATGAAAGAAGTTCCACACCAAATGTTTTACTGAACAATAGACAAAAAAAAAAAGAGTCTTTTGCTTATCTTTGTGACGTATAATAAAGAAATACCCTTCATTCCATGCAAGACAACTTCTATAGGAGTCTCTTAGAAAAACTTCAAGAATGAACATTATCTTCCGCTATAAGCAAAGAAGAACTTGTCTTTTGACTTACCTTCATGCAAACTATTATTTTGTTTTAAACAAGAAATCAGTAAAAATGTCGTCTGAAGTGAACGCAATGGGTTTAAGATTGTCTTAGACGATGGAACAGTTTCCTTAGTAGAAAAGAACTTTCTTGGAACGGTGACTAGCTGTTCTTCACAGTAGTAGACTCATCATGGTTAAAACACTTCTTTCTGGAAACATAAATGCTGGCACAAATCTATTTTATCCAGAGTTACAGTCAATCCTACACCTCAATACCTTTCTTAAGCTTAGATGGAACCGAGAGTGTCTCAGTAATGAGAGCAGCCCTCTATAAATTGATATTCCAAACCGGAAATACTTCTGCAGAATTTATTTCTGCTTATTTTTAGAAATGGTGTTGTCACATACCAGAAAAACTGAGTGTACGTCTATCCATGTGCAGTAGCACAAGTGATTTAAACCGAAATAATTTGTAACCAAGACCAAGCCGAGTAGGGTGACAACTGAACTACATGACCAGTTGAGTCGTGTTGCGCACATTTGCAAAACCTTGGCCGAGGTGACGCTTGCATGTGAAATAGTGTCAGTCAGTTTTCCTTGCCCAGATACTTTTCCAGTCAGATGATCATACTAGTTAGAAGATTATCTATAGTGTATGATCGACTAGGAAGTAGTAGGGTAACCACCAGTCTCAGATGGCATTGGATTCTCTTAATAAAACTTCTCGGCGGCGGGCCGGGTCATTTCAGTCGAAATGACGCAGGGAACTGAAAAGTTCGTGGTTGGGCGGATAAACGCCCTGATGATATCTTTCCTCTCCGACTTACTATGTGGAAAATAGAAGAAAAACAAATCTAAACGGGACAAACAAGCTTGAACAATGAACTATTCTTCCCCACGAATGAATACGGTACTCTTTTCCTTATCTTTTATTACTTTGAACTAAAATAAATGCAAGGAACATTTACTTATTATGCAGTTTCCCTAGTTATTCATATGCTTTTACTTGTTAGTGTTGTAGTTAAGCATGAATTATGAAGTTGTATAAGTTTGCTACTTCCTTGAACGTAGAGTCATAGTCATGTTCTTATACAATGAATTGTGCTGAATCACATAGAAGCTTTAATGTTATGTTGTAAGATATAAATTTTATTTTTTTGTACAGTTGTTCTACCTTTGCTTAAAGTTAGTTTATATTTATAGTAGTTGTTACACTTCGACTCCAACTTCTACTTCGGGATGGACATCAGCGTCAAACTTCGACGATCTCTTTTAGTCTTCTTCTACATTCTCTTTGTTCTACCAGCCTAAGAGAGCATCTGATCTCTTGATCCTGACCACGTGGTCTCTTCCCGCCTTTATTGGGGTCTAAGGGCATGGATATCTTATATTGGACCCAATTTCTTTTAAGGCAACAATGCCAATGTCTTCCCATCTATTTGATAAAATGAATACTTGAAATAATAAATAGAACTAGCAGTGCATATCAAATAGACGAGTAAAAGTATCGTATATCTTTATCCGCACATGAAATTATTACATAAGTAGACCAAAGATGGTCAGCCAAGGATCAGAGTTGATCAAACTAGATCATACTGCTTTCCTTGACGATACAAAGACTATTTAAAGGACCCGACAATTGCCAAGAACACAACCATCGACTAATCGACTCGGACTGACTGACTCTTATAACAACCCAAAAGTTGACAAATAATTAACACATAGTTGGATAACACATATTATCAAATATAATAAGCAACATTATACACTAACTACAGAAATTAAGTTTAAAACACCACATAGCATAGATATATTATAATGTAATTATATAAATTATAAAATTATACATATATTAAAAAAATAAAAAATAAATAAATAATTTATAATTTTATAAAATAATAAATCAACTAATAATAAATATTATATTTATATATGTTTTTATTTATTAAACTAACTAAAATTAAATATAAATAAATATATTATATAAATAAAAATAAAAAAACCTAAAAACTTCAATTATTTAATTCATGAATTTTAACCAAAACATTTTAAAATTTATATATTTTTTTATATGATTTTAATGCATTTATGTGTTTTTTATATTATTTATACGATAAAAAATAGAATGCTTTATTCAAATTTCCTAAAAACTTGACTATAGCCCAGACGAATAATATAAGTAGCTTGACTCATTTAGGGATTGTCGTTAGTATTTTCTTGATTCGTTTAGAGAGAGAACCATCCTGGTGGTTAAAATGTTTTGCACTCTGGGACAATCATGGAGAAATTAATTAAAAACAACAAAAAAAATTTAAAATGGGGCGATTCGTTGTGGGTTCGTCGACCTATGCATGGATCCTCCCCAAGTTCGCCTAGGATGAACCCAAATCATCTTTGACAGGCCCAGCCGAAATCTACAGAAGGACCAGACCAGACCACAGATCAAGTTCGAACTAGACCCAGACCTGGCAGGTAAACAAGTGGATCCAGTAACTTAGGTATTCTCCAAAGACAATCATGAGATGCCAAACTATAACCAAAGTTGGTTTCCCCATACAAAATGTTAGTTGGCTTTGGCCACAACATGGAAAATGGCAAACTATAAGCAAGGTTGGCTAGATTGCATGAAATGTTAGTTGGCTTTAGCCACAAGCATGGAAAAGGCCTACAAAAGCTAGAGAGGACAACTATCTTATCATGTACTCAAAAATTTATCTTAATCTACTTCTAGTTTTACTAAATTTCATCCTTCAAAGAATTTGATGAACAACCATCAATCACAATTATCCCACTTTTAGTAGCATCTCACTATGATATTTGTTGTACCCATACAAAAAATTTGTGTCAAATTTCAAGCCAAACCTTGGTCTTTTTGTTAAAAGCATAGTTGGCAAACCCAGCAAGTACTCACCATTTAACTCGCAAAGATTTGCTTGCAGAGTTTTGGCGAAAACTCGCCAAAAACTGGGCAAGTCTGAGCAACAAACTCGCCAGACACAACTGAGGCAAAAAAAAAAAAAAATTAAGTAGATTTTTTTTTGGATCTTCGTGCTCGTAACCCTAACCCTAATGGTTTATGGGCCCAATCCACACCCTAAGCAGTCACAAAAGTGAAAAAATGAGAAAGGCTAAGGGCTGCAAGAGTGATTGTGAGTATTAGGATAGGAATAGTAAGGACTTGGTATTGCAGAAAACATAGTGATAAAATTGTGAAAATGACGTGCACTATGAAGGTTTGTGTGGTATTGAAGGCCTTAATTTGGGCTTGGTGGTGGGGGCTCCGCCCCTCGACCCCGCCCTATACCGCGACAAGTAATGCACCAAGGGCTTTGCCCGCGGACCCATACAAGAGGCGCTACCCGTCGACCCCTTGGGGGCTTTGCCCCCAAACCCCCACCCACCACTGTTGTCACACCCTGTTCTAAAGCAAACATACTTATCATTTTATTTCAAGTAGACAGATAGTTTGTCAGTGAAATTATTATGATTAAAGTAATGTTGTGCTAGATTAGAAAATGCATTTGATTTATATTATTTTATATGCAATGAATATTGTATGTGGCATTATTATTATGCACGTGGTTAAATGATGCAATGGACTAACTACTGTTGTGCAACTGAGGCAGATGCAGGGATAGTGTTTACCCTCCCGGATGAGGGAGAGCATCACCAAGGAGAGGGTGATAGATCGCGAGAATACAATGATCATTGTGCCATCTGAGAACCACACACGCACCTAGTAGTTGTATTGTGTCGGTATGCCATTTGATTTTCATATTTTCTCCTCGTCATTTTGGTGTCAACCTGAGTCATGATTATAGCTTGACAACTATTCTCGTCACGTTTGTCTTGCGAGAGTTGTCGAGTCACGCATCATTGCCGATACCTTATCATTTGGCATGCGTCTTTTGAGCCCAGATATAATGTTTATGTCTCTTGTTTCAGAGACCCTTGGACATAAGATATAACTATTTAAAGTTATTATTGTTATAGTTATGCTCTAAGTCTATTTATATTTATTATTTTATTCCCAAGTATATGGGAGGATAAATCATTGTTTTAAGTTAATTGTAAACTCCTCGTTCTTTTGTGAGGAGATTCTAATAATTCAAGAAATCTTATCCCCCATTGTGCCTCCCTAGATTCTAGGAAGAGTGGAGGAGGGGAACATCATGCCCAAATTGAGGCATGCCAACAAGGGAGACCGCAGGTAGTTATGGAGCAAAGCTTGTTTAAAAAAAAAAGGAGCCACACACATACCCAAGCCAAACATTGAACTGACAATAAAAGCTTGATCTTCAATGTTAGCCTTTGAAGAGGGAAAGGACAGCAAAAAGTGAGACTCTCGCGGGTTGCAAGAGTAATCTCTGTAGAGGCGTCGGTGTTCAAATCCTCCAAGAGGAGGTAAGCTGGCTTCTAGATCATTAAAGTTTTTCTTCTTTATGCAAAAGCATTACTTTTGTACAAATAGTTTTGGAAGAATATATTTTTTGAGCATCTAATTGTAGATACTTCCATTGTTGGATGTAATATAATGCATGTGCCTATGTTAAAGGCTGAAAGGCAGCTCCACGTTGCTTGTGCTTGTATAAAGCCGTCTAATAAGTATGTAACCCTGTAGTAGAAGGCCAATAGATGGGTATCCCTTATGTAAGCTTGTATAGAACGATGAAAATGTATTTATCCTATGCCTGTAAGAGGCCGATAGGCAAGGAACCATTCTTGTTGTCCGCAAACACCATGAGCTTTGCATTTATTCATGTGCTTTTAAAGGCCGATAATATTGTATTAATTCATCTGCCTATAAAGGCCGAGAGCCAAGCATTTGCTCATGCGCCTGTGATAAAGGCCGATGGATATATGTATAAACTCTAGCTTGGCAGCGAGTAGTCGACATCTTAACAAGTATTATAATAGTTGGTTGTGTTAAGGCTGATAGCCATAAGTTTATATCTTTCTACTGGTTGTGTTAAGGCCGATAACCATAAACTTATATGTTTATATTGGTTGAGTTAAGGCCGATAACTCTGTATGAAGTTGATAGCTCGGTATTAAGCCAATAGTTCTGTAAGCATTCATATATAGATGGGAATGTAAACGAAAATTATATCACCTATATGTTATCATTTGGTTCGACCTATGAGGAGTATACCCTCTGTATACTGTATAAGACCCGGTCTATAGAGAATGCTTCACTGTATTTCTTTTGTATAGGTTCGGCCTATGGTAAGTGTATCAACTGTGTGTTGAATAAATCTTGGCCAGTGCTATTAATATCACCTGTACTTTGAATATGGCTCGACTTGAGAAAGATTTGCCACCTGTACAATATTATATTATGCTGCATGTGGAGATTATATCATGGGTATGATGTAATATGAGAAGCTTATAGTAGTTATATTACTTATGTAATGATAAATGAATATCTTGTGTTACAAAGAGAGCAGTTTGTTCTCTATTTAAAGCATGAACTTGCCTTGCAAACTTGTGCATGAGTCTTTCCTAGCATGGAGGCCATAAGTAAGAGCCTTATGTAAATCTGTTATACAAAGTGAGAACTATCTTTGGTACAGATCTCGAGTACCTCAATAAAGCTGATAAATATTCTCTTTAATGCAAAAAGCAGAGATGTAATCTCTTTTGTTTAAGTACAACAAAAGGAATAGCTCACCATGTATGTCTTTTGACTTATGAGTTTAAAGATCGATACCCTTGAGTATAGTGGTTATCAAGAGGCCGGAAAATGTGCTAAGAGTTGTATGCTCATACACCTCTGTCTGGACTTGAGAGAACGGAATTAGTTCTCAAATTTTGATAAAAATGTCTATATAAACTATTTGACTATGTTTTGAGTTAGAAAGATGGATTTGTTGGTCTTTGAGCAATTGACAATTGTCATAGGGGAGAGATTGCGAGAATGCAAAGAGGGGCTCAATGCATGGTCACGAATCGACCAGTCTTTATCCTATGATTGTCTAGTTTACCCTGTTTAAATAACTCAGCATAGATACAATGTCAGTCTCCAAGTCGAGAAAGAGGTGTGTGAACAATCGACTGTAATATCCCAAAATGGGAAATTTTGGAAAATTTTGGATTTATGGACTTTCCAAAATATCTAAATTAATTTTCTGCTCAAACCCTAATTTCTGAAGTAAAAATCAGACTTGAACAATCAACTAGGGCAGCCCATAAAACATCTCAAAACATCATAATTTCGACATAAACATGATCAACCATAATATACTTGCATTTCACCATCAAATGAGCATCAAATTCACTTTACTTATCCAACACAAATGACTGAAAATGAAATCAGAAGTCTGCTGCTACAAAAATCTGAGTTTTACAAGTCTTCAAATACATCAACAAAATAGGGAAAACATGACAAACATGCCCAGCAATGTTCTGCCCTAACCCTAAGGGTTATACATACCAAACTAATAGCAAAATGACCTTCCAAATGATAGGAAAAGATCTCCTATGTGTGCTGCTCCAATTAGGGCATAAAACCCTAGGTCTTCAATCTTCAAACACAATGGAAATCTGCTCCAACAAGTGTGCCCAGGTCTGATGTGTTTGCTGCTCCAAAGAATAATGCAAATATTGCCATAGGATGCCAACAAACCTCCACAAGGGATCCTCCAAAGGCGGTGCTCAAATAATAGGGTCAAACCCTAGGCAAGGTAGCACAAATTCCACCAATGAATCCACTCCAATCTAGGGCAAATCAGGGCTGCTCCTCTGCTACTCCAAATCAGAAATAAAATCATGCACAAGAACCACCCAAATGCCTCCAAAGCCAAATCGCTCCTCCAATGAAGGGCGCTCAAACTAGGGCAATCTCCTTTGCCAAAGATGATCAATCCACACCAAGGAAGTGCCACCAATAATGATCTCCAATCTGATTTATATTTATGCTCTTCTTCTCCACAAAATGTCAATGAAGAACAAGTGAACTCCCGTCACGGAATCCTCCAAAGGAAAGAGTTAGGGTTTCGTCCAACTCCTCCTAGGAACTTAAGGTTCTCGTCTCAAGCTCCTACTCCAAGAGATAAACTCCAAGTGATGAATGAATGAATGCTTGAATGATGATTGAATGTCACAAAAATGATCTTGTATAAATACATAACTTATCCCATTTTCCTCCTGGCCGACCTAGAGAGGAATATCTTTTATTTTCATTAATATTTTCCCTCCAAGAGGGCTAGCCAGCATCAAGTTACCTGAGCACCAAGGAAAATTCAAATTAAAGATATGAATTTATTATTCTTTTATTCTTTTCCACACCATCTCCTTCCAAGCGCCAAGAAAAGGTATCAGTTTATTATTTATTCCTCCTTCACAAGTCGTCCCAAATCAACAAGGTATAGAAAAAGATCTTCACAAGGTTGGCACACACATGCATAGGATCCAAACAATATTATTTGTCTCATCATCAAGGCGGCATCAAACATAAATTTGCTACAACTTCATCCCACAACCACAAGTGCAGCAATCTCCAAAACTCCCAAGGCTCCATCCATCAAAAACAAATAGCTAGTCTAGATCGAAGCCTCGAAGAGAAACACGCCTGTCAACAAGTGGTGAAGAGTGTGAGCTCTGAAACATGTCCACTTATCACCAAGCCTTGGCTGCCCCACACTGTCATCATCCATGCTCCGAAGATTGTGAAGCAACCCCTCGAGATCCCAACTGTCAGACCTATCACCTCCTGGATCCCAAATCATCACACCTCTACATCCTTTGAACATCATCAACACCAAACCATCCTCCAACTCCTATAGACCTCCCGTGGATGCAAAGTATGCCCAACATAGGTGCAAGAAGGTGTATGACCGCTCCCACTAAGCTGCTGATATGAAACCAAACAGCAACCTCATGATGGTAAATCAGTCCTATGTGAGTGCAAATGGTATCTCCAATGGCAAAGGATGATAGGATATCATCACTATGCTGTCCTCCCATGATGAGAAGATGATCCAACTCCCCTCTCAACTCCCAAACAACTGCTGTCCTCCACCTACTCGGTAGGAAATCCATGCACCATAAAGTAGAACAGTCGTCTCTAAACCATGCATGCAAAAGATCCTCATGGACTAGGGCTGGAATGTCAAAGCCATCACGCTCACCTCCAAATCTAATGTCATAGCCCAGCTGCAATACAAACCTTAGTGCCTCAAAATCAATGATCATTACAATGTTTCCATATCTAGGCACATAGATCAGCTACAATTCTTTGTCATGCCAACCAATGCAAGTGTCTCTAGGGTATGCATCACCAAACTCGGACATAGAGCAGCCTCCAATACTATCAAAGGATCAATAGAATGATAGAGTTGTATCACATTATCATCCGATTCTATATCTCCTTCAAGAATGATCAAGGGACCATCACAAACTGAATCCCTTATGACTCCTTCAAGTGAAGCCAAGACACTAGTGGCTGATCCACTAAGTGTATACTCAACAATTCCAATCTCCTCTAATACTTGAGCCTTCAAGGGGCTCCCAAACAAAGGCAACTCATGATGCAAATCAGGTGCAAAAATTTCTGAATCATACCTTTCTACTTGCCCACCCAAACCTGCATACTCTTCTTGCTTGGTCTTCTCCATAGGCTGCTCCTTTGTTTGTTCCACCGTGATGCCTTCTTCCCTTGGAAGAAATAGAGATTGTAGATGTGCTTTCCTTTGCCTCCTTGCTTGATCTAGCTGATGACACCACTCCTTGACCTTGTGCAAGTGTTGTCTTGCCTGGGCAACCAACATCTTTGCCTTCTTTGCTCGTTGCAGCCAATCATCACACAGGTCTTTGAGTTCTTTTGACATCTTCCGTGGTATGGCGGATAAATTCAGGCTTGTTGTGACTTGCAACTTTCATATCTTCCTTATGCTCTATATCCAAATCACAAGTGTCCATCTTGTGGGCCTCTTCTACTATGTGTTCTTCATGTGAAGTAGCTGCTATGAAAGAAGTAGGACTGCTGTCATGAATCAGAAAATCAGACTTGTCATCATACCTTATCAAGCCATCCTCTAGCTCCTCCATCTCTTCCTCATCCTTCACCGCATGTCCTCCTACAAGTGCAGATCTAAAAGGGGGCTCCAACTGAAAATCTCTTGCCTCCAATCTGAATCAAACCTCCATCCATTTGGCTGCCATACTCATAGGTGTGCTGCTATTGATGGCCTTCAATATGATTTGCTTGCCATTTGAAGTGAATTCAAGCTCCATTTTGTTGAAGTCCTGTATATATCTCCCAAGAGATTTGAGCCATTGAATTCCCAAGACAATTTCAGTTTCTCCAATGCCAACCACATAAAGCTCATCCTCAAAAGTGTAGTCCTCCAATTGAATGCTTAGATGAGAAATCTTCTTTGTGCAGTTCATTTTGAATCCATCCACCAATAGAACACTGAACCCTGGAAATTCCTCTACTTGCAATCCCTTCTTAACTACGAAGCCTTCATCAATGAAATTATGGGTGGCTCCACTGTCCACCAAACAAGATACACTTTGCCCTTTCACCACACCTCTAATCCTAAAAGGATAATGCTTTGGAACACCTGAAAGAAAAGCAATAGTACCTTGTGCATCATCAAGCTCCATTTGTCGTTCTTCCTTGTCTCCTTCTGAACTAGTGTCAGGGACCTCTTCATCTCCGTTGGAAAAGACTTCAATGTAATATGCTTATCCCTTACCTTGACATCTATGTCCCGGCTCCCATGGCTCCTTGCATGTAAAACAAAGCTTCTTTCTCCGTAGCTCATTTCTTGTCTCAAAATCCATTGTGGGCTTCCTTGGTCCATCCTTCGAAAAGTTCTTCTTCGGATCCTTCTAAAATGGCTTGCTTTGAAACTTTGGTTTGGATGGCGCTGAAAACTTAATTCCTCGAGCCCTCTTGATTGTTTCCCTCAATGTTGTTGGATTTAATGCTCTCACCCATCCACGAACCAGCTCTTCGAGTCCCTCAATTAAGAGGAATGTCAATCGTGTCATCGAGATATTTGGCACCAACACGGCAAGCCTCTAAATTTTGTAATCTATGCATCTAATGACTCCTGTTTTGGTTGTGCCAACTCCTTGAAGAATTGGTCCGGATTTGACTCATCAAATCTATCAATCAACCTTTGTGAGAACTCCAAGTATGTAGTAATGAGATTGTGACCTTGCGTCACCATGCCGTTGTACCACCAATCAAGAGCATTGCCTTCCAAGTGGAGTGTAGCAAATTGTATGGCATCCTTCTCGAACATAGGGCTCAATGTGAAGTAGTTGTCCAACTTTTGAATCCAAGCCCGTGCCGTGATCTTCCTCGAGCCATCAAATGGAGTGATATTGACCTTTCCCAACTTCTTTTGCAATTCATGATTTGTGTTATTGTTGCTCCTCCCTTCTCGAGGTCAGTCCTTGTTTTGGTACTTGACTTGAAAGAAATCGGTCCATGGCAAGGATTCTTTGCATTCATCGCTTAGTGCCAACCACTCTCTCCTATAATCATCAAAAGTCTCACCTCGAGCTTGTGGTTCATTCTCCGCAACCCTTTGCTGATCCAAAAATGTAGGCATGAGAGGTCTAGCCATGGTTGTATGAGATGTACGCACCGGAGTACCACCTTGATTCTCGGAAGTGCTTGCATCATTGTGCCCATTGTTTTGATTGCCTCTATCACCTCCGTTATTGTCGTTGCCTCCATTGTTGCCAAGGTTTTGCCTCATAAATCTGTTCAAGAGCTGAAGTAATTCATGTTGCCCTCGTGCTAGATCATTGATCATATCTCTTGTGCTAGGTTCTTCATGACTTTGGTCACTCATATTGCCTTCATCTTCCGAATCAGACCCAACAACACGCTGCCTTCTATAAATGATGTATCTCCCGTCTTCAAAACTCATGAGCCAACATTAGATGATCACCACTTACAATCTCCACATGAACCATGCAGGCTAGCAGGATCCAAGCTCTTATACCACTGTAATATCCCAAAATGGGATATTTTGGACAATTTTGGATTTGCGGACTTTCCAAAATATATAAATTAATTTTCTGCTCAAACCCTAATTTCTGAAGTAAAAGTCAGACTTGAACAATCAACTAGGGCAGCCCATAAAACATCTCAAAACATCATAATTTCGCCATAAACATGATCAACCATAATATACTTGCATTTCATCATCAAACGAGCATCAAATCCACTTTACTTATCCAACACAAATGACTGAAAATGAAATCAAAAGTCTGCTGCTACAAAAATCTGAGTTTTACAAGTCTTCAAATACATCAACAAAATAGGGCAAACATGACAAACATGCCCAACAATGTTCTGCCCTAACCCTAAGGGTTATACATACCAAACTAATAGCAAAATGACCTTCCAAATGATAGGAAAAGATCTCCTATGTGTGCTGTTCCAATTAGGGCATGAAACCCTAGGTCTTCAATCTTCAAACACAATGGAAATCTGCTCCAACAAGTACGCCTAGGTCTGATATGTTTGCTGCTCCAAAGAATAATGCAAATATCGCCACGGGATGCTGATAGGGAGCACGTAGCGGAAACATAAAACAACAAAAAATATATTGAACCACCGTAGTGGTTAAACCATAGAAGCATAAATCTTTTTTAAATCGCGATTTTTAATAAAAATCGGAAATTGGCGGATTTGCGGAGTTTAACACCGGTTTAAATCGCAGAGGCAAAAAATTGCCATTCCGCAGTCAATGGTTTTCAACGATTTTATCGGCGATTAAAACGCGAATAAAATGCGATTAAAACGCGTTTAGAACGCGATTAGAATGGAAATAAAGCTGAAAAAATCGCGAGTAAAATGCGATTTGATATTTGCTTGATCTTTGAGCTTTTTGGCGCCCGAAATTTGCCCACGCGTTTTCTCCCTCCATTAGGTATCGATTTTTTATCTACAAAAGGGCTTCCGTCTGCAATGCAATCCGACTGTAATTTCAATCCGACTGCAATCCGACTGTGGGTGCTTTCTTACCAGGGTGAAGTCATTGGCGTCGTCGGCTACCAGATATCAAAGAGAGCTGCTCATCGTTGGCATCGTCAGCATTTATCGTCCAGGACCCAGGTATTCCACTGCATCGTCATATGATATAGATTTAAATTTTATTATACAGAAATAATATATTCATTATATCTATTATATATCTGCTTTATTATATGATATTTTAATAATATCTATTATCTATATCTGCTAAAGTAATAATATCAATTCTATAGACAAAAATCTTTACAATACATTCATTTCAAGAAGATTATAATTCATCTGGATCATTGTACCATGCAAAAGCAGAAAATGAGATCATAGAAACGATAAATCTGTTCTAGAGCAAATTTCTACTTATCTAGTTAATGAAACTCTAAGGTCTGCATGCATTCACGGTGGGGCTTAACTGGAGAAAATGTCTTTTGTCTTCGAAAAATCAATATCTGGCTCTGATTCAGCACTGATATATCATTGCTGCTAGTTCTTTATTAAGCAAAATCTTCTGCACAATTGTTCAAAATAATATTATATACCTTAAGTAAAGCTCTGGGATGAGCCAGTCCCAATTGGTGAAAACTGAAAACTGAATATCTGATTTTCCAACTCTTTGAAATGATTATTCTCGACCCTTTATAAAGAAAGAGAGCTGAAAGGAGAACAAGAGTCTGCTTGCAGTTATCTTCCCTCATTGTCCAGTCACCTTCAGTTAATATACATAACTGAAATTCTAGCAGCATGTTCAAGTTTTTAACTATTTAGTAATTTACTACTCTAACAAAATTTTCAACTAAACTTCTAAAATTTAGCTTCCACTCAAGTCTCTCTGAAGTACAATTATTCTTCTGCTGACTAATTTCTTTCTAAAACTATATCCTAGAATTATTTCATTTATTTATTTTTCTATTTTTTTCCCCTAATGCCCATGGGCTTATTACACAGAACATAAGATCGTGATTTTAGGAATAATATATGCATTCATGATCTATCACATGAAATCTGAAATCACAGAGATTCATCAAAGTTGGAAAATTTATTGTATTTAATATTTATTATCTATAGTTAGATAATAATTTATTATTATAGAGAATGGATACAAAAAGGTGCATGAAAAGAATACTTCTGTGTTGATAGGGTTATTTTTTGGCTCTTAGATTACATGCATACCATATATAGCATATGTTTTATTTTGTATAGGGATGTAATTGCCAATCTCTGATAGTAGCTTTGTTCTGTCAGTCTATTTGACACTATGGATACAAAAACGTGCATGAAAAGAATTAACTCCTTTGTCAATAGGATATTTTGGTGCTCAGATTACATGCATAGCATACATAGCATCTGTTTTATTTTGTATAGGAGTATAATTGTCAATCTCTGATAGTAGTTTGTCCTGTCAAGCAGTCCATAAGGACTATTATAGGTCATCCATGTTTTCCAGAAATGAGAGACATGTACAATTTAAGTTTAGAAGAGCCAAACGAATCTCAATAAAGGAGGCAAACCCTCATCACTGAGAAATTGCAAATGGGTGCTGGCATTATTGACAAAAGTAAAGAAATAACATATTTGTTGTTAAATAAAATAAACATGAATCACAAACCAAGAAGCAAAGAACCAACAACTAAAAGTACTTTCAGATTAGCCACAAGTAGTGAAATCTCCAATAGTTTCTTATAAGTTACAAGAAAGAGTAAATGATTTAACATTTTATTGTAGCTGCTACAAACTTTTATAGTTATTATCCATGATAAAATGTTTTAACTTTAAGCTCTACTTTTTAGTGACCTCTGCTTTTTGCAAATATGGTATCATGAAATACTGAATTCAAATGCTTTTACAGCTTTGATCATAATGCCACGTCCAAGAGACTTTGCGTGGACTCATTGCACATCAGTCTCGGGTACAAGCAGGGTCAAATGCAATTGGTGTCAAGCTGAAGTACCTGGTGGCATTTATCGCTTCAAATGGCATTTGGCAAAGGAGGTAGGACATGAGACCATTATTTGCAAAGGTTGCCCTGCAGATGTCACATATCAGGCAAAACTAGCTCTTGGGGCAATTTCTGATAATAAGGCAAAAAGGGTAAGAACTGGGACAGAAATGACATTAAATTCTACATATGCTAAGAGCAATCCTTCGAATGAGGCAAGCAGTGAACAAATGTCTTTCAAGGAGTCTGTGTCAACGCCTTCTTCTACAACACATGGCCCAAACACAGGTGGAGGAAACATTAATTCTTTCTTTGCACCTCGTACTACACCAGGATCACAGACCACTTTGGAGAGTACAGGATGGAGAAAGAACGTCCATGCACATGCAAAGAAGGCAATTGCAAATTTCTGGTACTACTCTAGCTTGCCGTTCCATGTTGCCAAATCTCCATATTGGCAAGGTATGGTGGATGCGATTGCAGGTGCAGGTCCTGGGTTCAAAGCCCCATCTTATGAGACATTGAGAGTTGGTATGCTCAATGATGCAATAGAGGATGTTAATGATGTTGTTTCTGAACATCGACTAGCGTGGACAAAGACTGGTTGCACCATAATGTCAGATGGATGGACAGATAGAAGGAACCGAACCCTCATCAACTTCCTTGTCTCTTGTGATATTGGCACCATTTTTTTGAAATCTGTGGATGCATCAGATAGGATCAAATCTGCAGCTGAAATGTTTGAGTTGTTTGATGATGTGGTCAAGGATGTAGGGCCAGAATATGTGGTACAATTTATTACAGACAATGTTGCTGCTTGTGTCGCTACTGGGAAACTCCTGACGGACAAGTATCCCTCTATGTTTTTTACTCCGTGCGCGGCACACTGCCTTGATCTAACCCTAGAGGATTTTGGAAAACTTGAATGGGTGATGGAGGTATTGCAACAGGCTCGCACAGTTACCAAGTTCATCTACAATCACATGAGGCTGTTGTGTATAATGCACTCCTTCACAGAGGGCAAGGAGCTAATTCGGCCAAGGGTGACACGATTTGCTACGCACTTCCTTGCATTGCAGACTCTTTGGCAACAACAATTAAATTTGAAGCGAATGTTCCTTTCTCCTGAGTGGATAGAGTCTAGCTTCACAAGGCTAGCAAATGGCAAAAAGGTGGTACAGTACATTTATTCTGCAAGTTTTTGGGATGCAATTAAACAAGTTGTACAATTTTCTGAGCCTCTAGTCAAAGTTTTGAGGCTAGTGGATGGGGATAAATCCCCCATGGGCTATTTGTATGAGGCCATGGATAGGGCTAAGGAGGTGATGAGGGGTAGGATGGAAAATGACAGGGACAGGTACATGCCATTATGGGACATAATTGATAGGAGATGGGATGAACAAATGCACTCCCCTCTCCATGCTGCTGGGCATTATCTCAATCCATCCTTGTTCTATAGCTCCTCATTCAAAGATGATGATTCTGAAGTCACACGTGGCCTATTCATATGCATGGAGAAAATGTTCCCTACCCCAAAAAAGTTGCATGCAGTAATGGCAGAGTTGCCAATGTACAAGCAGGCGAGGGGTGTTTTCTCAAGTATGGCTGCGGTGCAAGGCAGGAAGACCTACCAACCAGGTACACTTTATTAGCTTTGGACAATTTCTCTTTATTGTGGACATGTAGATTAAAGATGTTAAGATTTTAATATATCTTACATGAAATCATCATGGTAATAATTTGTGTTTTTCAGCGCAATGGTGGGATTTTTTTGGTCAAAATACCAAAAACCTTAGATGGATGGCAAGGCGCATATTGAGCCAACCATGTAGTTCATCCGCTTGTGAGCGTACTTGGAGTGTTTTTGAACACATAAACTCCAAGAAACGCAACCGTCTAACACAAGAACGGATGAATAATTTGGTGTTCGTTCACCACAACCTCCGCTTGAAGCTAAAGAAAGCTCAAGGTTAGACTTCTAATATACTTGCAATCATAGTTATAATTGTATTCATTATGTTTTTCACTTTCTATTGCCACGACTAATTTATATATATGGACAAAATCAAGTACTGCTGAGGATGATGCGCCAATTGACCTTGATGAAGTTGATCCAGAGTCTGAGTGGATTGCAGCTGATGATGATGATGATGATGATTTTCTTGACCCTGACGATCTTGATATCCTAATGGAGAGCAACATGAGTAGTGAATTGCTTGAACGAGTTAGGACAGGCTCTGACCCAGGAGCTTCATCATCAAGACCTACAACTCTCTAGTGTAGCTCTCTTTGTAGTAGAAAGACTCATTGGCTACGTCTAGTTTTTTGGAATTTTGTACTCAGTTTCTATATTGACATTGCATAAACTGGATTGTAATTGAAATTTTGTCAACTTTCAACATCTAGTTATTAGTTATGCACTATGAAGTATGCTTTGTGCAATGCAATGTAATCAGTGATTCAACGATATGAATATAAACAACTACAATCTATATTTTACAAGTCATGGGCAAAACTCTCGATTTTATTTGCTCTCTATATCTCTATGTTATGGAAATGCCTTTAAATTTAAAATACAAGAAGTTTTTGTCCCTTCTACATTTTTAATGGTTTTTTTGAAAGCCAATTTGTTCCCGATTTATTCCCATTTAAATCACAATTTTTTGAAAAAATCTTATACTTTTGGTTTGCTGATTTTTACCCCTGCGATTTTTTCCTGATCTTTTCCCGATTTTTTCACGATTTTTTCAAAAAGTTTTATACTTTTGGTTTGCCGATTTTTTCCCTAAACGATTTTTGCTTCCTTGGGTTAAACCATTGGTTCAACGGCAAGGTTCAACCTTTCAACAAAGCAACCAATGCATATCGGTTGAACCAATGCCGAACACCTTGCATCTTCCGCCGATACTCCCTCTCAACCCAATACCTTTCCAAACTATCCTCCATCGGCAAAACATTACACTATCGGCTTCCCTCAAAACCGCTACACCGATACTTAATATCACCCCGATACAAACTCACTTGTCGCTGTGAGTTATAACTTCGCCCAAACAATCATCTCCTCAGCCCGATGCCAAGGTTCACGCCGATGCATACTGGCACTTCTTTCTGCGGTCGCTTCTATACATCTCATGAGGTTTTCTTCCCGGTTGGTTCTAATTGTCTTCCACAATACCGTTGCCATTCTCTGCAACTAAACACACACAGATTTCTAACCTAATACAAAATCAAAACAACACAAAACAAAAGAGAGGAGGAACTAAATACAGATTTGCATTCACTGGTCTCGACCAGTGGAATGAGTCAAAACTCGATTGCTCTTACAAAACCCTAAATTTTATTTCTCTTTCTGAGATTACATACACACGCTTCTCTGTTTCTCCTCTTCCCCTCTTCCTCTATCTTTAACAAACATGGACTGCCTATTTAAAGACTCACATCTTGGCAGTTACACACGGTGGAATCTCAATCGATTCGTCACCTCTGCCATCTGTTACAAGACAGTTATAACTCGGACAGTTACTATACTTCCTATCCGTTTACAATAGGTGCCATTTGGCTTACAATATGGGACACATTGGTCCAATCAAAATTCAATTTGGCTCTAGGCCTTACAATAGATCACAATGATAACCGAGAATGTCTTAACTCTTCAGAGGTGCTCCTGCACCATACTCCCAGACTTGAAAAATTTCCATGTCCCATGGAAATGCTCGGTGAGAACTGCAACAACTCTGTTCTCTTGGTGTCTTCAACTCTAACTTGATGCCTCTGCTACTTTTACCCTTCAACTGTGACTCCTCGCAATGGAGTTTAACTGGCTGCTACTCCAGATGCTGCTCCAAACATAAGTCCACCCTCAATGCTGCACCAACACTTCTGTCCCTCACCTGGGAGTCCTCTCTTGCCTCTCTCCCCAAGACTTTTGGCGACACCCACTGGACCTCCTTCTCAGGCCCTTGAACCATCTCCTGTGGCTCCATGACAGATCTCCTATCTGCCTACCTGCAGCTTGTGGACATGCATCTGCAACCACAAATATTAGCAAACCAAAACACCAATCTCTCACTTAGATTCCCAGAGCTTTCATTGGCTCTGATACCAATTTGATAGGGAGCGCGCAGCGGAAACATAAAACAACACAAAATATATTGAACCACCGTAGTGGTTAAACCATTGGTTCAACGGCGAGGTTCAACCTTTCAACAAAGTGATCAATGCATATTGGTTGAACCAATGCCGAACACCTTGCATCTTCCGCCGATACTCCCTCTCAACCCGATACCTTTCCAAACTATCCTCCATCGGCAAAACATTACACTATCGGCTTCCCTCAAGACCGCTACACCGATACTTAGTATCACCCCGATACAAACTCACTTGTCGCTGTGACTTATAACTTCGGCCAAACAATCATCTCCTCAGCCCGATGCCAAGGTTCACGCCGATGCATACTGGCACTTCTTTCTGCGATCGCTTCTATACATCTCATGAGGTTTTCTTCCCGGTTGGTTCTAACTGTCTTCCACAATGCCGTTGCCATTCTCTGCAACTAAACACACACAGATTTCTAACCTAATACAAAATCAAAACAACACAGAACAACAGAGAGGAGGAACTAAATACAGATTTGCATTCCACTGGTCTCGACCGAGGTCTCGACCAGTGGAATCAATCAAAATTCGATTGCTCTTACAAAACCCTAAATTTTATTTCTCTTTCTAAGATTACATACACACGCTTCTCTGTTTCTCCTCTTCCCCTCTTCCTCTATCTTTAACAAACATGGACTGCCTATTTAAAGACTCACATCTTGGCAGTTACACACGGTGGAATCTCAATCGATTCGTCACCTCTGCCATCTGTTACAAGACAGTTATAACTCGGACAGTTACTATACTTCCTATCCGTTTACAATAGGTGCCATTTGGCTTACAATATGGGACACATTGGTCCAATCAAAATTCAATTTGGCTCTAGGCCTTACAATAGATCACAATGATAACCGAGAATGTCTTAACTCTTCAGAGGTGCTCCTGCACCATACTCCCAGACTTGAAAAATTTCCATGTCCCATGGAAACGCTCGGTGAGAACTGCAACAACTCTGTTCTCTTGGTGTCTTCAACTCTAACTTGATGCCTCTGCTACTTTTACCCTTCAACTGTGACTCCTTGCAATGGAGTTTAACTCGCTGCTACTCCAGATGTTGCTCCAAACATAAGTCCACCCTCAATGCTGCACCAACACTTCTGTCCCTCACCTGGGAGTCCTCTCTTGCCTCTCTCCCCAGGACTTTTGGCGACACCCACTGGACCTCCTTCTCAGGCCCTTGAACCATCTCCTGTGGCTCCATGACAGATCTCCTATCTGCCTACCTGGAGCTTGTGGACATGCATCTGCAACCACAAATATTAGCAAACCAAAACACCAATCTCTCACTTAGATTCCCAGAGCTTTCGCTGGCTCTGATACCAATTTGATAGGGAGCGCGCAGCGGAAACATAAAACAACACAATATATTAAACCACCGTAGTGGTTAAACCATTGGTTCAACGGCGAGGTTCAACCTTTCAACAAAGTGACCAATGCATATCGGTTGAACCAATGCCGAACACCTTGCATCTTCCGCCGATACTCCCTCTCAACCCGATACCTTTCCAAACTATGCTCCATCGGCAAAACATTACACTATCGGCTTCCCTCAAGACCGCTACACCGATACTTAGTATCACCCCGATACAAACTCACTTGTCGCTGTGACTTATAACTTCGGCCAAACAATCATCTCCTCAGCCCGATGCCAAGGTTCACGCCGATGCATACTAGCACTTCTTTCTGCGATCGCTTCTATACATCTCATGAGGTTTTCTTCCCGGTTGGTTCTAACTGTCTTCCACAATGCCATTGCCATTCTCTGCAACTAAACACACACAGATTTCTAACCTAATACAAAATCAAAACAACACAGAACAACAGAGAGGAGGAACTAAATACAGATTTGCATTCCACTGGTCTCGACCGAGGTCTTGACCAGTGGAATGAGTCAAAACTCGATTGCTCTTACAAAACCCTAAATTTTATTTCTCTTTCTGAGATTACATACACACGCTTCTCTGTTTCTCCTCTTCCCCTCTTCTTCTATCTTTAACAAACATGGACTGCCTATTTAAAGACTCACATCTTGGCAGTTACACACAGTGGAATCTCAATCGATTCGTCACCTCTGCCATCTGTTACAAGACAGTTATAACTCTGACAGTTACTATACTTCCTATCTGTTTACAATAGGTGCCATTTGGCTTACAATATGGGACACATTGGTCCAATCAAAATTCAATTTGGCTCTAGGCCTTACAATAGATCAAAATGATAACCGGGAATGTCTTAACTCTTCAGAGGTGCTCCTGCACCATACTCCCAGACTTGAAAAATTTCCATGTCCCATGGAAATGCTCGGTGAGAACTGCAACAACTCTGTTCTCTTGGTGTCTTCAACTCTAACTTGATGCCTCTGCTACTTTTACCCTTCAATTGTGACTCCTCGCAATGGAGTTTAACTGGCTGCTACTCCAGATGCTGCTCCAAACATAAGTCCACCCTCAATGCTGCACCAACACTTCTGTCCCTCACCTGGGAGTCCTCTCTTGCCTCTCTCCCCAGGACTTTTGGTGACACCCACTGGACCTCCTTCTCAGGCCCTTGAACCATCTCCTGTGGCTCCATGACAGATCTCCTATCTGCCTACCTACAGCTTGTGGACATGCATCTGCAACCACAAATATTAGCAAACCAAAACACCAATCTCTCACTTAGATTCCCAGAGCTTTCGCTGGCTCTGATACCAATTTGATAGGGAGCGCGCAGCGGAAACATAAAACAACACAAAATATATTGAACCACCGTAGTGGTTAAACCATTGGTTCAACGGCGAGGTTCAACCTTTCAACAAAGTGACCAATGCATATCGGTTGAACCAGTGCTGAACACCTTGCATCTTCCGCCGATACTCCCTCTCAACCCGATACCTTTCCAAACTATCCTCCATCGGCAAAACATTACACTATCGGCTTCCCTCAAGACCGCTACACCGATACTTAGTATCACCCCGATACAAACTCACTTGTCACTGTGACTTATAACTTCGGCCAAACAATCATCTCCTCAGCCCGATGCCAAGGTTCACGCCGATGCATACTGGCACTTCTTTCTGCAATCGCTTCTATACATCTCATGAGGTTTTCTTCCCGGTTGGTTCTAACTGTCTTCCACAATGCCGTTGCCATTCTCTACAACTAAACACACACAGATTTCTAACCTAATACAAAATCAAAACAACACAGAACAACAGAGAGGAGGAACTAAATACAGATTTGCATTCCACTAGTCTCGGCCGAGGTCTCGACCAGTGGAATGAGTCAAAACTCGATTGCTCTTACAAAACCCTAAATTTTATTTCTCTTTCTGAGATTGCATACACACGCTTCTCTGTTTCTCCTCTTCCCCTCTTCCTCTATCTTTAACAAACATGGACTGCCTATTTAAAGACTCACATCTTAGCAGTTACACACGGTGGAATCTCAATCGATTCGTCACCTCTGCCATCTGTTACAAGACAGTTATAACTCGGACAGTTACTATACTTCCTATCCGTTTACAATAGGTGTCATTTGGCTTACAATATGGGACACATTGGTCCAATCAAAATTCAATTTGGCTCTAGGCCTTACAATAGATCAAAATGATAACCGGGAATGTCTTAACTCTTCAGAGGTGCTCCTGCACCAGATGCCAACAAGCCTCCACAAAGGATTCTCCAAAGGTGGTGCTCAAAGAGTAGGGTCAAACCCTAGGCAAGGTAGCACAAATTCCACCAATGAATCCACTCCAATCTAGGGCAAATCAGGTCTGCTCCTCTGCTGCTCCAAATCAAAAATAAAATCATGCACAAGAACCACCCAAATGCCTCCAAAGCCAAATCGCTCCTCCTCCAATGAAGGGCGCTCAAACTAGGGCAATCTCCTTCGCCAAAGATGATCAATCCACACCAAGGAAGTGCCACCAATAATGATCTCCAATCTGATTTATATTTCTGCTCTTCTTCTCCACAAAATGTCATTGAAGCACAAGTGAACTCCCGTCACAGAATCCTCCAAAGGAAAGAGCTAGGGTTTCGTCCAACTCCTCCTAGGAACTTAAGGTTTATGTCTCAAGCTCCTACTCCAAGAGATAAACTCCTAGTGATGAATGAATGAATGCTTGAATGATGATTGAATGCCACAAAAATGATCTTGTATAAATACATAACTTATCCCATTTTCCTCTTGGCTGACCTGTTGTGACCAAATCACACATCGCCCCATTGCAAATGGGGACCCCCTTTTTTTGAACTCCGATGCTTTGCATGACGTTTTGGATAATGTCTTAGGTTTGTTTACTCTGCCAATCGAATAATGAGTCTCTCCTAGAAGGTTTTTTGCTTTATAACTGAAGGTCTCAACTGAAACATGAACTTGCAGTGATGAAGACTCTTGATCAAATTTCCATCCAAGTAATGAATATTGAGACCAACCCTGATGTATATTTGAGATCCTGAAATGACTAAGTCTGGTAGCCTGAAATCCTGAAAATCCTGAAAATTTGACTAAGTCTGAAATCTGGTGGATCCTCCAAATTCTAGATTTTGCATGTTAAATCCGGTGGATTCGAGACCTATCTCAAACATCCTGAAAGGTATATTGAAAAATATTTAAAGTATCTCAACTTATACTTAAATATATTTTTCAATATACCTTTACCCTGAGAGACCCTAAAAAACGCCTAACTGTTCCAGAGGATCCAAAATCTTGATCCAGTGCGACAGGATGTAAGATTGGCGCAAAATCTTGACGAAATGTGCTTCTGACCAGAAAATAAAATGTGGATCACTTGCGACCCAACTAATGCGCCAATTTTGAGGGAAAAGCAAGGTTTTTTGAATGACGATTGAAGAGGAAATCAAAAGTGCCAACTAATGGGCCTCATTCTAGAAGATCCTTCACCCTTGATCTAATGCGCCACAGCAAGGGGAAATTGAAACCTTGTTCCAATGCGCCACTAGTGGAGGATGACTTATCCCAAGTTTTAAGGTACATCTCCAGAGGATTCAACAACCTTGAACTGACGCGCCAAGATGAAGAGGCAGGTTTTAAGTGGTAAAGTGCAAATTTCATAGTGTCCCAGAGGATTCCAAACACTTGAACCAGTGCGCCATCTAGGGGAAAGTGAAGTCTGATTTTAGAGACTTTCAAGAGGAATCAGCTATCCTCATTCAACGCCCCTAAGGAGGGAAGATTCGAATCTTGGATCAAATGTGCCACTTTAGGAAGTAGAAACCAAAACACTTAACCAATGCGCCAATGCTATGAGGATCTCCAATTGTTGAACCAATGCACCAAAGGGTAATTCATGTAAAAGAAGAAGATCTTGACATCAAAAACCTGATCTAATACGCCTTCATGAAGGATTTGGTTTAAGAGAAGAGAAGGCTATAAAAGGTTGTTAAGATGAGGATTAAAGTTATTGAGCCAATGCGCTCAATCTAGAGGATTTCAAATACTTTAACCAATGCGCTCAATCTAGAGGATTTCAAATACCTTAACCAATGCGCTCAATCTAGAGGAATTTGATATCTAAACCAATGCGCCAACCTCTAAGGGATTTCAAAATCCTTATCTAAAGCGCTCAAGGAAGAAAGAGGTTCATTTTAGAGTTTAAAAACAAGAAGCTATCACAACACCTTATCCAATGTGACCAAGGTAGAAGGGATTCAAGACTAATTTGCAAGAATGTCATATGTATCTCAAACAAGGAGATTTCAAACACCTCAACCAATGCGCTAGCCTTTGAGGATGTGAAAATTTGATCCAAGGTATATGCATTTTTAGGAAGAATTTGAAGTCCTTGTCCAATGCGCCTAAGAAGAAAGAAGAGAGGAAGATTTCAATATGTCCATCCAATGTGCCAAAAAGGGAGATGTAGAAGGAAGATCTCTTGATCCTTAACCAACGCGCCAAAGGAGGGTTTGAGTTCAAGTCTTATAGCACATTTCTAGGAGAAACCAAATCTGCTATCTAGTGCGCTGCCTTAAGTTGAATGATAACTTCAGAGAGGGATCCAGAAATTTGTAATTTAAAATGCAACACCTTGCCTTAAGTTGGAAGATGATGAGGATCTTAAAAACACATCCACTGCATCAAAATCCAGAGGATTCAAAATCCTGATCTAGTGCGCCAAAATAAGAAGAAACCAAACACCTCATCCAATGCGCCTAGAACAAGGAGTAAAAAAATAGTGATTTAAAAGTGAAATTTTAACCAGAGCATGAAATTGTCAACCAGTACGCCACTTTGGATGGAGATTAAATTCAAGTTTTATAAGGAGTGAAATTGGCATCCAATGCCTCATCCATATATGATGCTTAATTTGAATTTTATGATTGCTTTCTAGCGAAGATCAGATTTCTCATCTAATGCGCATAAGCTAGAAATACATGAAGTGATTCTTATGTGTTATAAATCAAGTATTATCAAGCATTATCAAGGAATTGATGTTGTTTCTTTGTTTGTTTGTAGGAACAAGGAACTTGGATGGAGATAAGGAGTCATCAGAGGAGCAGATGTCTAGAACCACCTTCATGCTAGGAGTGACGAAGACATCAAGTAGCTATTCTAAGAAGTTACTTCAAGGATACCCTATTTGATCACTTCAAGTATCAACTACATCATGATCATCTAGAAGACATCATCTTCATCAAGGAAGAGTCATCAAGTAGCTGCTCCACCATAAGGAAGATGTTATCATCATGTTGAAACACTTCATCCTCAAATCAAGCAAGGGCATTTCATCTATTCAACTTCAAGTTCAAGAGAGATCTCCTACTCCAATTCATGAATGAAGCATCATCATTTAGAAGTTGAGAAAGAAACATCATTTATTCTTCTACTATTCTCTGCATCAAGAAGCATAGAAGAAGATCATTCACATCAACCTACAAGAAGAAGAAGAAAGTACATAAAGTTAGTCAAGTGAAGCAACAAATATCATTCATCCAGTTTACAATTCAAGATCAAGGCAAGATCAATAAGATACATTTCCAGACATCTCAAGTATTCATCATCAAGAGCAATCACATTGAATCCACCATTACAAGATGATACAATTTGAAATATGCTGAAGTGGCACCTACATGGCAGACACGTCATCATCCAATCACAATCAGCCACATTATTTTAAATGCATTAAATGTATCATTTAATAAAAGAAGCCAAAGGGACGCCTATGTGAAGGATGTTTTAAATGATTTCGCTTTACCTTATCATTGGAAAATGTGCCTTCATTGCCTCTCTCTTTTGTACTAAAAATAGAAAGTTGTTGTAACTACCTGTGAGGTGGCATGATCTGAGCCCTTGGCTATCAAATTGATCTAAGCCATTCATTGTAATCTGGAGCACTATATAAAGGCATTGTTGCCTCATTTGTAATTATTAGAGAATATAGATATAGTTTTGTAGGAGTAGAATAGGAGAGACTCTCGAAATTTCCTGAGAGGACTTGAAATTGTTGTAAATATTGCTCAAGATTAATGCAAAGACATTGGAAGTTTATTTGGTGTTTAAGTGTTGTCTTGTGGAATCACATGGTTTCTTGTACTTTGATGAAATGGAGGGATATTTCAAAATTAGATTAGAAGTAGATTAGAAGTTCTTTGTTGTAATGTTTGTTGTACTGAATATTTGATCAACTCCTAGCTCATGCTTTTAACATTCATCGATGGTGAAGTGTTGTGCAAAGCTAGTCTGAGCCTTATAATTTGCTTAAGTTCGATTGTGGATGCTTATTTGAGCTGCGCCATTCGATGGGTGCTTATATGAGTCTTCATAATTTGAAAACCATTCGCGTAACCTTAGGAGATTGCACCAACTTCATGTAGTTGTAGGCATCCTTGGCGAAGTGGAGTTAGGTTAATTCAGGAGTTTGTCTATTCAAGCATCATCATTACCTTATTGACCTTAGATAGTTTCTTTAAACCTTATCTTTTCATTTTCTTTATCATTAAAGTCTTATATATATGTCATCCACACTAAAGGAGAGATAAGCTGAATGAAAGAAGAAAGATCTGATGGAAGTCCCTTTGTGTTTACCAGCAAAATCATCTTAAGTCACTAAGCTATCCCTTACAAAATCATAAAAAAGGAACCTCGGAGTCATCTTGTTTGATCACTTTGTTTAGCATTCGAGAGGCTTTGCTCAAGAGAGAGTTAGATACTCTGTATTTTACTCTATTGTTGACTTGTCGAAAAACAATCATCAACACGACCTAGAGAAGAATAACTTTTATTTTCATTAATCTTTTCCCTCCAAGAGGGCCGACTAGCATCAAGTTACCTGAGCACCAAGGAAAATTCAAATTAAAGATATGAATTTATTATTCTTTTCCACACCATCTCCCTCCAAGCGCCAAGAAAAGGTATCAATTTATTAATTATTCCTCCTTCACAAGTCGTCCCAAATCAACAAGGTATAGAAAAAGATCTTCACAAGGTTGGCGCACACATGCATAAGATCCACACAATATTATTTGTCTCATCATCAAGGCGGCATCAAACATAGAATTTGCTACAACTTCATCTCTTGGCAAAGACATGACAAATCTCCACTCACAATCCCTCAAGATGACAAATCTCCATACTTGCAAATCCTCCAAGTGGTTCGCTCCCATGGCAAGAATATGCTATTAAATGAAAGAGTCACATCAACATCATTAGGAAAATACATCAAGGCATCTTCAAACCTCAATTTGCCTTCAAAAATCCCCTTCAGTGTGAAAACAAGTCCTCCTGTCCTCCTATGGTGATCACTCCAAAAATGGGGACATTAAATCAACTCATTGATATGAAACTTTGGCCAAAGTAATGCGAAATAACTGCTTGCATTGTTGGTTTACTGTGTTCTAGATTGCATGAACAGTCATATGGGTTGTACATAGCTAGAGATAGACTAGAAGTTGTAAACCCGATTGTTTCTTGCTAGGACACTACACTAGTTCTCAGATGACACATAAAATTAGTTGATTCTCATTATCTATACCCTCATGAAGGGTAGGGCCACTTCCAGTAGGAATGTGTGCGGGGGACCGCCGGTCTGTAGTTGGAGGTAAAGCGCCCGGGTGATGCTCTCCCTCTTGCAGTTGACTGCCAAAGACTTGTGAATAGAAGACGTCACTTTATTGTACATGTAATTAAGTAAAATTTGTAAGTCGCATGTAAAGCGACCATCAGCTGATGTATTATATCATGTAACTTGTAAATGCAAAAGAACGTGCTTTAATTTGTAAGATTAAAAAAAAGAATAATGAAATTTTAGCATTTATTGCTTTTATTTTTAAATGTTTTATTTAGCATTCAGGTATGGATGTGACAATCATAGTTGAAAAACTCACCAAAATGAAAAACTCCCCAGCCCGAAAAACTCAACTCCCCAAAAACTCGGCAAAAAATTCGGCAACTTAAAAAATTGTTTAAATTTCATTAAAAACACTTTTTTTTTGCGAAATTCAATGATAAGATGCATCCAATGAGTCAATAAATGAGAAACAAGCTGAGTCTAGTTGTATTTGATTGATTTCAAAGAAAATTGGGTACAAAATGGCATCCTCATGTAGAATGCGCTGATACTGATAGTCTGAAACGAAATGAAAATAGCAAATTGTTTTTGTAAAACTGAAAGTAAATACTAAATACTACATCTTCCTCTTCCAAAGTCTAGTGAAAACTAGGGGAGTGGTAGAACTAGAGGGTCTAGTCCTAGGAATCTATTGTGGCTCCTCCATCCTGAGCATGACAGACCGTGGCTCAACCTCCATCCTAGATGTAGATGTTGGTAGTGGTACTGGTGGCAATGTCTCCTTCTCATCCTCAATGTCATCCAATGAGAATCCCAATCCACTGATTCCACCCCCTCGTCCATTGCCTATCTCTCCAAATCATAGATCTCATCCTCGGAAAACAATGAAGGTTGCTCATCCCACCCTGTCCAATCACTATCAGGATCTATCTCATCCAAACCATTTGGATCATCTAATATTTCCTCTCCCCTTCTTGTGTGCAGCTGAAGATTATATTGCACACAGACAAGGTCATTGAGGCGTTTCTGAGCTAGTTTGTTCCTCTTCTTCGTGTGGATGGCCTGAAATAAGCTCCAATTGCGCTCACAATTGGATGAACTACAAGGTTGGCATAAGGCATGGAGGGCAATTCTTTGGAGATTTGGGGTATTTCCACCCCAATTTGTCCACCAAACCTCTACAAAAAAAATATTGAAGAGTTAGAAACTTAGAAAGGAAAGTCAAAAGTTCAAAACGTATTAAACATTAAATTATCAATAGTTGTAACTTGTAAATTTGAAATTTTATACCTGGTGACTGATTGTTTATTGCTCGTTTAGCCAGGTTTGAAGAAAAGAGCCTACCCCTTCTTTCCCTATAAGCTTGCAATTCATCAACAATGAGGTCTGCCACTTCGGCCTGGGGTGTCATTCTCTGAATGAAAGAAGTGAGGCCCTCCATAACCTCTCCACTAGAATCTGAGAAGGTGCCTGAATGGAAGAAACGGGGGTTCAAAAAGTACCCTGCTGCATGGATGGGTTGGTGGAGTTGATTGTTCCACCTATCAATAATCTCCCATATGGGATCAAATTTGAGGTTGTACCCCTTATATAATTTCTTATAGCCTCCTTGGCCCTATCCATGGCCTCATAAAGATACCCCATTGGGGTTTTATCCCCGTCTACCAAGCGGAGGTCTCTAACCAAGGGCTCCGATGTATCCAATGAGTCCATAAATGAGTACAAAAGTGTTTTCTATTAAATTTGATTGATTTGAATGCAAATTGAGTACAAAATCACATCCTCATGTGGAATCCTGATGGCTGATTTTAAGTCTGAAACCCTGAAACCCTAAATTTGGTTGTCTTGTTGTGACCTAATCGCAACATCCCCCCATCGAAGATGGGGACCCCTCTCTTTTGAGTTTTTGGTTTGAATTTGTCTTCTTTTAGCAATGGTTCTGTTCTAAATTCCCGCCTGTAAGGAAGTTTGCAAATGATTGAAGGCTGCAGTGAGTCCATTGAAGGCCTGAAAGAATTAATAACCAGAGGAATTGAAAATGCTTCAATGACCCCCCTCCTTTTTTTTCAAACAATTGAATTATGAATCGGGATCAATTGAATTTGCAAATCATCTAAGTTTGGAAATTTTTGATGTGCATATTCGTGTCTTATGCAAACATGGTCAATAAGTCCGCCTAGGCGCAGGGTATTAATAAATTTGCAAAGTCTTAAATTTACTCTATGCATTGACATTTAAAGTCTCCGCTCCAAGCACTTGTCAATGATCACTTCGCATAAATGGAATTTTAAACGTTATGCGTGATGGTTTAAATAGTCTGCTCATAGCACATGGTGTTGGTTGGTAAAATTTTGAATCATGAGGAACGATCTAAATTCCCCGCCCAAGGTGCACTTCCGTCATGGCATTACAATTCAAGCGGGACTCAAAAGTCCACTTCAAACTCTTAACCATAGTCTTGGTTCTCCGGTCATACTTGGTGCATTTAAATGACCGCCCCAGGTGGACTTTCGCTGACCCTTTGCAATTTGAATTTTTCATTTCCATACGCGATGGTTTACAATCTCTGTCCAAGCGCATAAAAGTAACGGCTTTGCAGTTTCCATTGATCCAGCTCATATGAAGCGTTATAAAAGGCACATTTGAAGTCCGCTTGCTATTCCCATTTTCTCATGCACAGGTGTATTAAAAGTCCGCTCGGTGATATCTTTCATTTTTGTAAAGTCTAAATTCAAACTATGCATTGCCCACTCAAATGTCCACTTACATCCACATCATGCACGACGACCTCTCAAGTCCGCTCGCTCAAGCATGTATTGGTATTCAGTTTTGTAAATAAGGCAAGATTTAAAATATGCAGGGAGCACCGGAGGGTCCACCAAAGCATACGTTTGAGGAGATATGACAAATTTACCATATGCACTGAATGTTTAAAATCGACTCAAGGCACGTATCTGGAAAATATTGCATTTCCTGAGTCTTTTGCATATTGTGAATGACTTTTTTCAATGAGATTAGTGAAATCACTGCCCAAAACGTGAAAGGCATGATGAAAAATGTGGCATAAGTTGTGAATGATCCTATGTGAAATGCAAATTGCAAAAGAGAGTAAATGAAATTCGTTTCACTCCTTAATGAAGTCGGCCTATTTTAAAATTTGCATGAATAAAATTGTAAAATTTCCTATTCTAGTCGGCATGCTAGGATAAATTCACCAAAGTCATATTTAAGAAGTTTATCAAATCACCATTTTCTCAAAAAGCAAATGCAATTCAATTTAAGAAGAGAAAGGTGAATTTTCTTTTAAGAACATATTTTTCTCCAAGGGAGGCGAATTTGACAAAGGGAAGTGTCAGTTTTCCATTTTCACAAATTTCATAAATTTTGGCTATTCTGGTTTCCAAGGCGAGGTGATGGAAAATTGCATGTTATTGTCATTAGATTTATCTTAACATGATGATCTCTTGTTATCAAGAACTATGATGGGAATGATTTATGATGTTTCATTTTGCAGAGCAAGGAGGTTATTCCAAGCAAGGAGAATGGTGGGTGTCAACATAAAGATGGAGGACTATTATCAAGTTCATTGAAGGAGGTCATCCAGGAGCATTAGAGGAAGGAGACATCATTGCTACACGAAGGAATTCCTGCATCAAGATCATCATTTGCACAAGAACAAGAGAAATGAGCAAGTTCATCAAGCAATCCATGAATTACATTCAAAAGTACAATTGCATGAAGGACAACATGAAGTTCAAAATTCCCAAGTCGCAAGTTCGAAGCAACTAAGTTCTAGAGGTGAAAATCCAAGTTCGAAGAGTACTCCAAAAGATGACAAAATTTGGGAAAATATTCCAAGCAATATGAACACGAAGAAAATCAAACCAGTTTGCTCGATGTCGAGGTGGCACGTGCACAACATTGATCCAATCACAGTCTGCCACATCATCCGTCTGCATTCAATGATTCTAAAAATAGTAACTTTTGTAACAAACTGCCTTGTTGTCTCAATCTTGGCCATTGATTCTCAAATCAATCCTAGCCATTCATGTAATTTTGAAGTCTATATAAGGCCCATTTCTCTCATTTGTATAGGAGGGAGAACAAGAATCAAGTAGTAAGAGTAGGTGCTGTTAGAATAGGAGTAGAGTAGAAGAGATTCTTCTAAGTCATTGAAGAGACATATGAAATTGTTGTAAAAATACATCTCCAAAATCAATACAAGCTCATTGTTGGCTCGCATGGTGATTTTGTGTGATTGCGGACTGTTAGCATGGTTTCTAATTCTCGAATATGATGGAGAGATGTTTCCAAGTAGAGTAGAATTAGATTAGAAGTTCATTGATGTAACGAGTTTATGCAAAGATATTGATGAATTCCTTAAATGGTTCATACTTTTTATGATTTGTCGCTGATAAGTCATTTTGCAAAGTTGGCCTGAACCACATTTGTTTTAGTTCAGTTGTAGATGCTTGTTCAAGCTGCGCTAGTAGTGGGTGTTTGGATGGAGATTTGCAACATGAAAATCCTTGAGTTTCCTTAGAAGATTGCACCGACTTTGTGTAGTTGTTGGTTCTCATGGCGAAGCGGAGTTTGGTTTCATGAGGAGTTTGTCTATCTTGGCATATTTCATTATATCATTGTCCTTAGAATAGTTTTCTAAACCCTTGTCCTTTTGCATTTTCTTTCATAGCCGGTTAGAAGAAGTTCCATTTCAAAAGGAGAACAACATATTTGATTGGAATAAGGAGTCAATTCAACATAAGTCCCTTTGTGAGTTTTCAGCAAATTACATCAACTACTGAGTCTATCCATTGCAAGTCAAGACCTGACATATCATGAACCTTGGAGTTGTCTCATCGAATCATATCGTTTAGCCTTTAAGAGACTTTGTTCAAGAGAGGATAGAATACCTTAGTATTTTATTCTGAGTTTGCATGTGCATAAAAAACACATCAACAAGTCTGAAACCCTGAAAAATTGGTTAAGTTTGAAATCTGATGGATCCTCCAAAATCTAGAATCTACATGTTAAATCCCATGGATCCGGAACCTATCTCAAACATCCTGATCGTATATTTCAAAATATTTAAAGTAAAGGAACTTAAATATATTTTGAAATATATTGACCAAGCATGTTCCTAATTTTTTAAGAGACTGAAATGTCCCAATGCCCCTTTTGCCAAGTTTTTTTTACAGACTTGCCGAGTTTTTCGTAAAAACTCACCAAAAAATCGATGAGTTTTTCCCAAAAACCCGGCAATTCTTTCTGGCGAGTTTTTGCACCAAGTACTCACCACCAAAAAAACTCGCAAGTTTTTTGAAACTCGCCGAGTTTTTGGCGAGTCTTGCAACTATGGTTACAACTTACAATTGTCCCCCTATCGTCCCCAAACTTAGGCCCTTGGTACCCTCATCTCAAAACCCGTTCCCCCATCTCCCCGTCAAGAAACTCCGTGGAACATAGATCAAATCTAATAGAAAACACTTTTGTACTCATTTATGGACTCATTGGATACATTTTGTCATTGAATTTCATAAAAAAAATTGTGTTTTTAAAGAAATTTAAGTTATTTTTTAAATTTTAAGTTGCCTTGTTTTCGCCGAGTCGCAAATTTTGGGTCTGCCGAGTTTTTGCCGAGCCAAGTTTTCTAACCATGGTTAAAAGCATGAATCATGTATCTTTGCAGAATTGGTGATCAATATTTTCAAAACCACCTCATGTTGAAGAATGGGAGGAAACCATATGAAGGAGAAGGCAAGTTTTGAAATTAACAAAACCGTATGATTCCATTGTGAGGTGCACACTCCAAAATGGGAAGTCTTCCTTTTCAAAAAGTCATGAAACACCTATTGAGGGGCGGACCTATGAATGGAAACTATAAGCAAATAATAAATTAGTCCAGATTTTCATTGTGAGGTGTGCACCCTATAAGGAAGAAACAAGTTTTATATGCAAAAGACAGATTTCCATTGTGAGGTGTGCCCTCTATGAGGCAAAACAAGTTTCCTTTTCCAAATCCATATTTCCATTATTGCAGGGTACCCCTATCTGAAGGATTAAACAAGCATGCAAATTATCTCCATTTGTATTGTCAGGCACACACCTATATGGGGAGGGATCAAATAAGTTACCATAAGTCTTTGATTCCATTGTGAAGTACTGTTATCCTCAAATTTAGTTGCGCTCAATTTGTAGGATGACCCCTACAAAATTTGTCCATTTTGTAGCCTACAACTCTAAACACGCAAAACGAGGTAAATCACATTTGCCCTTGAGCGTGGTCTCCTAGCCTTGGAACATCCTTTCGAGCGTCAACTTGTGTCGATTTCTTGAATTTTGCAAAACAAGTCTAATTGAAAATTTCACTTTTTAGAAGTTAGTAAATTTTTGTTATATGTAATGGCGGGGATTTTTGCCTCCATTGCATGTTCATATGCACTGGAGGCGATTTTTGCCTCCATTGCATCTTAGAGTTAGTAAATTTTTGTTATATGCAATGGCGGCGATTTTTGCCTCCATTGCATCTTCACATGCAATGGCGGCGATTTTTACCTCCATTGCATCTTTATATGCATTGGCGGCGATTTTTGCCGCCCGTGCATATTAAGCCCTTTGTCACATGCAAGGGCGGCGATTTTTGCCGCCCGTGCATGTTAAGCCTTTTGTCACATGCAAGGGCGGCGATTTTTGCCGCCCGTGCATGTTAAGCCTTTTGTCACATGCAAGGGCGGCAATTTTTGCCGCCCATGCACAAAAGCAATTCCCTCCACATGCAAGGGCGGCAATTTTTGCCGCCCGCCCGTGCACTCACTCCCTAAAAAATTTCTAACACTGGGAAATTTTTCAAGTTGTTAACTTTAGCCCACTTTCACTCAGTTTTTCGCTCTAATTGCACTTTAGCCCTTCAAAGCCCATGCAAATGCTCAATTCTCCCTCGCTACTGTAATTTCCAGTCAAAGAGACCAAAAGTTTCTTTCCACAAATAAAAAGACAGGCATTCAATAACATGATCCAAAGGAGTTCGAAGATCAAGCTTTCTCAGTGGCTCCTATGGATAAGTTGTCGGATACACAGTTGACCTTGGACATTCTCAAGGTAGTTCTAGGTAAACATGTGAAGGTTGCTACCTTCGTGAAAGTTTCAGTAACAAGAACTTGTGTCATTTCCAAGGACACTTTTGGACCAGACAGCCTAGAAATGCAAATGGTGATAACAATGGATGGAAGTTTCTCTCAAGAAGGATGTTGATGGGAGTTGATAAATGTGATCTTTGCCTTAGTATATTTTCTATTTTTCATATGTACTTTTGAATCAGTTTTGGGCATTTTCACATGTATTTTTCCAAAATGTAATTACATGTGAGACAAAGGAAGTCCCAAGTCAAATAGGACTCTTTTGTTGAATAAGTCAAAGTAGTTGTAAATTTCCTATTTTTGCTCCAGGCTCCTCCCTATAAATAAAGAGGGCCTCTATTGTAATAGATATCTTTTATCTTATGCAACAAAGTGCTGCCCAAATTGTGACTCAACTTTGAGACTTTGTGTTCAAATTGTATGATCAATTCCAATCAATAAACAAGGCAAGTTTTGATATCAGACTTTGTGTTGAATCGAATTTGTATGAGCGAGGATGTACATATGGCATTTTTGCTGATTTCTCTTGTTGATTGATTGGATAAAGTGGTGCTTAGTTATTATGATTGGAGGACATTCAAGATAAGTTATATAAACTTTGTGTTATATTATTTCCTTGAATCTATGTGTGTTGAAAGTGTTTCTTGGTGAAGGATTATAAAGACTTTGAGCTTGTAGTTGTTCACTTTGTATATGAATTGTGTTGAGAGCTTGTAGACTTTGTGCTATGATTTTCAACCACATTCACGTGAATCAGTGGTGTTGTTAGTTGACAGACTTTGTGCTCCAACTGGTGATACGGTTACTTTTAAAATCTTTCTGGGGATAATTTGAAGACTTTGTACTTGAGATTATTCACTTGGTTCGTGAATCTTTTTGTGAAGTAAGTTGAAAGACTTTGTGCTTCAACTTACAAGAATATTGTTGATTATTGTTTAAGTGTACAAGCATTATTGAATATTACCGTGAAACATTGTAAACATCTTTTCTGAAAGAAGAGAAAAGGATGAATGTAACACACCCCCAAAGCTAGTATTTAGTGTAAATAAATTTGTAATAGTTAAAAGGGAACCTCCCCTTGATGAGAGGAGAGATTTATCTCATCATACTGCGGTTGATATAACCATTTTGCCGTCAGTGAGTTGACGACAAAATATTCACCCAATAGTTTTTGGCGACTCTACTGGGGACGGACGCGCAACCAAGAGCCTCTCGCCTTTGGTTGAAGCATACCGGTCTCATCTATTGTAATATCTTTTTGTTTTATCTGCTCTATAGTTTTATCAAGGAATATGGCTATCCCAGGTCCATGGGGAAATGCATTTGGTCCTTTGAAATTTACCCAGCCTCTACATGAACTACCTCGGGGTTCACGTAAGAACTTTCCTAAGTTCTACGGGGATGGTAAACAACATCCGGATGAGCACATTGCAGCTTTCTACATTGCATGTGGTGTTCTCGGAGTTGAGTATGAAGATGTTTCTGTGAGACTGTTTGTGGAAACACTCCAAGGTGTTGCAGCTGATTGGTTCTTTCACCTTGCACCAGGAATTATCACTGGATGGAATACACTTCGAACTCAGTTTGAAGCCAAATTCAAGTCAGCAGAAGATGCTTATGCATTGTTGGCCCAACTTACTCAAATGAAAAAGGAATCTTATGAGCCAATGCGTGAGTTTGTTGCAAAGTTCAATAAGCTAAAGAATAGGATCCCAACTGTTGCTCAACCCACAGCTGAGAACCTAAAATGCTTCTTCATCAATTCACAGTTGCCAGAAGTAAGTTTTCTTTTACGAAGAGCAGCACCGGCTAATCTTGCAATTGCTCAAAGTTTGGCAGTTGAAGTGGAGGACGATTTGATCTTGGCGAGAAAGTTGAAGAAGGATTATGTTAGGCCTAGTGGGCAGCCCTCTTTGGCTTTATCTTCTACAAGCACTATGGATCCTATAGTGCAAAAGTTGGCTGATGAGCTGTTAGCTCTGAAAGAACAGGTGTCACAGAATTTGTCCATTCCCTTCTATAAGGACATATCAAGGGGAACTTCTCATGATGCTCTGAATTACCAAGTCAATGCTTCAAGGGGCCAGAATCAAAACATGTTTCCTCCACAACAAGGAATACTTGCTTTGGAAGCACCACCTGTGGATGCAGCAATCTTCTATTACGAATCAGAACAAGATGATCTTCTTCAATTAGAATATGATCAAGGAGAAGATGTTGCTAATCTTTTCACGGAAGTTGAAGAGCAATTAGCTGGCGACTCTACCACCGGGTTCCTGAACTTGGAAGGTGAGATGAAACAAGAAGAAGATGCTTTTGATGAATCTTATGCCGTTCTTACATGGTCACAGAATCAATTTAATCATCAATATGTGGCTGGTGACAACCAAGTAAGTACATCAGATCTTCCTACTTCATCCCTTGCTCCTAAGACCAGTACCCCCAATGAAAAACCTCAAGGTGAGAGTTTTTCATCTTCTGTAGCAAATCCATATCAATCTATTGATATCACTGATCATGTTGAGGAGATAAAGATTCAAATGTCAGAGGCAAGAATACCTTTTAAGTGTATTATGCAGGAAGTTCATCCTGAAAGGAAGGCCAAGTACATAGTGATGAAATCCGAGGATCCAGAAATTCAAATTCTCTTGGAGTTTTCAGATATGGGTACTTACTTCTTGATCTCCAATGAAGATTCTGAGTCATTGGATAATGTTTCAAATGGAGGTCTAGACACAAATGGACCATTCTTTTCAAGCGAAGGGATTTTGCAACTGAAAGGAAAAGGCATTTCCAAAGGGTTGGTTTCTCCGAAGAAACCTTTTGATAAGCATGATCGCTTTGTCAAATGGCAACGACAGTTGGGACCAAATTCATCAGCGTCAATTGGGCAATTCAACCTGGTTGTAGAAGAAGATCCTAGAATGACAAACACTGGGAAGTGTTACTCTTTCACTAGTAAAAGAAAAAGAAATGGAACATCTTTTCTTCTGCCTCACAGCAGACAACATCTGAAGCTATTCTCAAAGTGAAGCAACAGATAAGTTCATGAATTTTTGTATGGTTTTTGTGTCTTTTTTCTGTTTTAGTCATTTTTGTGTTTTTGTGTCGTCTAACTCTATAGCCCAATGGATGGATGAAGGCACTTAGAGACTGGAGTTCTTCTCCCTTCGATCATTTCAAAGGATAATCAAAGGAAGTTCCCCAGTTAGAGCCAGCTGTTATCCTCAAATTTAGTTGCGCTCAATTTGTAGGATGACCCCTACAAAATTTGTCCATTTTGTAGCCTACAACTCTAAACACGCAAAACGAGGTAAATCACATTTGCCCTTGAGCGTGGTCTCCTAGCCTTGGAACATCCTTTCGAGCGTCAACTTGTGTCGATTTCTTGAATTTTGCAAAACAAGTCTAATTGAAAATTTCACTTTTTAGAAGTTAGTAAATTTTTGTTATATGTAATGGCGGGGATTTTTGCCTCCATTGCATGTTCATATGCACTGGCGGCGATTTTTGCCTCCATTGCATCTTAGAGTTAGTAAATTTTTGTTATATGCAATGGCGGCGATTTTTGCCTCCATTGCATCTTCAGATGCAATGGCGGCGATTTTTACCTCCATTGCATCTTTATATGCATTGGCGGCGATTTTTGCCGCCCGTGCATATTAAGCCCTTTGTCACATGCAAGGGCGGCGATTTTTGCCGCCCGTGCATGTTAAGCCTTTTGTCACATGCAAGGGCGGCGATTTTTGCCGCCCGTGCATGTTAAGCCTTTTGTCACATGCAAGGGCGGCGATTTTTGCCGCCCGTGCATGTTAAGCCTTTTGTCACATGCAAGGGCGGCGATTTTTGCCGCCCATGCACAAAAGCAATTCCCTCCACATGCAAGGGCGGCAATTTTTGCCGCCCGCCCGTGCACTCACTCCCTAAAAAATTTCTAACACTGGGAAATTTTTCAAGTTGTTAACTTTAGCCCACTTTCACTCAGTTTTTCGCTCTAATTGCACTTTAGCCCTTCAAAGCCCATGCAAATGCTCAATTCTCCCTCGCTACTGTAATTTCCAGTCAAAGAGACCAAAAGTTTCTTTCCACAAATAAAAAGACAGGCATTCAATAACATGATCCAAAGGAGTTCGAAGATCAAGCTTTCTCAGTGGCTCCTATGGATAAGTTGTCGGATACACAGTTGACCTTGGACATTCTCAAGGTAGTTCTAGGTAAACATGTGAAGGTTGCTACCTTCGTGAAAGTTTCAGTAACAAGAACTTGTGTCATTTCCAAGGACACTTTTGGACCAGACAGCCTAGAAATGCAAATGGTGATAACAATGGATGGAAGTTTCTCTCAAGAAGGATGTTGATGGGAGTTGATAAATGTGATCTTTGCCTTAGTATATTTTCTATTTTTCATATGTACTTTTGAATCAGTTTTGAGCATTTTCACATGTATTTTTCCAAAATGTAATTACATGTGAGACAAAGAAAGTCCCAAGTCAAATAGGACTCTTTTGTTGAATAAGTCAAAGTAGTTGTAAATTTCCTATTTTTGCTCCAGGCTCCTCCCTATAAATAAAGAGGGCCTCTATTGTAATAGATATCTTTTATCTTATGCAACAAAGTGCTGCCCAAATTGTGACTCAACTTTGAGACTTTGTGTTCAAATTGTATGATCAATTCCAATCAATAAACAAGGCAAGTTTTGATATCAGACTTTGTGTTGAATCGAATTTGTATGAGCGAGGATGTACATATGGCATTTTTGCTGATTTCTCTTGTTGATTGATTGGATAAAGTGGTGCTTAGTTATTATGATTGGAGGACATTCAAGATAAGTTATATAAACTTTGTGTTATATTATTTCCTTGAATCTATGTGTGTTGAAAGTGTTTCTTGGTGAAGGATTATAAAGACTTTGAGCTTGTAGTTGTTCACTTTGTATATGAATTGTGTTGAGAGCTTGTAGACTTTGTGCTATGATTTTCAACCACATTCACGTGAATCAGTGGTGTTGTTAGTTGACAGACTTTGTGCTCCAACTGGTGATACGGTTACTTTTAAAATCTTTCTGGGGATAATTTGAAGACTTTGTACTTGAGATTATTCACTTGGTTCGTGAATCTTTTTGTGAAGTAAGTTGAAAGACTTTGTGCTTCAACTTACAAGAATATTGTTGATTATTGTTTAAGTGTACAAGCATTATTGAATATTACCGTGAAACATTGTAAACATCTTTTCTGAAAGAAGAGAAAAGGATGAATGTAACACACCCCCAAAGCTAGTATTTAGTGTAAATAAATTTGTAATAGTTAAAAGGGAACCTCCCCTTGATGAGAGGAGAGATTTATCTCATCATACTGCGGTTGATATAACCATTTTGCCGTCAGTGAGTTGACGACAAAATATTCACCCAACAAGTACACACCTGTATGAGAAAGAAAGAGTTGACTTTTCAAAGGATTCATTTCCATCATGAAGTGTGCCCCTTTATAAAGCAATCAGTGTTTGATTTTTTAAGGCAGATTTCCATTGAGAAGTGTGCCCTTATATGAGTTAAAACACTTTTACTATACAAAATTCACTATTTGCATTGTGAAGGGTGCACCTCATATAGGCTGACCAATTTTTTTCTAAAAACAAAAACCTATTAATAGAAGTGTCGTTTTATGAAGACATGCCTTTCAAATGGGAATAGATCAGGTATATATAGAACTATGCTCAAGCATGGAGATCCTTCGTAAAAATAGCAGATTTAAACAAGAAAAAAGCAGAATTCAAAGGTTATAATTGGCAGGGAGGCGCTAAACATTGAGTAAGGTTTATGCTTAAATAAGGAATCAAATCCTGCAGAACATCATCAGCAAATTCACCATTGAGCTTCTAATAACAGCAGAATGAGAACAACAAAACACAAATCAACAGCAGTCCTAACAGTGAATTCTGAATTAGCAGCAGTTATTCAAGAGCAGCAGCAGCAAGGTATAGTCATTAGCAATAGATTCATCCTTTCGCAGGATTTCAGGAGTAGCATTCTTTTTCATACCCGCAACTGTTATTGGCACGATAACAGGAAATTCAGTCATAACAATGGGGTTTTATCATCAGGGCAATTGTATTTAACAGACTGATAAAAGCAAATTTCTGTCATAGCATTCACAGCAGCAACAATCATTACAGCAAGTTATAGTCATTAGCAATAGATTCATCCTTTTGCAGGATTTCAGGAGTAGCATTCTTTTTCATACCTGCAACTGTTATTGGCAGGACAACAGGAAATTCAGTCATAACAATGGGGTTTTATCATCAGGGCAGTCATATTTAACTGACAGATAAAAGCAAATTTCTGTCATAGCATTCACAGAAGCAACAATCATTACAGCAATCATTCTAGCAGCAAGTTCCAAATCAGCAGTGAGCAGATTTTCAGATCAGCAGGAATTTTTATCATCAAAACTCAGATTTTTCAAGCATGCCTAGGGTTTAAAGATCTTTATCATCAAACATACCGCCACGATTCCATTCTTCAGGGCTGCTAGGGTTTTGATTATCATCTTTAGTAATCATCTTCAGAATAGTGGTTTCAGTCTTTATAATGGTAGAATTTCAGTGTAAAGTTTGAATCTGGCCAGGTTTGTAAGCATGCATCAGTCCTTAAACAGCAAATATATTCATTTTGTGAGAGGTATTTCCTCATGTTTTGTAATGGATATTTGAGGCTATAGAGCTGTTCATCATCATATCATTCCTACAACAGCTTGCTATCAAACCCTAGGGAATTTTCAGAGTATTCAAGGTTGCATATTGTTGGGCTAGGGTTTGGTGCAGAGATGTCAACAAAAGGATTTATCAGATTCAGAATGTCAACGTTTCAGTACTTTGTTGGAGGATTTCCCATGTACCAAAACAAAAAAGATTCATTGGAATCAATCCAAAGCTGTCTGTCAAGATTGAAAAATAGGTCACACTATTTTTAGTTCTCACTATTTTTGAGGAGATGAGCAAATTCTAAGGAGGCTATTTTTAGACAAACTTTTAGAAGATCTATTGTTAGTTGTAGTTATCCAAGAGCCTAACTGAAGATTGCCTAAATTCAGATTTAGTATTAGTGGATTAAATTTTGCAATAAAGTTTGCATTGCATGCAAGAAATCTATCGTTAGAGTAGAAGCTGTAGTTAGTTTTTATTATTTTTCATGCAATAGTTTTGTAAACATTATAAATAAGTGCTCTTGGCACTTAGTTTAGGAATCCAAAACTCAGTATTATTCAATTGAATTCAGTAATGCCTCTCTTGCTTCTAAATTGTTGTTGAAGTGTTTTGTGTCTTGTGTTATTGTGCTTTTATGAGTCAAATATCGCTTAACTGTCATTGGAAACTTTGTATTACACTAGTTGCTAGGTTGGTGGTTGCAACTTTAAATGCAATGATTGTATTTAACTCTTAACATTTAATGAATGTAGATGAAGTGAATTTAAGTGTTTTTACTCTTAATTGTAGGGTTTATATTATAAGTCTCACTAAAGTGGGTTTGACAACTTTTTATGCCTTCCCCTCTTCTTATTTACTAAATCTTTTGTATTATTCAAACCAATCTTATCCTTGAGTGTACTTACACTGCTCAGTCTTTACCTTTAGCTGAACAATGCAAACGTGTTAGTTGTAGGGCTTACTTTCAGTCAAAAAAAGCATTAAAAACCCTTTTGCCTTGAGTTGAAAGATGTGTCAACGTTTTGCCCTCGATGAATCCAAGAAAACACACACTTTAGTTTCATTTAGCATGAGCATGAAACACCCAAAAAACACTCTAAATATTATAAATAACAAGTACATATTGTTCAAATTAGATTGATTTTTTATTACAGCAAGTTTCTCACTCTAATTCGAAGAACAATTCTACCACACTGTTTCTTTCTTGGTCGCACTAAAAAGTGTGAATTAAAACGCTAACAATATCATGTCCATGCCGATGAGACATTCAAAGATCTTGCTGGAGTAGTCTTGCTTACATTACTAGCTACTGCAGTTTTCCGACACAAGCTAACAATTAGTTTCAGCACATATCTATAATGTCCCCTTTTTGGCACATAGACCTTTTGTGCACATTATGCTTGTTCCTAGTCTTCCGGAGGCTATTCGTCATGTTTGGGAGAACTCCAACATTCTTGGAGTGGCCGTGGCTCAGTTTTACAAAGCAGTTGTTTGTGGTTTTGAGTTCGGCTAGTTATTTGGAGTTCATAGATGCTTTCAGAATTCAATTCCAACCTCTCGGGTGCTCTCCAACTTTCTTGGAGAAACATGTTATTTTTAGACAGTCACCCAACAGCGTCTGATTTTTGTCCCAAGCCTTCTATTACACTTTGGTATGGTCAGAGTTGTTCGATCAGTGCATTTCTATGATTTCCGTAGCTTGGGACTATTATCTGGCAATTTAATTAATATTTCACTAAGGTTGCCTAAGGTTCGGAATAAGTATTAACAACTGAGTGTAATATTAATTATAAAATGGTGTTCCCTCCTTGGAGTGCACAAGTTTAGTTCTTTTTGATTTATTTCTATGGCATTGAGCTTGATTGATGTTCAAAAACACAATGATGCTTTCAGAAGTAATTTCAGCTTTTCGGTTTGCTCTCCAAACTTCTTGAAGAAGTCGTCTATTTATAGTAAGTCACCTAGTTGGCATCATTCTTCATCCCAAACCTCTAGAATCATGTTGGTATGGTTTATTTTGCAAGTCGCTTCAGTTTGGGATTTTTCGTAAAATTGGGTGAGTTACTAAGCTATTAAATATTAATTTCACTTAAGTTATCTACAGTTGCAAATATTAAAAGATAAGTCTTATAGCTCATTGGAAAGGTAAAGTGAAATATCTTTTGATTAGGCACATTAAAGTGAGCGCCTAGACATGGGAAAAGGAAGAATATTTGAAAGAGTTGAAAAGTTAATTGTTAATTAAAAAAAGAATTGTATTCCCGTGCAACCTAAAACTGCCTATTTAAGAGGATTGAGAGCTCATTGTTGGGGTATGCAATTGATTTGATATTGTTATGTTGTTGGATTGAGCTTGCGAGTTCTTCCATTATCTCTCGAGGATAAAAACCCTCTTGTAGATTCTCTTGAGGACGAAAACCCTCTTGTAGATTGGGTGTGGTTTCATACAGGGATCACCATCTGTGCTGAATGTGGAGTTTTGGAGCAATCTCATTCAGAGTGTGCCTATGTGCTGATGAATTCTTTAGTTGTGTTTTGATTTTTTGTTCATTGCTAGGTTGGCACTTTCATTTGTGGGTGATCTGCAGAGATTCTTGAAGAGTTTGGATTGTTCTTTGTGGAGAGTTGCGCTAGGGTTTGAGTGCTTCTTTCTATGCTTGGCGTGAGCATCCCTTAGGGAGTGAGTTGATTATATTTGTGGCTGTTGTTCCGTGATTTCCATGACTGAGTTTGCTGCTGTATGTTTTCAGCGATGAGGTTGAGATCAGATTAGAAGTTTTTCCTTACTGTAGCGTGAGCTTTGGGCATAGGGTTTAGCACCTATATTCTTCCTTTGATTGCTGCTTGTTGGAGGTTCTTGGCATGGCGTTTGGTTTCTGTTTGAGAGGGGTTTGATGATGGGACAGCCACTTTATGATGCAGTTTTGTTTGCTGCAGCAAACATCTACACATTCTAGTGATCTTCAGTGTGATACAGTGCTTCATCGGCATGTTCAAACAATATTCTATACCTGTGTTATCTTTGGTATGATTTCTTATGTATGTTTGAATGATAGAGGACATTACAAAACCCAACACAGTTACAGAAATCAGAAATTGGGAGTCAGCGCTGCATACTAAGGCTTTGTTTTGGGGACTCTGTGGTATACCAGACTTGCTGGTCACTGCTGGAACAGTTTGTATATAGTTCTCACCAATGCTTCTGTAGCTGATCACTGTGTAAGTTGCAGTTAGTGTTGAGTGCAGCAGTGGTGAGCTTACAAAATCAGTTTGCTGTTGGTTTGGAGCAGATTTCTACAGCAGAGATGGTGCAAAACACTCACAACCATATTCAGATTTGTCACAGCAGACTGCAAAATGTGGCAGCAGCAATTTTGGAGTGTAATCTTCTATGCAAATGATGTATTCAAAGTTACATTATATTTGTCATTTGTAATAGCAACATTACATTGTGAATGAGCACACTTATTGTTGGGAGTCATCGAATAAAGGTCAGAACTGTCTTTGAGTTTAGTTTTTTTATGCATGGCATATGTTTGACAAAATGTTGTTCATTTTCTTATGATGTTGTTGTGCAAATCTGGCTGGAATACATTTTAATATGCACGATAAACACATTGATACTCGAACACATTGAAAACAACATCAAAACCTTCAAAAAGCAAAGTGTTTGACGAAATGCCTGCATGATTGAAGTCAGATTACTTGTGGGTTTTGGGAAAACAATTCTAGGGTGATCATTACAATATCAGGTTTAACAATATCTTCCAATTGCCATACCCATACCCATGTTATTTTCCCATTCATATATCATGCCTAGGACTTTGGGGCTACTTATAGAAATCCCCTTTTACATTCCAGCATTTTGTAGTTAATGAGATTGTTTAAGGTAACACTCAACGAAAATCTCTTCCTATATATCAAAAGCAAACAAGTATTTGGGTCAAAATCAGGCTAACCTTTTCTCATCATGTTCCTTTCACCCCACAAAATTTATGATTTCTAAAAGTTTTGCATTTAAGGACCAATAGGCATTAAAAGTACCAGACAGCCTGCAGTGCATTATATCAGGGGTCTATGGAATTTTAGAATGGGGAGAGGTGAGGATGGGTTTCAGCGACAACAATTTTTTTCCCAAAATTTGGGGATGATAGGACAATGGCACAAACAAATTTTATTATATGATATTTGAAAAATTAATTCTAAACAAATAGTAAAGAAATTACAATTTATCATTAACAAAAAATTAATAAACATTAATATCACAATAAATTAAATTATATAATATCGTAAAATAATAAATATTAAATTAATTAACAATAAATAAAATTCATAGTAGCAAAAATATTTCTCAAGAATAACTTGGCAAACCAAAAGATAAAGAATTTTTCAAAAAATGGGAATCCAAAAAATGTAGGAAAAAAGAGAAAAAAATGTTTTTTTTATATTTGAAGCATAGATACAAGACTCGCCCAAACTCTTGTTTCCCTTCACTTTCCAATGCTGCGTGCCCCAAAATCATGGGCGGGAAAGAGAAGCAGATCCAGCACTTTCAAAATCACCTACCACCATGAATGTAGGGAAGGAAAAGAACCCGTGAAAATTCAAAAGTTCACCAACCAAATTAAATAGATGCATATGGAATCACACCATTGGAATAAATGAGTGCATCTAGTCATGCAAATGGCCTTTGAGAAGTTGCAGGAGTAGAAGCAAACCATTAATGGCAAATCTGGAAGTTGCTGGGACATCTTGTTGCGTTTTTGAATTTTGGCAGGACGAGGTCTGGGCCGGGAAAAAGTTCCAGCCCGGGCAGAGCGGACCGCAAGAAAAAGGAGTTGCGAATCGAGCTCTCGGGGGATTGGAGAACCAATGGCCGAAGGAACCAAGTCCAAAGGTGCAGACAGAACCCGAAGTTCCGAAGGGCGAAAAGGGGTGGGAGTCGGGAGTTCGAGGGAACCGAGAACGTCGAAACCGGGTGCAAATGTTTTGCTAGGGCTCGAAAGCCTTAAGGGATCAAGGAAGAGGAAAGTGGGGGAAAGAGGAACATCGGAACCGGGTTCCTATGTTCCGTCAGGGCCCGAAAATCTTAAGGGACAAAGAGGGGAGAAGGAAAGCGGGGAGCGGGAAAGTGGGGGAACGAGGAACAAAGGGAAAAGTTCCGAAGTGCTAGAGGAACCTAAAAACCCGCAAGGTATACATGAAATATAACAACATTTAAGTATAAGTTGACATTTACCTTTTTACATTTACTTTCTTATACTTTAAGTTATATTCCATGTATATAGTTTCAGGATGTTTGAGAGTGGTTTTGGACCTCTAGGAGTTAAAATGCAGATTCTAGGATTTGGAGGATCTTACAGATTTTAGACTTAGTCAAATTTTAGAGGAGACAACACCGGACAGACAAAACAAGGCAAATACACAGGGACCTCCCTTAAGAAAATTTTGATGAATTTGACAAGATTTTGCAAATATGAAGCTTGAAAATAGCAGTCCCAACAACTACTACATAGTAACATACTACAAGTACATAGTTCAACTTCAAAGTTCAAACCTGAAAATGTATTACAAACCTACAACATACAAAGTAATAAAATTGGAGTGATCAATGACTCTTGCTGCTACAAATTATGATACACTAGAGTGTTGTAGGTCTTGATAATGAAGCTTCAACGACATACCCTTTCCTAATTAGATCAATCTCCTTAGGGTCAAATTCAGTATCCCCCAAGATAGTAAGATCTTCCTCATCAAAAAGTGGCTCTTCATCATTTGTGATCCATTTGAAATTTGGATTGAGCTTGTCAAGGTCAATTAGCCGGTCTTCTTGATGGATTTGTCCTTTTTAAGGGAACAAACTTTAAAAGGTTTTTAAAACATAAAGTGCTTTCGAAATCCCATGAATGCTTATCAATATATCCCTTTTTCCTTGCAACATCCCAAGAATCAACAAAAGTATTTCATTTTTAGCAAGTTGAAAAGGTATCTTGTTCGAGAAAGTGACAAACAAGGTTTCCAACTCTTGAAGCACACTTTCTTCCACCAACTCCTTGCTAGAGGTTTCCTTGCAAATTTCTTGATTCCCTTATTTGCTTAGGTTGGCTTTGACCTTCTTTGCTTGCTAAGGTAATCTAGATTTCAAACAATTCAAAACAAGATTGTTGTTAGGTCTTCTCCCTTGGTTTTTAATTTGGACAGATGTTATTTTGCTTGAAGGCTCACATAGGAAAGGATGCCATCACCCTTATGCTCCAGCACATTCCTAGGGATTTGGTCTGTTGGAGAAACCCTAAAAGCCTCTAGAATTACTTATGCAGGAACAAGGTTCAACCTCACCTTGTCTCGAAGTTCATCTTTACTACATAATTTTTTTGTTGGTTTTCTGTTTTTCCTTCAAATTTTGGAGAGACTCAAACTTCATATTCAATTTTGTCTCACTGGCTAATTTTTTGTACAATCTAGTTGTTGAGACTCAGAATTCTTAGCTTAGATTACTCTCTACCAACAAGATTTTACTAATTGGATCTTCTCCTAATTTTTCAAGATTTGATCCTCTCCCACCCTCAGAGACATTCCCAATCAAATTCTTTGTAGGGCATGACATTCCCCATCGTGTTGATGAGCTCTTAAGAGTGAAATGCATTTATGGTTCAATGCATTCTCTGCTTTTGATTTAATATTATGTTTTTCTTTCATCTCTAAGTGTCTTTACATTTAAAGTACTTCTATGCCCTATTTATAGTTTTTGTCTAACCCTAAACCTTAAATTGAATTCTCCGTTTATAGCGAAAAAATTGCACAACCAAGAAAAACTTGCATTTGTTTGGAAGATGCAATCTTTTGCAGATTTTAATGCTAAAAATCGCAATTTATTGGCAATTTATCCTTTAAAAAATCATATAGGCTGATTTTACAAAAAGTTTGTGATTTTTTGATAGGGAAAATTAATTTTCAGTCCGATTTCCGATAAATCACGATTTTTTACTATGAAATAAATAACATAAATAATATATATAAATATAGTTTTTATGATACGTAAAAATGAGGGAATAGGGTCCCTTACCCATTATATTAACTTCCAAAAATATGCAAAGTTTCAGCCATTAGAACCAAGCACTAAGGTGCCCAAACTTATTTATTGAGAAGCTTCCATTCTAAAGAAGCTCTCAGAACTATTGTGTTTGAATTACAAGTGAAAATTTGAGACATAGTCCCTAACTTACTATAGAAGTAATAATTAGTCCATGGCCGTCCTACTATAGAAGTAATAATTAGTCCATGGCCGCCAAAGGGCCTAAGCAACCGAGATCTCAACATCATCTACCTCCTCATCTACTATAGAAGAGGACGCAGCTCCAGCCACCCTACACAAACTTTTTGTTGCTTTGAGATCCCTCTCTGCCCTCTCATGATACTAGTGAGGAGAATAAAGTTGCATGGGACAATGAAATGCATTTAAGTCCACCATAGCAGCACCCTCCATGGGCTTACCCTCGATCACACAACAATGCAAATTCTCAGCATTATTAACCAAATAGAGAAAGCGGGCTTCCAATTCATGAAGAAGAAACCAGAGAAACCAAACCTCCCACCTCTACACCAGCCATTGGAAGAGATAGACCCAAATGGGCTTCCACTACCTTGAGCATAACTTCCAAACAATACATTGTAGCTTTATCCTCAGGGAAATTGAGAGCGTTAAAAACAAAGGAGGCTACCTCCGAAATAACTTAGCTTTGCATTTCTGCCTCCAAATAATTAGAGCCCAACACTTCTTTGATTGCCTACCTAATCTCCCCTATCCAAAATCGGACCATGAGGAAAGGAAAGACCAGCTCCATCATCACCAAACAAGGCTCCCCCTAACACCCCAACTGTTAGTCTTCACCATAACCTAACAATAGGCAAAACAATTGATAAAATGAGCATCATGTCAAGGAGAACTAGGAGGAGAAAAAATAGCCCAGCCACATGTTGTAGAAAGCTAGCCACCCATCTCAAGAAATCATGTCTAACCCCTGTACCAACACAAGTGAAAAGACCGAAGAAGCATTAGCAAACAATCATTATGAAGAAAATGAAAAGACTAGGGAAAAGATTGGAATCCTGAGTGGGATCCCAAATCCCAAATAGCCCAAATGCCCTCCCATCTATCAGCATGATTGTCAATGATTAAGGTGTTTGGAAAATCAATACCATAACTTGCCAAGTCAGCAATTCCATTAGCTTCCCCATAACAATGACCAATTAAAAAATCTTCAAGAGATTTCAAAGGAGTTCATCTATCTGTTAAGCCTTCCTTAATATGTTCTTTTCAATCAAATAATAATTCTTCTTTGAATCAATCCCTCTTGTCCACCAGGCTCACCCATTTACTCATCACATTATCAATTATCAACTTTTCCTCCAAATCAATACCACAATTTGCTAGGAAACCCACCACCCCATTTGCCTCCCTAAAACAAAGGCCAAAGGAAAAAGAATCCAAAGGATCTAGAAAGAACCAAACTTCACGAATAATGTTCTACAATTTTCAATTCTTTGAGCCACGATTACAAATAGCATTAAGAATTACCATGAAGTCTCCTTCAATCCACAAAGAGGAGATTTTGCATTGAGCAACAACATATATACCCATCACCAAAGCATGAGCCTCTACCTCATTATTTGTATCATCCTTTAGTTTCTTAGAAGCTACTTAAACTAGAGAGCTTGAGGAGTCCCTTCTTACACAACCAACTCCCAAAGCCCTTGGATTGCCTCGCAAGGCACATCAAGTTAAGTTTGAAAGATCCAATAGGAGGGATCCATTTAAAATTTCCCCTTGATGAGAGATTGGATTGAGCTCCAACAACCTGATGAATTGGTAGGGGAGAAGGGGGTGGTTTGGAGGGGTATTTTAATATAGTTAATATATCATATAATATATATAATAAATAGATAATCTGTAAATATTTATTTATAGAATTAACTAATAATAAATATATTTTGATTATAAATTATAATAAGTTATTAAATTATTTTTAAGTTAAAATTAAAGAATTTATTTATTTATTTTTAAATTAAGAATTGGGACTGAATTAAATAGTGTAAAGGTAGAGGAGTGGCCATGTTATACACAACATGGGGATGAAGGTGAGGATTGCACAATTGAAGTGGATTTTTGTCATTCTTTTAATTTATTTTCTTCTTTGTTTTCACATTGCCTACTTCCTAAGAAATAGTAAGAAGGATTCAGAAGCTCGTAGGCATTTATGAAAAGAAAATTTACAGAGCCTAACTATGATTTTAAAAAATGGGTAAGAAAATTTACAAACCTTAATTGCGATTTAAAAAATAGGTTTATCCTTAAGGGGAATGGTGTCCCCCAGCCGTCTCAGGGATGACAAGGCATCCTCAAACACTGCTTGCAAAGGGGGTTGTTCACAAGGACATCCCTTGAAACGTAGGGCTGTCCAAGGACAACCACCCTTGCAAGTGGCGCTCATAGGGATGGCAATGGGACATTTCATCTCCATCCCACCATCCCCAGATATCCTTGTTCTTGATTTGGGTTAAAAAACCCTAGGGACACGTCCCCGAGGAACACTATGTTATAGGGAACATATGAAGTTTGTAAAACAAAGTTAAAAGGTCCTGAATTACAACCTACAAAAGGAAACAAGCTAACATCCTTAAAACCTATACAAAAAGAGAAATTACTAATTACTAATATTTGCTTTTTTAATCACAATGATTTAAGAAATGTGTTTCCTTCCATTCGTAGCCAGACATTTGGCAAAAAAATAGTCAAAGAAATATGCATCATTCCAACATCTCCTTTGGTTTTTTGACTTTTACGTAGGATGTTTGTCCCAGTTTTGTTTATTTCCTTAGTATTCCAAGAGACGTTCTACAATGGCAGCAGGGCATGGAGTCTCATGTCGTGACCATGTACATAAAAACCATAACACAACCGACATATACTTAAAAAACAACACTCTAAAATTAAATATATAGCCAACATAATTAAATATAGAAATAAACATATAAATATAAAATAAATATAAAACAAAACAAATATATATTTTTATTTTACTTTGTCAACAACAAAAATAAAATTAAAAGTTGGATAGAAAAGTAAAATAGCTCTTCAAATAAAAATAAAGTAAACAATGTAGATAAAATAAACTAATTCTTAGCTAAAAATTAAAGTTTATGTGTCCATGTATGTCTGTAGTAAATAAAATAGTTCTAAAGTAAAATAAAATAATTCTTAAGTAAATAAAATAAGCTTGAAACTAATATTTCTTGGTGTTTTTTAGATAGATGTATTTAACATATCTATACTAGTTTTACCTGCCAAATAATTTTTTTGGAAGAGGAATCTCTCCTAGAAAATGACATCTGTAATATCATACCTGGGTAATGGCACCAAAGCTCCCAAGAGTTATGTTTGGGATAAAATAAGGAATCCCCAGTTTCACCTTCTTCGGCAGTGCAGCTAGAAAATGCCCAACTTCCTAGTAAGATGAGTAAAAGGCCATATATCAAGTAAGCATGCAATAAGTATGAAGAAGGTAATATAAATAGTTCTATAGATCAAATTTCACCACATAAGTGCAATAAATGCCAGCAGATTGAAAAGCAGCTTAGAACCAATTGCAATGCAAGTGTAAGAATATGACATCAAGATCAGAGAATTGCATTTACAAAATATCTCGTCTTATAAAACATATGACTGTTAGCAAGAATGATGATCCTGTCGAATTAGCATGCTTGCAGAATTTCACGCAGAAGGAACAATAGCAACATGCTCACAAGGGACTAAATCAGTGGACCCAGTGCAACATTGGAATTCACTTTCTAATTTCTACAAAATACTTTCTATAAAAATACAAAAATAACAGGGGAAATCTTTGAAGCAACTTGACAATTGAACTCCAAGCAACAACAAGAGCATACATTCAACAATATAGCACCTTGGGCAACAAGAAATAAGACACAGAATGATGGGCTGTTGCACGAATCAGTAGTTACACTTTAGGTGATAACCAGAATATGTTCCGAGCAATGATGTGCACTTGGAGCAACAACAGGGAAAGGGCAAACAAGCATGAACTATGCTAAGTTGCTAACCCCTCATTTGTAGGGCAGTGAGAAAAGGATTGTATCTATTAGAGGATAGATACAACCTTTAGCTCTGCCATGTAAGGATAAATAGGCCATTATGGCAAATGTTTGATGTAAAACACATGTATCAAGACTGTAATACATACTTGAGAATCAGAGTTTGGTGTTCCCAACAGTTCCTTGCTCAATTTCAACAAATAAAAATAACTATCCCGCCATATTCAAGCATTAATAGACGACATCTTCAAATGTGAAAAGTAGATCTTATGTTTGTTGGCAATTCCATGTATAGCAAAGTAGACCTCAATCTATTTCAAACAATTGTTGAGCTTTTCAGCATCACCTTGACCCTCATTGGCCCAAATCCTTACCTTCGCTTGTACATTGATTGGTTGAATTTGTACCTGAAATCTCTCCTTTGGCTGATCCATGTGTAAAAATCTTCTCTTTTTTATTGTCTTCCTTGTTTTTTTCATTTTCATTTTGCTGATTTGGAGGAATTCCTTCATTACTGGTTATGATATACCCGAGTTGATGGAATAGGCCAAATTAGCTTGGGACATGACCAAACTAGCATCATTGGCTTCCAAATTTGTAATACAGGTTTCATGTTTATCTTCAATATCTGCTGTCATTGATGAAATACAAGCTTTCCAACTTCTTGACTTGTTCTGTGGTTCATATGGCTCTAATTCCCCATTCAGCATGACATTTTCCTTTCTGTTCAAAGGCATATAATCTTTGTATAACCCCATAAATCCACCAAATCAACTCTAGAATCTAATTTGATCTGTAATTACACAACTTATAGCTGAAACAATTCACCAAACAAATACACTGACAGTTGTACTGCTGAAATTGAGGTCTATGCTGCTAAAAACAAACTAAATTTTACATATTAGAGTGCCCAATTGACATAAACTCCACACACACATCAACTAAATGGAAATAAGATGCAAAGAGCATTACAGAACAACATTCCAGATGTTTGATGCCAAGATTTATGTGGTGAAACTAAAAATGCTATTAAGACAGAAACACACAATGGTAAAAGGAATACACCTTCATTCCTTCACAAATCCTCATATCTATAAGTGTGCAGAATTACTGCTCTCTCTGAAGCATAAAATATATTTAATTACCAACAGTGACCATTCACACTCCTCTAGGCTACTGCTTGAGAATGTTAATCATTCTAATACCTCCTCAGAATCTGTGCAGGGTGCACTGCTTCACCTTCCTACTTTTCCCTGGCCCATCAACTACAATGCCCCCATGGCCATACTAGAATCATCATGAGTGTCTCCTTGGTGTGCCTACAGGGATGCATAACTGCACTTCCAGGGGTCCTTTTAAGCTTGGAGACATTGTGTAATATCCCTTGACAATTCTGACCTCAATTTGCTGATTAGAGGCTCAAGGAATATCGTCAAACACTTTGCACACAATGTCTGATCATGCTGATTTAAACTTCTGTTTGTCTTGTTATGAATTTGTATGCTGCAAATGTTACTTCTAATGATGCAAGATTGATTGACAATATAATAGAAATGATGCACTAACTGTTTTTGACCTTTCACGTACATATAAGTGACTGAAATTAACTTGTACAGCTAGTTGACATATTGTCAAACACTTTCCATGCATCCTAAGATAGCCAATATGCACCTTCAGCAACTAAGCATTAATGCAAACACTTGACATGCATCTATTTAATTCCCAAATGAAGGTACAGCAAAGACACATGTAAATCTCTATACAAATAGTCACTTACAGCCAATAGGCATTTCGTCAAACATATGGTAAGCAAACTATTAGACTGAAATGAAGATTGTAATCACTACAACAAGTATGTGACATGAAACTTATTCCTCCTTTATTGACAGTCTACTCCCATTACAATGCTGATATAGAATGCTGGCCAAGACTCTTGGCAACACAATGCAACTAACTTATGGCAGCGCCTTAATGGCCTGATACAATGATATTATGATCTGAAACTACATTACAATGCAATGAAATGACCTCAAAGAACCTGGATTATGAAGCCCTCCAAATTGATGAAGAGATGGTAGCCTAAACACATGCAATGGATATCTCTTGAAGCCAAATCGCACCTCTATGGTAGCCGCCCCTATTTCTAATCTGAACTTCTGATAATAAATTATATGCAGCCTCTAGACCCTCTCACATGCATCAAACATTATTGTCCAAATATCTAGAATGGAGCGCTCAGGCCCTATGAAGAAATCGATGCCAAATCAACCTTCCACAATCAAATTGTGGTTCCCAGCTATGACTGTCATAAAATATTAGAATATATTATCTTGATAAGTAGGAGGTATTTTTCGCAGCATGTCAAATTATGATATTATATTTTAGGGTTTAACTGCGTAGTTTTTGAGTCAAACACATGACCCATATTTCATGAGTACTGATTCACATGAACCCATGAAATATGGGTCATGTGTTTGACTCAAAAACTACGCAGATAAACCCTGAAATATAAGATCATATATTATCTTGCCAAAATCGCTCTTAAAGATGATGAAATGATGAATCACAATCAGCTATTATTCTCCAATCGAATCTCCACAAATTTGGCCCTTGGACACTAAATTTGTAGTGGTGAGAAGACTGAAATATCTCCTCCAACAGCTGCAACCCTTCAGTAGATAGTTTCACTACCCCAATTATGCAAATCAATGGAATTTTTCGTTCCCACAGATTGGAAAGCTCTGGAATCTAGAAACCCTAGGTTTCTCTCCTCCAACACCAAGAAAATCACAAAGACAAATATCAAATGCTCATTCAATAATGAAAAGCATTTCCTCTTGATGCCTTTTTATAACTTCTCCAAGTGAAGTGTATTTAATTTGCCTTTGAAGTCTACTTTTAGGTTTTTAATAAATATTTTATAATATAAACTCATAATGGCGTGCTTTTCAATGAGGCATTAATTACTCATTAACTTAAAATGGCCCCACCCTTTATAAAATTGCATTATAACTTTATAATATACTTTTATGTCATTAAATACATAGTTGGCCCCCACTTAAATGAAGTCATAAAGTGACTTTATAACATGTGCATTTAAATACATTAATTATTCTTAAAGTCAACTTTAATAATAATTAAAAATGCACAACTTCATTATTAATCATCATTTTGCCAATCCGTCTGAACCTGGGAGTTAACCATTGTACCCTCTATGCATCCAACCGCCTTACTAAAAATAGCAGGGGTCCCTCTCTACAACCACAATATTACTATAAATAGTAAATCCCTCATTACCTGATCAAACCAATTGAGTAAGGGATCAACACTGCAATCAAGACCTATCCAGGTGCCCTGATATATATAGAAACACTGACTCTCCTGAAAAGGTGACTTACTATAAATAGTAAGTGTGTATAACTGAGTCCAAAAACATCAAACAAAGGCCAACCTGAACCAAAATCTACTCTGAAGGAGAAGGCAACCAGATAACTGCCAAACAGGACCCTCTTAACACCCCCATTAGCCTACGAGGGTCAAATGATAGGCTAATCCTCCAAACTCTGATGCTCGCGAAAATGGGGACATTACACATTGCTGACATCATCTGGAACTTCCACATGTTTCACCTGCATAACCACGGTTTTCATCATCTGGGTTGAGCTATAACAGTCATTTGACTATTTATCACTATTTTAGTGACTGCTGCATATTTTGTTAACTTTATCCACACTTAATTGAAGAGGTGTCAGATCGTTCATATGCTTGTGTCTGATGTCTACTGATCCATTTTGGATCAGCAGTCATGATTTTGATATATGGCCAACACTCACATGAGGATGACTATAAGGTTCAGATCTTTGCAATTTTACTTAGAATCTCTTAGTAGTAACATTCCCAAAGGATCCTAGAACCTCAATGGGATGATTACTATATTACTATGTAAAACATGCCAAGTATACAACACATATCTTCTTGTAGTTCAATATTTCTGGAATACATAGTTAATTCCAGAAATATTGAACTACAATCATGATGGACTGTGGAAATTTGATGTCACATATCTTCTTATCATAGAGCCAAGATGCCCTTGCTCTCAAAGAATTAGCTAAACCCTAGCTAGCTCTGATACTGAATGAAAAGAAAAATACTAATAAACCTATGCAAGAGAAGCAATAGTAACAGAATCTTAAATGTAGTAGAAAGAAATAATGGCTCACTCATAACATAACAAGTAATTTTTGTTGGTTTTTTTGAAATGGTTTCCAAAGGTAAAATCTCTTTTATCCTATGAGTGTCCCATTATTTTTCCTACAACATTTAAGATTTTGTTAACAATGTTTCTCCTACATAGATTTATCAGTATTTTTCTCCATTTGGTATCAAAGCCAGGGTTTAGCTACTTCCTTGGCTCTAATCTCATGTGTGAAGGAAAATAATGCACACTTCAAGGATGGAAATGAAGAATTTTAACGGCCAAGACTTTGAGTTATGGAAATTTATGAAGGAAGGTCTTTTTGTTGATAGAGATTAGTGGGTTGTTTTATTAGGAAAGAAGCCCTCTAGTATGATGGCAAAAGATTGGGCAAAGATAGATAGAAAGGCACGCAGCTCAATCAAGCTGTGCCTTTCAAATTAAGTGTTGTTGACTATCTTGGGAGAAGTGGTGACTCCTTGATAGAGCATTTGAATACTTTTAACCATAGTTGCAAGACTCGCTAAAAACTCAACGAGTTTCGGAAAACTCGCGAGTCTTTTCTGGCAACGAGTTTTTCGTGCAAAAACTCACCTGAAAAAATTGCTGAGTTTTCTGGAAAAACTCACCGATTTTTTGGCGAGTTTTCCCAGAAAACTCGGCGAGTCCGCACTGAAAATTCGACTACTCAGAAAAGCAACTTCCACAGCATTTAAAGGCATTTTTGACTCATTTTTTTGGCATTTCACTTGCTCTGCTTCACAAAAAATGCCCTCCCAACCTTTTTTGACGTATTTGCAGCGATTTGGCGTCAACTAAACAAGATTTGAAGCGGATTTCAAGCAAATTTCAAAGGCAAATCGGATTTCCAGGTAGGTTTTTGATTTTTCTTTTTCTTTCTTTTTTTGAAATTTCTTCTTCATTTTTGAAGCATCTAAATTTAAAAAAGATCGTGAATGTAGTATAATCAAAGTTTAAATAGATTTATATTGATCAAAACAAGATTTATATTCATCAAAACAAGATTCGTCACCCTTTTTTTGCATTTTTTTCTAATATTTTCATTTTTTCACATTTTTTCAAACCCTAGTTATTTTTTTTATTTGAATCCTTTTTTTTTTTTTTTGAAAATGTATAGTCTTAGATTAGTTTGCATTTTTAGTAATTTAGAGTAATTTTTTTACTTCTTCATTGTTTTCATATTTTTTCCAAACCCTAGTTAATTTTTTTTTTGTTGAATCCATTTTTTTTGGAACAAAATGTTTAGAATTTTACAGTAGTTTAAATTTTTACTAATTTAAAGTAATCTATATTGATTTAATCTAATTTAGGTTGTTTTTTAATTTTCTATTAAAAAACTAACAAGTTGTGCTTTCACTTTGTATGTGTAGGTTAATTTATAATGGCAAATAGAGATGCTTTTGCATCCCGTTCAGCCTCAGGCCCTGTGCCATCATCATCATTTGTAGGCACACATCATCCAGCAGCTAGAAATCCTGCGTGGAAATATGGCTATCTAAGACCGTACCCTAGCTCAGTTTATTGCATCCAATGCGAAAACATATGTCGTGGAGGCATTAACCGCCTCAAATACCATCTTGCAGGCATCAGTCATCGTGATGCCAGGGCTTGTCCTAACACCACGGAAGAAATAAAAAGACAAATGAATACCATACTTGCAGCCATAGAGGAAAGAAAATTACAAAGGAAGAAGGCAAAGGCAGTAAGTCGTACGACCCAAGCCGTATGACCAAGATTGTACGGCATCGCCCCCTTATAAAAACATGACTCCAAAACATTTTCACTCGATTCTTGGCAAGGAACCAACACTCGAAGAAAGTTGAGGTCACATGAGAAGGAGAAATTGAAGGCCGTACACAGGGAGAGCATATCAAGACCGTACTACTTGCAGTGTCATTGATGTACAAATCGTACGAATCTAGTGAAAGCACAAACACCGTGCAAGGAAAAGTCATCGATCAGCTGTACAAAACTCTGTAGAAAGTCGGTCGTACGAATGCAAGGTCGTACTAGTACGTTACTAGCCGTACAAAGAGGATAGGAGTAGCCGTACAGAATCGGCCATTTTCTCCATTCAAGAAATTGAAGTACTTTGCCAGGTGAAAATAACCGTTTTACTTATAAAATAACACTTGTAAAGAAGTAATGAGAACCTAAAAAATGGACAAGGGGAAGAAAATGGCAGCCTACAAGCAAAAGATTGCATCAGAGAAGAAAAGGAGAATGAGCACGAAAACAGGAGTCGATGCCATCACCTAGGAGAGCTTAACCAGCAAAGAATGTAAGCAGTGGTGGAACAGTACAGGGGAAGATCATGTGCTGAAGGTGGTGTTGAGGCACGCTCAGGTTGACAAAGCCATCCTTTTTCCATACTTCAATGCCAGAGAGTTTGAACCCCACCTCAAGGCGATGGTGGGAAATTATTGCAGACACTCCAACAAATCGATAGTCGACTACAGAGGATGTCTACTGACGGTATCATTCTAGCTGCAAGATTTCGCCAGGGTCATGGGCATTCCAACCACGAGTTCAGGCATTACAAAACCTGGTTGAATGACTCAGCAACATAAGGAGTCCATCATACGTAGAGTATGCCAGAGTGACCTCACTTAGAAGGAGAAGGACAGCATTTGGAATTCAGGGAACTGAGGGTTAAGAAAAAATTTGTTGGCAACCCTTGAGTGGAAGTGCATTTTGGATTTGATGAAGTGCAGGCTAACGGGTGCAAGTCGAGCATCAAACATCACCATATGGATGGTGGACTACATGATAGGGCTGAGTATGGGGAAAGTGTATAAATGGGCCAGATTTCTTACAGAGAGGATCAAGGAGTTCTTGTTGCAAACACATAAGGTATTTCACATGACACAGCATGCCATTGCACTCTTTTTGGATGTTGTTCATACTCAGGTGCCACCAGACAAGTGGGGAAGATTGAAGCCACTGCCACAGGTAGAACCAGGATGGCCCACAGCCTTTTTCTAGAAAGGCTTAGACACAACACATGGAGAAGAATCTTGCCAGCGGCCTAAAAAGAGAAAACAACAGGAAGCATCATTAGACGGTGAGGAAGAGAAAGAGGAGTATGAGGAGGAAGAAGAAGAAAGTGACCAATCCGCCCCATCTGGAAGTGATTCATCCATACAAGAAATAAGGGAAGAAAGAAGGGTAACAAGTAGGACAGTCGCAACAGCGGCATGGGAGGTGGAAGAAAGAGAGATGTCACCTAGAGATGATGCAGAGATAGGAGGAGCTATGGACGTAGAGCTTGTAGTACCATCACTTCGACCGGCCGCATTCACTTTGCCGACATCAGAACATAGCATAGAGACACAAAGTACTACGACTCTACCAACAGTGTCATCACCATCAGTTACAACCATACCATTGGCCCCATCGACACCTTCACTGCGAGTGGTTACATCTCCACTACTATCACCAACAAAGAACACACCTTCACCACTAGCACGAGTAGGTTCAGAGACCTCCTGGGGCACTATTGTACAGCCAAGGGCAGTGTCATCCACAACACCACCAAGAGGGCCAGAAGTGACACGCATTGATAGCTGGCTGGAGACAGTGGGGCTCAAACTCGAGGTACCAGACTTGGTAGAGGGTCAAGATGAAGGCCTCACACTCGTCACTGAGTGCAGAATTGTAGCAGAGCCCTGTTCCAAAGGAGGGCAACCAGCAAGAGGGCTCACCACAACCCCTACCAACCAGTCATGAGACTAGAGGACCATCACATCACTCTCATGCAGTAGTGACGAGTTCATCTAACCAGGAGGGTGGATGGGATGGATAGGAGGATTTGACATTTACTATATCCAAGCCTGATGCCACAAATCCATTAGGGATAATGCAGAGATACAGATCTCCAGAATGTGGCAGTAATAATGCAGGAAGTGGACGACATCTCTAAGCAACTCAGAATCGATAGATCACACTTAGTCGCCCAAGAGGTATAGAGAATCCTTGCATTCGTAACAAGAGTTCGCACGATGCTTCACCAGTACAGGATGGCCCGATCACGAAGACTGTAGGAAGAGGCTTAATACATGGCGAGGAGCACAGCTAGTGGTTGGAGGACGAGATGGCAAAGTCATAGAGGCATTATTCAGTATTGAGAGGGCCTTCAAAGATGTATTTTACCAGATGAAATTGCATGAGGTAACAGCACGAGGTCAAGAAGAAGAGAAGGAGAAGGCTCTCCAATCAATACAGAAATTAAGGAAAGAATTGGCCGATAACATGAAAAAATTCCAGGCTCAGTTAGCTCAGCAGGCTCAGCTCACTAATACAGAAAGAGCACGAGCATCAACTTTGGAGGCTAGGATAGCAGAAGTAAAAAAGAATGTCGCTGAAAAGACAAAGGAGATGGATGAGAAAATGAAAAATGTGGAGATCCAGTTGGCCACTACGGGAGTCGAGGTGGAGCAGGCCAAATCACAGGTGTTGGAGGCAGCACGCATGGTCAAGGCAGCAAGGGAACACGAGATCATGGCAGAACGTCAATTGCAACTGGAGAGGCGTTCACCCACCCCGACTTCCTCAACTCATCGAGGGATGTCCACACAACCCCCTTCTTCTCAGTAGTTTAATTTGTTGGTCATTTTTGTTGTGATGTCGTCTAGAAGACGACTAATTCTGTGGGGGGGATGATGTAGACGATCGTAGATGTAGTCGGCCAAATGTCAGCCAAATAATAAATGTTAATTAATGGTACAGTTAGGAGTGTTAGCGGGAACCATCCCGACGGTTGATTGGATAGTTACGTAGTGGTTGCCAACGGTTGGTATCTCAACTAACCTTGGCTGAGTTATATATTGAGTTCACATTTTGTAGTCGGGACATGGTGAATATGATAAGAAATGATTTGAACATGTATTGTGTTGTTGTTGTGATCAATGAATGAATACCAATGCTTTATTTTGTGCAATACTGTTACAAATTCATGTTCTATGTTATGCACTACACTACATAATTCCGTTTACTCCATGTCTATGTGAAACACCACATTGCCAGTAAACACGTCATGTCCCTATACTAGTGATCATTGAAAATCGAATGTCTATTTAAATAATAAATTAGCCTTATATAAATTAATATAATTAAAATATAATTATATATAATATTTATTTAAATTATATTATTAAGAATAGTGATAAATATAAATGTGAATATTAATAAATTAAATTTTATAATCATCTATTATAATAATATAATACTATAAATATAATAATAAATATATTATAAAAATAAATATAATATATAACGTATAAATATAAATATAAATATTGCAATTTATATATTATAATTACCACACATTTCCATATACTAATATTGAATATATTCTTATAAGTAAAAGCAATGATTTGTATGGAAGTATGTAGTCATACAAAGTGACAAATTGTAGAGTATTAAGCAGCGATTGGAGGAGCAAATAATAGGCATCGAACTCTGAGTTGTTTGACTTTACGAAGTATGTGACAAAGGAATATTAGCATCAGCGCTTAAGACAAAGATCATATAAGACAAAGATCATACAAGGAGCGCCCAAACTAATAAAAACGGTAACAATTATCATTAAAGGCAGTGTATATAATACTTAAGAAGAGACAACAGCAAACTAACTAAAGGAAATCCCCAATGATCCATATATTAGTAATGCTAATGATTGAAAGGTAATTAATATTGTTTAAGAATAGTCACACGGGTTGGTGAGGATCGTATCTCATGATAAGGCAGATACATAATAGAAAACAAGGAGTAAGCATGGAAACATCAAGGAGCAATCAAACACAAACAGGAACACAATCCAAAGACATCAAACCCTCTAAGGGACAGCAACAACTTGAATATATATAACTCATCAATCTGCATAAAGAGTGCAGCGATCTTAATAAGGGAGGAAGCAGAATTAAAATATATAACATCTGATGGGAATATACAGAAGCAATTGGAATATACAAAATTAAGGAAAGAAGATATGTTTGAAGGGAAGCATTCAAATATCAGGCAATATGAATTCAGATTCTATCAATATATCAAGAAAGCAATCAAAAAGAAGAATACAATCAGCAATACGACTTGAACATATATATCCATCAGCAATCATCTCATCTATCATAACATCTCAGCATCAAATGATATCTTCAATTCACATTATCCAATCAGAACAGTAATACTTCTCATCACCGAACCAGCAATAATGTCAACTCAATTGGAATATCATCCAATCTCATCATTCAGCAATATATCCAAGAACATTCATTCACCATCAAATCATATCAGCAGTCTTACTATTATTATCTTATCATCTGATCTATCAATCAATCAGGGAATCATATATACAACAAGATATCTCATATGATCATCAAATCTTCTCATGATCGAATACTTCATATTATCTATATCAGACTTCTATATATATCTCTCAGCTGCTGTTATATCAAACTTATGATGTTTGTATGAAGCAAGACATTCAACATATTGGAGTCATTCGAAGGATCACACACTATCATCATCAAACAATTGATCAAGTATCATTTATTATCAATTCAGCATTAAGCAGGTTATAGTCTTCAAGGAGCAGCCATTATATCATTATTACAAGATATTTATATCAGCAAGTGATTATATCAGCAATCTATCCTCAAGGAATCAAGTTATTCCCAGCAGCAGCATAATATCATTCAGCTCGACTTTATAAGGTACTCTTATCAACATCACTTATATGATCATATGATCCTTATTTCAATCTAATTAAAGAATCAATATATATCTATATTGAGATAAAGCTACTGAGGCATAGCATTGCCATATATATATATATATATATATATATATATATATATATATATATATATATATATATATATATATATATATATATCCATCCAATAGTGATGGTGTGATATGTAGTTCCCATTGAAGGAACAATATTCATAAGAAAGTATTATCTAGTTCCCATTGACGGAACAATATGCATAAGAAATATTACTTTCGTGATCTAAAGGATCACTAGAATATCATAAATCGTTCAAGAAGACGAATTCAATATCGGTATGATCTCTCTAACCTTACTCATGATATACTAGGGATGAGTGCGACATTGCCACGTCGTTAATCTTGTCTATCGTCCTATGAGAGCGAGTGGATAGTTAGGGAAGGGCAGATTAGTATTATTAATAAATCTCACACGATAGGTGACTCTCAAGCGGTGAAGTATTGCCAGGTGTAGCATGAAGCCCTTGAGCCAAGAGGTGAAGTATTGTCGGGTGTAGCATGAAACCCTTGGGCCTATGGCAATGGAGATTAGTTTGTTATTAATGACTTACACGGTAGGTGACTCTCAAGTGGTGAAGTATTGTCCGGTGTAGCATGAAGCCCTTGAGCCAAGTGGTGAAGTATTGTCGGGTGTAGCATGAAACCCTTGGGCCTACGACAATGGAGCCTTGTTATCTAGCGCCCTAACGAGTATATGCCCCGTCTTCGCTAGAGTTAACAATTAGGTTAGATTAACAACCGGTCACGACAATCACCACTCCCGTAGTATATCATGAGACCTAAACTTGGTTAAAGTATAAGTATGAGGAAATATATTTATATCTATGTACTTATTCATTATTATTGATTATGATCATGATGTTGCTAACCCTAATGATCATGAAAGAATATATGTACTTGTATATGTGTTAATGTCTGTGGTTGCAGGAATTGAATATATAAACGCAGAGGTAACATTACCTTCGTATTCATTGTTATTCATTATGATTATGATGTATTCATTTCATTATTAAATTGATCTTTAATAGTCCTAATGTCTCTTTCTAGGAGTTATCCTTGTGTGCAGGTTGAGAAATCAAGGATACCTTAAAAGGGGACATTACAACCCACCACCACCGTGAGCCCTTCATCTACTTCTAGTAGAGCACCAAGATCAGCACCTACAAACACGGTACATAGTTTTTTTGTGCCTAGAAACACGCCTGGAGCAAAACCTTCCTTAGAGGCAAGTGGGTGGAATAAGGAGGTGCATGAGCATGCAAACATTGCTTATGCCGATTTTTAGTATTTCAACAACCTCCCTTTCAATGTGGCAAATTCTCCTTATTGGCATAATTTGGTTACTACATTGATAGTTGCAAGAAAAGGCTACAGGGCACCTTCTCGCACAGACTTGAGTGGGAGGTTAGTTAACTTAATCTTTTTGATAAATTTATGTTCTTTAATTTATAGAAATTTATGATGAATTTAAGCTATTTTTTGTTTACAAATTAAAATTGTGTACTTAATTTCACTTTGTACTTGTAGGTTGCTTACGAATGCAAGTGATAGGGCAAGGGCAGTGGCGGAAGAACAAAGAAATGAATGGAAAAAATATGGCTGCTCTATTCTTTCCGATGGGTGGATGGATGGTAAAAACCGGGCCATCATTAATTTTTTGGTAGCTTGCAAAAATGAAGTGTTCTTGAAATCAGTGGATGCCTCCAACATAGTGAAAAATGCAGAAAATTTGGCTAAAATGTTGGAGCAAGTTTGCATGGAGGTTGGAATTGAAAATGTTGTGCAAATAATTACTGACAATGCAAGAACATATGTGGCAACTGGTAGAATCCTCCAAGATAGATACAACACAATTTTTTGGACACCTTGTGCAACACATGTCCTTGACCTTCTTTTGGAGGACATAGGCAATCTTGATTGGGTCACACCGATTGTAGAGGATGCAAGGAGGATCACAAAATTTATCTCCAATCACCCTTGGGTTCTTCACTTGATGAGGGATCACACCCAAGGGAAAGAGTTGGTGAGATCTGGTGTGACAAGGCTTGCAACGGTTTTCTTAACGTTGCAAAGCATTCTTGGTTCATTGACGCCTTTGAAACAAATGTTTGTGAGCCCACAATGGACAGAGTCATCTTATTGGAAGAAGCCAAAAGGAGAGAGGGTTGCATGCATAGTCTTCGACAAACTATTTGAAAAAACAACTACAGAGATTGTCAAGGTAACTTCAAAACTTCGAATTTAAATTCAAATTGAATATTTATTTATTTTTAATATGTCTTCCATTGTAAATTTGTAACTTCAATCTTTTTGCATTTTTATATTGTAGGTGTCAGAGCCCTTGGTTAGAGTCCTCCGCTTGGTAGATGGGGATAAAATCCCAATGGGATATCTTTATGAGGCCATGGATAGGGCCAAGGAGGCTATAAGAAATTATTATAAGAGGGACAGCCTCAAATTTGATCCCATATGGGAGATTATTGATAGGAGGTGGAACAATCAACTCCACCAACCCATCTATGTAGTAGGGTACTTTTTGAACCCCCGTTTCTTCCATTCAGGCACCTTCTCAGATCCTAGTGGAGAGGTTATGGAGGGCCTCACTTCTTGCATTCAGACGATGACACCCCAAGCTGAGGTGGCAAACCTCATTGCTGATAAATTGCAAGCTTATAGGGAAAGAAGGGGTAGGCTCTTTTCTTTAGACCTGGCTACACGAGCAATAAACAATCAATCACCAGTGATAAAATTTCAAATTTACAACTATTGATAATTTGATATTTAATATGTTTTGAACTTTTGACTTTCCTTTCTAAGTTTCTAACTCTTCAATTTTTTTTTTTGTAGAGGTTTGGTGGACAAATTGGGGTGAAAATACCCCAAATCTCCAAAGATTTGCCCTCCGTGTCTTATGCCAACCTTGTAGCTCATCCAACTGTGAGCGCAATTGGAGCTTATTTCAGGCCACCCACACAAAGAAGAGGAACAAACTAGCTCAGAAATACCTCAATGACCTTGTCTATGTGCAATATAATCTTCGGCTGCGCACAAAAAAGGTAGAGAAAATATCAAATGATCCAATTGATTTGGATGAGATAGATCCTTACAGTGATTGGACGGGGCGGGATGAGCAGCCTTCATTGTTTTCTGAGGATGAGATCTATGATTTGGAGAGACAGGCAATGGACGAGGGGGGTGGAATCGGTGGATTGGGATTCTCATTGGATGACATTGAGGATGAGGAGGATGAGGAGGAGACATTGCCACCAACATCTACATCCAGGATGGAGGTTGAGCCACGGTTTGTCATGCCGAGGATGGAGGAGCCACAGCAGATTCCTAGGACTAGACCCTCTAGTTCTGCCTCTCCCCTAGTTTTCACTACACTTGGGAAGAGGAACATGTATTTAGTATTTACTTTCAGTTTTACAAAAACAAATTGCTATTTTTATTTTGTTTCAGACTATTAGTATCAGCGCATTCCACATGAGGATGCCATTTTGTACCAATTTGCTTTGAAATCAATCAAATACAACTAGACTCAGCTTGTTTCTTTTATGTACTCATTTATTGACTCACTAGATGCATATTATCATTGAATTTTGCAAAAAAAAAATGCGTTTTTAATGAAATTTAAACAATTTTTTAAGTTGCCGAGTCGAGTTTTTCGAGCTTGGCGAGTTTTTCAACTATGCTTTTAACACTGTGGCAAGCCACTTAGCTTCAATTAGTAGATGAAGAAAATATACGTATTACTTTGTTATTTTCTTTGCCAAATTCATGGGATAATCTTGTTATGGTCATTAATATTGCAACATCTAAACTAAATCTTATGGATGGAGTTGCATCCTTCCTATCAAGACTTCATCGAAGGAGATTCCATATGAAGGAGATGTTATCAAAGTTTCATCCACGAAGAAAGACTTCATCACCAGGTCGGAGGAAATGCACTTCATTGCATCAAGCTTTCATCACTGGAGATGAACATTAATCCATTGCAAGTTCAGGAATCCAAAGGTCCAGCAAATTCAAAAGCAATCCTTCATCAAGTTCATTATTAGAAGATCAATTCCACGTTCAAGAGCCTTACATTTCATGCACCAGAAGATCAAGTGCAAGCATCATGAAGTCTACTCCAGGACCACATGCCCAAGTCATCTCCTCTACTTCAACAATCCAGAACAAGATTCCTACACGAACATCACAAGATGAGAATGAGCATGTACATCAAATAAAACCATGAATTACATTCAAAGTACTAAGGCATGAAAGACAAGAAGGAAAATTCGATGAAGATCCCAAATTTTCAAGTTCCAAAAGCTAAGTTCCAAAGGTGAAAATCCAAAGAAAAATGTCATAATTTGGGAAAAATTCCGAGCAGTATGAACATGTTGAAAATCAAACCAGTTTGCTCGAAGATGTTGAGGTGGCATGTGCACGTCACCAGTCCAATCACAACCGGCCACATCACCCGTTCAAATTCAATGTACAAGAAGCCAAAGAGGGTGTCCATGTGGAAGATGCTTCAAAGATTCCATTTCAAGCTTCTCACTTTGGAAAGCGTGCCTTTATTGCCTCTCTTGTTGTCTAAAAATAGTGATTCTTGTAACAAATTGCCTATGTGGTGTAATCTTGGCCATTGATTTGCAAATCAATCCTGGCCGTTCATGTAATTTTTGGAGTCTATAAAAGGCTCACTTCTCTCATTTGTAAAGGAGGATATTATTATTAGAGTTGTTGTAGGAGAGTAGGATAGCAAGTAGAATAAAGGAGACTCTTCGAAGATTCAAAGAGAAACTTTGGGAGATTGTTGTAAAGAGACACTTCAAGATTAATGCAAGCTCATTGTTGAATGTTTCATGGTGATCTTGTGATTTTGGAATGTTAGCATGATTTCCCTTGTCTCCAAGATGATTAAGAATTGTTTCCAAGTAGAGTAGAATTAGAATAAAAGTTCATTGATGTAATGATACTATGTTAAGATATTTGATGAATTCCTTCTTGGTTCATACTTTTTGTGAATTGTAGAAGGCAACTCACTTTGTAAAGTTAGCCTGAACCTTTACATGCTTTAGTTCGGTTGTGGATGCTCATTCAAGTTGCGCCAGCTATGGGTGTTTGGATGGAAGTTCACAATATGAAAATCCTTGACTAACCTTAGAAGATTGCACCAACTTCGTGTAATTGTTGGTTCTCATGAAGCGAAGTTCAGTTTCATGAGGAATTTGTCTATCAGAACATGTTATATTATATCATTGTCCTTAGAATAGCTTTCTCAACCCTTATCCTTTTTCATTTTCTTTTGTAGCCAGTTAGGAGTTCCATTCCATAAAGAAGGAGAATAACATATTTGAGTGGAGTAAGGAGTCGATTCAGCGTAAGTCCCTTTGTGAGTAACAACAATATCACATCAATACTACTGAGTCTATCCAATTTGCAAGTCAAGAACTGACATTAAGGAACCTTGGAGTTGTCTTGATTGATCACATTGTTTAGCATTCGAGAGACCTTGTTCAAGAGAGGATAGAATACTTAGTATTTTATTCTGAGTTTGCATGTGCATAAAAAACACATCAATAGTGTCCCAATTGACTTTTAAACTCACTTCTAGTTTTGTGTACCAATCGATGGCTATGCCTCTTAGGGTTGCTGGGAACGACCGCAACCAATAGGACTCATCGTCCTATCCATTCGCCACCCATATGGTTTCACAGGTCTTGCAATGCCTCGATAGATCCTCAGATCCATTCCCCAAGAACTTCGAGAGCTTTTGCCTTTCCACACTCGGACTTGCTGGAGGAGTCACCATCTTCCCTCTTTGGCACAACTTTCGTGTTCGGTTTTTGTTCGGAGAGTCTTGACCCATACATCCCGGTGCGTTCCGTGCACTCTCGGCCACGCAAGTGTCCACTCCTCCTTCGTCAGCAAACCGCACGCTCCTATTGCTCGCGGGGTCTTTCCTGTGCTCCTCTAGTCCCAGAATTGTAAAATCTTGCCCTCCGATCAACAGCTCCTCAAAGCACTGGATATTATCTTCATATGTCTCCAACAATGAATCTTGCCATGATCGTTCTTCCCACTGATTGTCGGGTGGTGGAAGTCGTACGGTTGGGTTGTCTGCCACCTGGTCGACAAGATCTTGTGTTTCGTCTGGGAGTGGTAATTGTCTCGCTAATTCTTCCCATTCTGCGTTTGTGTATTGCCTTGTGTCTGTGTTTTGCTGTAAGGTAGGAATTTTCTTTTCTTCCTACCTACGGCTCCGACTAATGCTTCTACTCTTGCTCCGCTCTCGGGGTGGGCTCTCGCACTCAAGTAGCAATCTCTTTGTTTCTTCAACTATTCTTTTCAACCTCCTACTTTCTCTTTGTTCTTGTATTCTTAATGACCTTGTTTCCTAATCGGGTGTTTCGTGACCGCTTTGTGGTAGCCTATATTTGTTTGGGTATAAGGGCATTAATTGTTCAGAGTCCGACATCGATTAGTGTTGCGTTCCTCTCCTCGTTTTGTACCATTGTAGTATTTGTTGTCAGCGTTGCTCTCTCTCTCTCGACGCAAAAGTTTTGTAGGATTAAGAAATGCCTCGCCAAAAGCCTCGGGAGATGGGTGAGGAGGTTGTCAACTTCGTCGTTCACCACAAGATTATTCCCAAATTTGGTCTTCTGGTACTTCACTGGCGTTTGCTTCCCTCCATACGCGCTCCCTCACCGATATATCCCACAGGGGTATGAGATCTTGTGTCAAGTCGTCTTCTGCATCATCTTCGCTATGCTTATTAGGTTCTCGTTCTAGTTCTTCCATTGGCTATCCCATTATGTTGTCATTTGTCATCGACTACGCAGCCCAACTCCGTACACGCAATGGCGCCAAATGTTTATTGAGTAAACAGAATACTTATGGAAAGTAAATATAACATCATAACAATTTACTCATTGTCTATTCACAACAAAACTGGAATATATATTATATGCAAATATGCATACAATGTAATAGGCAATTCAAAACAAGTGTGGTCTCGATTACAATGACATACAAGGTATATAAAGGTAGTCGGCAGTTGGTCGGCTATGCCAACCGCTGACAAGCAACTACAACTAACCACAACTGCCGGGAGGACAACTAGCCTCACTGGCACAACCAACCCAAAATAAATACAATATACTTATTCAAAAATGCCTGTTTACAACATGAAATCATCAATAGTGTTGAGTAAGCAACTATTGATTCATAGTGTGTGGCAGCAACTACATATACACATTGATTATCCACATGGAGACATGTTTGGTGATATGTGTGATATGCTGACATCATAATATGTTCGAAATATAGTTGTGTGACTCTTGGTATTCCACGAGTTGGTTGGATAGTTAGGAGGTTGGGGTTCTAGGATCACATCTATTTGTATCATCTCGTGTGAAGGTGCCAAGGTTGGACAAGTTGGCCAAGGTTAGCGGGTTGGGTAGCACATTGTTGGTGTGAGACATTAGAGTGATTGCAAAAGAGTATGTTGTAGATTGAGACTCTATAAAAGACTTCTTGTATTGAATCCTTAGATTATGAATAATATAATGGTGACTATCTTTTGGTGGTGGGTTTTCTCCCGTAAGGGTTTCCCACATAAATCTTGGTGTCTCGTGTAATCTTGTATAATTGTGTTTGCATACTGCTCCATTTACTTTTGTCTATGTTGTTAGATAGATTTGACAAATACTATTAACTATTTTTGGATCACATGATCTTAAGTTTCTTTATCCTAGCTTATTGTTCGTCTGCAACGGGGGTGCAAATCCCCAACACTAATCACTCTAATTGCTTTTTGTTTTTCTTCACTTTATTTGCACCTCATCATTCTCTTCTTTACTAGGTGACTTCTCAAGGTCCTCATCGTATGATTCACTTGCACTTCGTTCACCTCCATTTTCATGCCCTTTTAAGGACATATTTCCACTACCTCTTTTTCTACAAGGTTAGTAAGTAGTACCTCCATATCCTCCATCATGAGGACTTCTTGTTCTCTGGGTTTCTCACATCCTTCCATCTTCATAGCTAAATCCAACAAAGCCTCATTCATTTTCATCTCTTCTTCAAGTAAGAGATGGTCTTCTTATTCTCCATGATCATTCATTGTTGTTACACTTGGACATTCAAAGTTTTCTTCCTCCTGTTCCACGTTTTGGGCTACACCTATTGTGCCACTCTTCTTGCTTGGCTTGATGTCTACTCTTTTTTGTCAAAACATGTTTATTTGCACACATGACAAGATGGCTTCTATGCTTAGGTTTGTCTTGTCTATCCTTCAACAAACGTAGAGCATATCTTTGCCCATCCTTATGGACATACACTATGTTGATTCTTTATACAACATCTCCCTCTCAAATTGCCAAGGCCTTCCTAACAACACATAGCATGCATCCATTTGCAAAACATCACACAAGACTCTAGCTTTGAACCTTTCAATTTTGATATAAATTCACAACATTCCCACATGGTGATATCCTAACCTTCTATCAACCAAGACACCCTATATTGCTTTGTGTAGCATGTACATGCTAAATTCAGCTTACCCACCATTTCAATTGACACTAAATTTTATGTACTTTCACTATCAACCACAACATTACAACACTTACCTTTTGTTTATCACCTCAACCTAAAGATGTGTCTCCTTTGCAATAATTCTTCTTTCTTATGTCTTCAAGACCCTTCTCAACAACAAGTTCTCTCCTTGTTCAAGTTCTTCAACATGCTCTAGTGATGTCACAGACTCCTCATTTGCTTGCACATCTTCTTCTTTCATCACCATGGTAAGCATGAGGACATTCTAATGCTTAATGTCCAACTTCTCCCCACTTAAAACATGTTCCACTAAATGACCAGCCTCTTCCTCTTCCTCTTCCATAGCTACCACTTCCTCTTCTAAAGCTTGTTCCACATCTTTCTTGTTGGTTTGGCATTTGATGTCTACTCAATTCTCTCTCATGCTACTACTGAATTTCTCCTTGAATGGTTGGTTTTTACCACTGCTGAAATTGCTGAAAATCCCTCTTCCTCTTAATGAATTTTCTTGCCTTCTTGTTAGCTTCTCTTTGGCTTTCAATGCAAACTAATAAGCCTCTTCCATAGTGTGCAATTGGACCATCCTCAACTCATCTTGTATGTTCATTCTTAGCCCATTTATGTATCTTGCAACCTTCTCTTCGTTTGCCTCATGATGACCAAAACATATAGGTATCTTGTAGAACTCCTCCATGTAGTCTTTCACATTGAGCTCTCTTCGCCTCAAATTTTGTAGCTTTGTCAACATGTCCAATTGATATTCTTCAAGCAAAAATTTGTCTTTCAATTGGCAACCATTCTATCCTAAAAGTAATCTTTTCTTTAGCCCTTCTTTTTTGCTCAATTTGTACCTCCTTCCATCATATGGCTGCACGACCTTTCAATTTGAACTTAACCACTTTTACTCTCCTTAGATCAGCTACCTCATCAAACTCAAAGTATTCTTCCATCTCTATAAGCCAATCTATCAATTCCTCAAGGTTCAATCTAACTAAGAAACTTAGAACTTCCATCTTAGTTCCTCTTCCAATTCTCGCAATAGCTCCAATGAGCCTATCTTCTCCCACATCTAATTGTAGTTCATTAGCTTGCTCTTATTCCTTGTCCTCGTCTCTTGCTTCTTCTTCCACATCACTCACATTGTCTCTTGGTGCAAATCCCCTTCTTCTATCTGCTTTAACAGCATCCAACCTCGCTTGCACAACTCGTACTGATTCCACCACTTCATCAAATCTTCCGATCACATCGACAACTCCAACTCTACCTCTTCCAGCTGCTCTTTGGAGAGACATGTTGACCCCCTTGTCAATCAAAACCCACTACTATAATCCCTTCAATTACAATCATTTGTAGGCTGAGTACACACCCATGAACTACATTTAGATCAGCCCTGATACCATATGATGCAGACAAGGCTAGGGTTCAAATTAATGGCAACCCATCCATGCAGCCATGTCCTAGATTCATTCAATGGACCCAAAACACAAAATTAATTGAATAAATTCAGATTTTTCATTAAACAAGCTATAGGCAACCATTGTTGCTACTGAACAAACACTACGGACTAATTTAATGTTGCTAAACAAAACACTATAGGCTGCTACAGGTAGCTACATATCATACTATGTGCAGCAACGAAACCTGCTATAGGCAGATTTTGCTACAGCCATGTCTTATCCCACTTTCCTTTTCTCTTCTAAGAGCCTCCTGCTCTTTTCTTCTTTAAGAGCCTTCTGCTCTCTTTTTATTCAAGAGCCCTTTGCTCTTTCCCACTTCAAAAGTCCCCTACTGTTTTCCTCTTTTTTTTCATGATGAGTCCCCTTTCTCATTATCGCAAAACTAATTTTTAAAGTTTGGTTTTCCAACATTTCATTTCTTGTCTCTTCACCTTCTGACAGACTCTTCATTTCCCTATAAGGACTCTTAGTTGCCATCTGATGACTCTTGGCTTCCAAATGATGACTCTTTGCATTCTTCTGTTTCTTGGGGTTTTAATTGTTGCAATGCCTCTAAATGCAATTGATGAAAACGTTGTCAAATTTCTGTCCCAAATGATGACGCTCGTGTGCATACTCTTTTCTCTCCAAGCATTGTACCTGCAGATTAAAAAAAACTTCTCTAAAGTTCTGCAACCGCTGCTATCAGACTGAACCTGAATGACTAATGGTACTTTTATCCTCACTCCGTCCAGATGGCATCTTCAAATAATCATGATGCTTGCTTATGAGAGCAAAATCTGACCAGCAATGCCCGTAAACCACCTGGTGCCATGCTACAGCACTTGTCAAATGGAAATCCATTCGTGTGAAAAACTTGTGCACAATCAGCAGACCACAACCTGTGCAGCGCCTAAAATGTTCTGAGATCACTTTGTCCTTTAAATACCTAAATGTTGCCATTCACGTTTGGTTTCTTAGAAATCAGATTCTCTTCCAGCTATGCATCTTCTTTCCATTTCTAGAAAATAGTGAATGCAAGCACGAATTTAGTTTTCACTGTCATGCTCAGTATGTTGCCCATGCCCCAGAAGCTCCTCAAACCCAATAGAATGCATTCATTCCTGTGACAACAGTTCCATCCTCTTCAACTGTTACAAATGATCTTTCACAGCAACTGTGTATCTGCTATGAAATCTTTCCATGGCACTTGTGTAATTGCTGCGACGGATCTTTCCACAACACTTGTGTAACTGTTGCAATCATCTTTCTATAGCAACTATACAGCTGTTGCAAATGTCTTTCCCAGTAGTCATGTAACTGCTACAATGTCTTTCCATAGCAATCATGTAACTGTTGCAACATCTTACTGTAGAAATCGTGAAACTGCAGCAACATCTTTCCATAGCAACTGCAAAACTGCTACAAATATTTTTTCGCATGGCAGCTGCAGAACTGCCGAAATCAACTTTCAGTAACAATCATTCACTGTTGCAAATGAGATTTCCAGAGCAGTTGTAGAATTGTTCCAGGCGACTTACTCTAGCAACTGGAAGGCTGCTACAGAATGATTTTCCTGAGCAACAACCATTGCTGCAAAACAGCTTTGCCCTTCACACAGTCCACCTTTGCCTGAAACTCTCTCCTTTTTCATTGTGGCATGCTTAGAAGCCTTCATTAGTGCTCACACAACAACCTTTGTTCAAAGAGGACTCACTTATGCTGCCCACCTATACCTACAAAACACATTCTTTTTGGGTGATGCAGAATTGCACTACCCCCAGGATGCTCCTGTATCAATAGCTTTGAGATACCCTCCCAAAGGCTCTTATCTCCCCTAAGAGGAAGAAGTAGCTAAACACAGTTCCTCCCAAGTGTGTTTTTGAGAGCAATGTCATTCAGACCGTAGATGTTCACCACCTTAAAAGAAATGGGAGAGGAGAAGCTTTTAGTTTCATAGCAAATCCAATTCTGTCCTACTAAAATGAGCTTACAACTAACCGAAGATGAGAGACAAGAGAGGGGACACTCCATGTGAAGTGGGGTAAGGATGGAAATTTTAGGAGGGCCACTTTGGTGAGGAGGAAGTGGGATGGGGATGAAGCAAAGGGCCTTTTGAAGGGAAGGGGGCATGAAGGAAGGCAACCTATTAAAACAAATAGTGCCAAGATGACCAACGTGGTGGCATTTGTCGCATCTAAAGGGCAGGTTTTCAAAGCCAAGTTCTTGAATCCAGCGGCCCCTATTGGAACAAAGAATGTAGGATGCAAGGAGAGATTTGGAGAGGTCCATTAGCAGTAGCACACACATGCAAGCATACGTTTAAAAGGTTTTCCATTCTGAAACTTTCCCGTGGTGGAGCAAGGTTCCTAGGCTAGATCCAATAGCTTTCAAAATTTCATACATTCAATAAATTTGGGACAAACCATAAAGCTTTGTCCAAACTTGGGCCAGAGAGCCCTTGGAAGGATCAAAATGCAGCATCCACGCCCATGGCACTTCTTCTCTAACATAAAACCATGGACCTTCTCTAAAGGTTGCCTCTCAATCAACTTCCAAAGTGAAGGAGAGCATGAAGAAACCTTTGGGGAGAAAACAGATTTCTATGGCACCAATTTTCAACCAACTGATTTAAATCCATGAGGAAAATGATTGTTACGCAGCACTTACAATCCACTTTACCAACAACTGCCACTCAGCAAACCATTTTTCATTAACCTCTATTATCCTGGGTCAAGGATCGACTGCTAGGGCATGAAGAAGGGGAACAATTACCACACAGGGATCTAGATGCAAAGGGGCAGCTCAAGGACAAGTGGAGGATGGACCCATTATCCAGGAGATTGGTGGACAAAGGGGCTTGCTGAACCCATTTGCTTTGCAAGCCCAGGGCCACCCTATTTGCCTCAAACCTGTGGAAGTCCAAGTCAAGCAAGGAGCAACTATGGTAGCATCTAGGCTGGTGGGGATTTGAATGGAAATATTGCCAAAACTTTGTATTTTTAAAGCACAGTGCATTCCATCAAAAGAGATTTTGCTTTCTAGAGGGCTTAGGTCCACCATCCATAAAAACACCTTCTGCTTGTCCTTGACACGATCTGTGCTGCCAAACTGGTTTTCCTGCAAAACACAAAGTTTTTTTGGTTCCTTCCCAGTTTCCTTTTTTTCCAGTTTATTATTTATATGCATCTAATTATTAGCGTTCCATTCGCATTCCAATGATTTTTTGTGATTTTGTAAACTTCCATGATTTGAAATATTCTTCATTATTTTGTGGATACTGTTTAGTTGCAGGCATCACCTAATAGAACCTTAACAGACATCAGTTACTTAGAATATCTGTTCACAATTCTATCTATGGGCTACCACTGATTGTTTACCAGTCTGCATTTTTGTAATTTTCCGTATATTAATATAAATAGTGTATTCTTTTGTTAATAAAGAAAAAGGAAGTACAGATTTCATGGCAGTCTGCGAAGTGCTTTTTCAAGCCCATATGCTACTTGCCTACACATGATTGGATGCTTACAATATCACAAATGCAGATATGGTCACCTAAGGTGATTCAAACATTCATAGAGGAAATTGTTCAAACTTATTATTAAAATTGAGATGTCATCTAATATTCTCAATACCATGGGGTAAAGAACAAAAGAGGCAACTAAAATTTCTATGAGAACAAATAAATAGCATAAGTCTGAAGACCAAAACTAGTTAGAAAGTGATACATGAAATAGCTGGACTCCAAGCACACCATAGGCAAGTGGCAAAGTGGACTTCACATAAGGAACCAAAAGCTGCAAGTCAGGTGGCTCTGTGGCTTCTGGATTTGTAAAATATTGAGCAACCTCGGGGGGAAGTCTTTGTAACTGGAAACAGTCAATCCCTCATCAGAAACTCTGAAATATTTGTAAAGATGTCAAAATTCAATATTCTTCACCAAAGAACTATATAGTAACTATATTGCAGTAGAAGATTTCTTTAAACAGAACTCTATACCTGAGAAGCAAGTCCCAATTCAACACATGAGCCTGCAGTAAGAAGAAACAATATGAAAGCAACAACATATTGCCACAAAGATGTAGGTCTTGGTTCAGAAACTTCCTTACGAAGCAAACCAAAACTAACTCGAGGACCACCTCGTGGATCTGAACCTTCTGAATTGGGCTCTTCTACCATGAAAAGATTATATTTATTACCAACAACTTCCCTTAGTTGTCTTTGGAGCTTAGCAAATACTTCTTCCCTCTGGCCTCTTAAATTTCCAAGAAATAGAACTCCCTCACCAAGATCCCCAAAAGGTTCTTCTCCAGTAACCCAAAAAGTCGTATAACCAAAAAGCTTTTCCTTTATTAATTTTGCATCTGCTGGGTCTACTTTCTCAGGTCCAAGGAGCTCCATCAACTTGAATGCATCAACTTGAAAATTTTTTGGTGTTGAACTCAAAGGAGGAGTATTTGATGACTGCATTAAACAATCAGGCCATAATCATTGTGTATGAATATCTCTGCCATGCACATCTATAACGTAAAGACACCATAAAGGATTAAAAGAACCATCATTAAGAAAGAAGAAACTAATTAATGTTTATTTGAGACAAGTTAGGCACAATCCTTCCAAATATGTTTTTCTGCTACCTGGTTTTCCTTTCACAGATCAGATTAACAAAAAGATAAAGAAATTCACTGAAAAGCTTCTATTTTCTGCAATGGATGAGACTTATCTTAGTATTGTTCATTTTGCACAACATAGAAGGATCGTCACTATGAAGGATAACTTTTGCAAGTTGAAAAAAATTCAATCTAGAAATACTGAAGACCAGAGCAAAAATGTTGCATTTTCACTCACACCATCAATCTTTAGAGGAATATTAGAATGTTAAAAATTTAGCAAAGGAAATGACTTACAAGAGCTTGATCCAGTCAATTCCTACATAACATGTATAAGAGACCAGGTATTACATGAATATGTACTAAAAACTGGGCGTATAATGACCAGCTCCAAAAAACACAATCTCGTGTGATTTCCTATAAAATCATACATAATTCATACACAGTGTGTGTCTCTATCCGTGCCTATGTGTTTGTGTGTGTGCATTTGTGTTTGCGTCTGTGTGTCTGTGTGCATATCTCTATGTACGTCTCTAGACGTGCACATCTGTGTGTGTCTCTGTGTGTGGGTGTGTGTCTCTCTATGTGTGTGTGTGTGTGTGCGCGTGCAAGTGCATTTGTATGTGTGTTTCTCTGTGTGTACATGTGCATTTGTATGTGTGTCTCTGTCTCTATGCGCGTCTCTGTCTCTGTCTGTGTGTCTATGTTTGTGCATGTGTATGCATGTGCAAGTGTGTTGCATGCATGTGTGTGCATATCTTTGCAGGTGTGTGTGTGTGTGCGCGCGCGCGCGCGTGCACATGTGCGTGTGGCATGCACATGTAGTATCTTAAAGCTTTTTCACAATGAGGTACATAACCCTTTTTCATTTAACCCTTATTCATGCCTACAATTTTAATAAATTCAGAAATTGAATATAAAAATATTAGATGGGAGTTAACATTTTATGAGATTCATTTCATTTTTCAAGTGTTCAAATATGTGGGTAATAGAACCCAACAATATATAGATTCTGAAAATGGATTATAAAGTTATAATATCCATGTCCTGATCTCCGCATTCAAGTCCTGTATGTTGTGTGACATTTACAAGGTTTCTATAAAAATCTCTTCCCCATCACAAACAAAAATGTACATAATTCTCTAGATCATCCAAGCTGTAAATCTGACCCTCAACGTGGATTGCAAAATCATTTTCTTCCGATATCATGATCTATTTGCCCATGTCCCCGGTAGTCTCTTTGTGTGTGATGTAAGGAAATCCTTAAATCTGACTCATGTTTGCATTGAAGACAATTCACATTGATATGATTCCTCTCTCGTTTCCCTTGCAGGAGTGAATTTCCATTGGGTTCTTCTGACCTATGTCTAGCAAAAATATTCTCAAAATTATCATATTGTTCTGCCCCTCTTCTTTAATTTTGAGGTGCACAGCAACTTTCTTTGTCATCATCATGTCTATTTTTGCTACCTCGATAAAATTGCTAGCCAATGTGCCTAGGGTTATGTTTATGGTCATGATGTCATTGTCAATTTGGTTAATGATCTCAATTCTCCATTATCCCATAACGAGAAATAATACTGATAAATAAATATAGGAGAAGCAATGCCAACAAAATCTTAAATGCAATAGAAAGAAAACAACAGCACACTCAAAATATAACATGATTATCTACCCTGGTAAACACTTTCAGGAAAAAAACAGCTTCCTTACTATATTGAATCAAACATTCACAATACAATAAGATATTTCCCACTTGTACTTGACCCTAATCCATGTGCAGTTATTTAGGCACACCACTACAGGAAACTGCTAAGCAGTGTTTAATACAATGGGTATAAAACCATGGGCTGAAGAAACACCTTGAAAAAGGACCAAAACTAATTGTGGATGAGTGTACAATCTATAAGGGGTGTAAAACATGCAAATTATACAACACATATCCAGCATCCCATCCATGAGAATTGGAGGCTTCTTCCCCAAATGATTCCATTTATTTCCAATTCCCATCATGAATGGATGATAATAAAGCCATTGCAGACATTCCTCCACAAGCCCAAAAAAATGCTCTGACACTACTGTTATGTTTCTAACTTTAATATATTGAATAGAACTGATTATCTTATGTACTCTTATGACACTTAAAAATTATGTAGTATTTCCAGCCATGTGTGCCATGAATGAGATGTAATGTAGGAAATCTGAAAATGGAATGCTATCATTATAATGTCCCCTTCTAGTAAGCCAAAATTTTCCTTAACCTTGCACAAAATTTCAGCTTACAAAAGAGAACATTAATATTCAATTCTTCTTTTCATATTTAGAGTTAATAACTAAGTATCAAACTCATATATTTTCCACAATTGTATTTAAGGCTTATAATCTTTAATTATAATCACATACATTTCATCTCTATACTTATAGTTATGATTCATATGAAGTTCATACATTTCATATTCATATTCCTTCTCTCATCATTCCCATGCATAATCTAAAGAGAGTTCTTGGTTAGCCCTATCATTAATCAACCTTGTCTTCCACATGAGCATGGTTTGTTAAGGCGTTAACCATCCCACACGGAGGCCCAAAGGTTTCTCCCAACATCCGGGGTCCTTCACCATTTGGCTCAATGGAACTTCACGCAACACCCGGCATTCTTCATCCCATTGAGAGTCACCAACCGTCAGGCACATTTATTATGAGCTCATAATACCATTGGCCCAAGAGCTTCACTCACACCCGGAGTTCTTCGTCTCTTGGCTCAAGGGACTTCACACACACCCGGTGTTCTTCATCCACTTGAGGGTCACCTAGGTCCAATTTTACATCCTTAATTTAACCCCATACTCATGGGTTGATTAAAGTGATTTAAGGATGAGGCTTGAACATCCTTTTGATTACATCATGAGTTTGTGAGCCACAATTTTATCAATTTGAGATCTTTACATCTCTATTCTTGTTCTTTCATGGAACCTCAATTTATTCTTATTGATAGCCTCATACTAGGCTTCATTGATAATTCATTTTATGCTTATTTTTGACATATAAATGGTTTCATTGCCTTAGATTCACATTATTATCATATAGTTTATATCATTCATATTTACTTTCAAGCATGAGACAATTAACCAATACCTTATTTCACTACTAATCATAATTCATTTATTTCTGCCATAATTATATTATTCTAGCATTATATTTCTCATTCATAATCATGAAATGCTATTTACCTATTGACATATCTTTATTTATTTAATTTCATTCCTTTCTAAATTCATTATTTACCTTATACAATATATACTGAAATATTACTAACATATATTATACTATATATTTAATTACTTAATGAACAACGTACCTGTAATAGTTGCAGACTTGCCTTGGCTGCCCCCGTGTCTTCCTTGTGATATCTTCTTGCTGCATCTTTGATGAATTCTAATGTTGTTGCTTTTTTATTGCTTCATAGCTATTTATTTATTTCTTTTTATTACTTCTTTCTTCCTATGATGATTTCCTTCTATCTCACAACCTTTATTTATTTCCCTTTCAAGGGATATGTTCGAAGAGGTATGTCTCTTATTATTTTTATTACTTTATATTAATTCCCTTTCGTGGTAAAACTAGTTCTAACCATACCTAAAGGTTAAAAGATGTTTATTTATTTTATTTATATTTATATTATAATAAATGATATATGATATATTTTATATTATTTATACTATATCATTTATATCATAATAAATGATATATGATTTATATTATATTATTTGTATTTATATTATAATGTAAGATAATTAGAAGAATATTTGTATTTATATTATTAGATATATTTATATATATTGTTTTTTATAATATGGATATTATATTTTAATTATAATAAAATATTCATACAATAATATTATTTATTAAATAATATATAATGTATGTAATTATTTCTATTATCCCAAATAATATTTTACAAACCATCTTTATCATGTTCAAATCTTTACTTTAATAGTGTCTTGATATGGGGACATGACAATCATGCTTTAACATATTGTCACAAAACAACAAGGAGCCCAGGGATGTGTCACATAACACCGGAAGTGCATTTTAAAAGCGTACCTTGTATTTGAGACATTAGTAAGTCCTATAAATCTCTCCAAGACTATTTACATCCCCCAAAGGGAGACTTCAATAAATAGTTTCCCCCATTCTCCTAGATATATCACCTATAAAGAAAACTCCAATAAAATTTCCCCTATTGTCATTTCAAGAGAGACATCCCCAAAATTGAGAGAGGAGCCTTCTTAGTGCAAGTTATTTCAAATGACCCAAATTAGTCCCAATGTAAAACAAACATACATTTTTGTCCCTCCTCATTCCATAAACCCAATTTAAAATATGAGGAGCACAACTAATATGATTTCAAAATGATGGTTAATGATGAGTTTGGTGGCAATCCATAATTCCTTTTGCAGAGGGTGGATATGTAGGTGAATTGGTCTATCAGACCCCTCTACACTACTACCGCCATGCATGTCCTTCCAAATCACACATTGTATGGTGTTGTCTGACTAGTCAAATAGTATCACAAGTTTTTGGTTGTACAACAATTAATTGGTTGAGGGTGATTTTTGAGGTTTCTAGGGCCCTTTTTTGTCTAGGCTTTCATTAATGATTTTAAACACTAATACCAACTGTATGGACATTAATCAATAGCTTTTCTTTCGGTACAATAACTTGGGTAGTTACCTATTGCTCAAGTGCACATAACTTTCTAGATGTTGCAACATTGGGTTCAATCAGCTTGTAAAGCATAATACTAACTGGTAATCTAGTACTAAGTGCTTGCCACAGTTGAAGCATTATTAATGTACTTTATTTTTTGTTCAATTTTGACTTTAATCAATTAAAATGTCATATGATGAGATTGCTAGGTTAGAAGTAAAAGTATTTACTATTATTAATTGTTTTAGGCTTCTACAAACAAATTATGTATTTACTACTACCCTTACTCTTGCCATGAAATTATTATGTAATGTCCCCTTCTCGCAAGCCAAAATTTTCCAACCTTGCACACAAATTCAAATTGCCAAAAGAGAACATTAGCATACAATTCTTCATAATTCATCATATAAATCATAATTATAAGTGAATTCTTAAATCATAATTCATATACATTATCCTTTTCTCTATTTCATTATTAAAGATCATAGTTTTCTTTCCTTAGCTCACTATACAAAATCATGGTTTCTTCTCAAGAGAGATTTCATTTGGACCCATCATGTTAATCCAATCATACACCCAACAAGAGAGGGTTCCTTGGGCACAATCTTGCCATAGGTTATACTTTTCCTTTGATTTAGAATGGCACTCTTCACCAACTAGAGTCAAAGGCCTATCCACTTGCTCCATACTTGGCACTCTACACCAATGGAAACAAGGGCCATTTTCTCTTGTCCATATTGGCACTCTACACCAATTGGAACAAGAGCCTTTATCCACTTGTCCATATTAGCACTCTACACTAATTGGAACAAGGGCCTTTATTCACTTTTCCATATTAGCACTCTACACTAATTGGAACAAGTGCCTTCATCCACTTGCCTCAAATTAGCACTTTACACTAATTGAGTCAAGGGCCTATCTCCACTTACCTCATATTAGCACTCTTCACTAATAGAGATAAGGGCCTTTCTCGACTGAGTACTCTTTACCCCTTCTTTGATAACTTTGCATTGTCAACCTTTCACAGGATGGCAGGATAACAGCTTTTATACCACTTGTAATGTCCCCTTCTAGTGAGAACACTTCAACCTGAATCTGCATTCAAAAATGATTCTCAAGGAGACATTAGTAACATTAGAGATCAATAAACTTCAATGATAAGATCAAAGATAATATAAGAATTACATTTGTATCAAGGATCCTTCTTACCATTTATAACTATTATATAATACATTCCATAAGTACATTAGGATGAATATTGAACATAGCTCTGATACCACTTGTTGAGCTACAGCTCACATGGACCAGCTAGGACTCGAACCTAGGACCTTCCATTTGCTGCTAGAGTGCTCTACCAACTGAGTTACTGGCCCCTTGTGGCCAGCCCATCGTCGGTCCGGGTGTGGCTTACTTCCAACACCCCCCTTAAGCCACACTGCAGGTGCTTAGGGCTCCTAGCCTAGCTCTGATACCATTGTCATGTCCCTATACTAGTAATTTATAATTGAATATATTATGTATTATTCATTCAAATCAAAGATATGAATGATATTATAAATTGAATATATTTAAATAATATTTATTTAAAACAATTAACAAGATATATTATTATTATATTTATAAATAACAAATAAATAATAATAATAATATATTATAAATATATCTAATAATATAAATACAAATATTCTTATATTTATCTTATATTATAATATCAATATAAATAATATAATATAAATCATATATCATTTATTATGATATAAATAATATAATATAAATAATATAAAATTAATAATATATCATTTATAAATGATATAATATAAATAAACATCTTTTAACCTATCCTCTTATGATAACGGAGTTACATATGGTTAGAACTAGTTTTACCACAGCTCATAAAGAAAATTAATATTAAGTAATAAAAATTATAAGAAGGTACGTATGTATTTTACGTGAAGCATAATAAGAGATGTGTCTCTTCGAACATATCCTTTGAAAGGAAATAAATAAAGGTTATAAGATAGAAAGTAAAAACAACAGGAAAAAAAGATATTTTTAAGAGAACACTTATGAGTTAAATACAACTTTGATATTGAAAATAAATAAATATAATAAAGAGTAATCGTATTTGATTTATATAAGAGCATAGCACACATTGAGAGATTGGAGGTAAAATTGTTAGGAAGAAGTAGCATTAATACCTCAAAGGTAGATAAGACCGGCGGTGGAATGGACCATGTTACATCATACTTAGGCAATGGATAAGACCTACGGTGGAATGGACCATGCTACATCATACAAGGGCAATAAGTAAGACCTGCGATGGAATGGGCATGTGTTACATCATACAAGGGCACTTGGTAAGACCTAAGGTGGAATGGACATGTGTTACATCATACAAAGGCACTACCCGTAGAGGATGATTCATGTAACCTAACAATAAATAGTACCCCATCTCCACTAGGGTTTGAAAATAAATAAAATTAACATATAATAGACAACCCTAAGTATGAATCCACTTAAGGATTGAATTATTGATTTATGAATTGATTATTTTAATATCTATTACTAATGTTTCCTTTAAGAAGTAATTCTCATGTGCAAGATGGAAAATAAGGATCTTCTTAAAGGGGACATTACATATTATTAATTGCTTTAGGCTTCTACAAACAAATTATGTATTTACTATTATCCTTACCCTTGCCATGAAATTATTATTAATTGTTTTAGGCTTCTGCAGACAGATAATAATTTGTCTGTAAAAGCATTAGTTGAATCTCAAACTGGTAGATGAATCAAAACCTTGCATCCAAGAATGGGGGCGAGCTCACTTCCAAGCAGTTCACAAACTACCGCGAAAAGGAAGGCATCAGAGATAGTCGAAAGCCTCAATCACTACTCAGTAAAACAGGGTGGTTTAGAAGTAAAACAAGACAATCATGGAGATGGCCCTAGTGTGTGTTAGGGATTTTCACCATTGTTGCAGAGGATCGACAAACTGAAATAACGAATTCTTAGGATTATGTGTTCAGTTAACAGTCAACAACATGTATCAAATCTAAACATCAACACATAAGAAAGTACTGGAACAATATAGTCACAAGATTACACAAAACACAAATTTTACATGGGAAACCCTTACAGGAGAAAACCCACCACCAAAACACATTCACAATTGTATTATTTAGAATCAACACTGATTCAATACCATAAGGCCTTTAGAAAACCTTTTACAAAGTCTCAATCTACAGCATACCCTTCTTCTGCAATCACTCAATTGTTTACACACCAACAATATACACAATGTCTTCAGTGTCTATACAGTGATTTCATAACCTCTAGTAACTTTGGGCATTCATACAAACTGTTATATATAGACAGATTCGTGGGAATACGAACTATCCAACTGTATAACTAACTTGTAAAATACCAAGAGTCATGTAACCATATTCCGTACATACGTGACAGCAACATACCACACTTACCACGAAATATGATGTCTCCGCATGGATAATCACCTTGTAAACTTTGCAACTGCCACACACTATGAAACAATAGTTACATCCTTTATAATGCTGATACAAGTATATTTCTAGTATAGCCACCACTACCTAGCTTCTTGCTTGTGGTAGCTCATACAAACAATACTTCACTCCAAATTGCTTATGATATCTTGTGTCATCTTCCAGGACATTATCTAGCTTTTAGTTCATGCCACATGTTTACCAATTCCGCCACAAGTGCTCCTGCATCACTGATCATGCTCCAACAAACACTAAACACCTATGCGGTTATGAGTTCTTCATCCAGATGACTTGCAGTTGTTGTCATTGCACCACCACATGCGAACCAACATATATGATGCACCACAAGACCTGCAACATTATTAACATATGCAAATCACTATGTCTGCTGTACTACAATACCTAAAAAACTCACTACATTACACCACAATGAATATTGTAGATAAACTCTTCCAACTAGGACTCTCCCAAGTGAAAATCACCTAAGTCCCAACATTCTCCCACTTGATATTTACACAAGAGAGCGTGCAGTATATCAACCCAAGAAGTTAACCTCATGCTTGAGAGTGGGACAAACCCATTTCATCTCAACACCACATGAACTAGGAAGTACTTATAGGTTTTGTCAAAGAATTTACCATGTTTACCTAAGTATCAATTTTTTCCATCTAGACTTTTGTGTTCTCAACCATCTCCCTCACAAAATGATATTGCACATCAATATGTTTTGTTCTAGCATGGTAAACAAGATTCCTATCCAAACAAATTGCACTCTGTGAATCACACTTCAACACTATCCAACTCTTAAAACCAATACTGTTACTTAACCTCTTCAACTATACCACTTCCTTACAAGCATGTCTTGCGGCCATATATTTTGCTTCAATAGTTGACAGGGCTACCATTCGTTGCCTCTTGCTTGTCCAACTTACTGCTCCTCCAAACTGAAAAACACATTCACTTGTAGACCTTTGGTTTTCAAGATCTCCAACCCAAAATGAATCAAAAAATCCCTGTACACTCAACACTCTACCCATATTGTTAGTACCATGATAAACTAAGCAATAATCCAGAGTTCCTTCCGAGTACCTAAACTCCCTTTTTACATGTGTCCAATGTTTTTTACCTAGCTGCACCATTAACTTAGAACTTCCACTTCTTGGGCGATGGTTGGTCTTGTGCAGATCATCACATACATGAGACTTCCTACCGCACTTGCATAAGGAACCTTCCTCATGTCTTATAAATCCACAGCAGATTTAGGACATTGTTCCATACTCAGCTTTGTGCCAATAGGTAGGGGTGAACTTACCAGTTTATTGTCTTGCATTCCAAACCTCTACAAGACTGTCTCAAGATACTTCCTTTGGTTTAGCCATAGTTTCCTTCTGTTCCTATCCCTGCATATCTCCATACCAAGAATGTTCTGGCAGCTCCTAAGTCTTTCATATCAAACTTACTAGCCAACTAAGTTTAAGTTCCTGGATTAATGATTTATTGTCTCCAATGATAAGCATATCATCAGCATATAAAACAATAATTAGAATATGATCATTTACCTTTTTGAAGTATACACAATGATCAGCGTCACTTCTTCCAAAACCCAATTCTAGCATGTGTCAAACTTTTGATTCCACATATGTGGGGACTGCCTTAACCCATACAAAGACTTATTCATCTTACAAACTAGTTTTTCTTTACCTTTCACCTTGTATCCTTCAGGTTGTTCATTGAAATTTTCCTCCATGTCTCCATGCAAGAATTTTGTCTTGACATCCATTTGCTCAATCTCTAAATCAAGTGCCGCAACAATAGACAACAACATTCTAATGGAACTCAACTTGGCAACAAGGGAAAAAATTCCATTGAAGTCTATTCCCTCAAGTTAGGAATAACCCTTTCCCACCAACCACACCTTGTACCACTCAAGAGCGGCATTTGCTTTGAACTTCTCCTTAAACACTTGCAGCCAATGGGTTTCCTATCCTCGAGTAGATCAACCAAATTCCAAGTCTTACACTGCTTCAATGCCATCATCTCCTCGTCCATGGCATTCTTCCAAGACTTCTTCTCTTTGGAATGAGAGCCTCTTCCACTGAACTTGGTTCACTATCAGTACAAGTTAGAGCAAAGACACAACAAAAATTAAGTGGACTATAACTCTCAGGTGATCTCCATTGTCTTGTAGACCTTCTCACAGTTTGCGGTGAAGAACTTCCTACCACATCTACACCCTATTCTTCTTCAGAGTTACCACCAAATGTGTTTTCTTCATCCTCTTCCAAACTACCTTGTCCACTATGCTATTCAGTTTCAAATACATCTTGTTGCTCTATCTTTGTTTCAAAATGCATCTAATCTCCTTCATTTGACTGTTCAATTTTAGGCCTCACATCAAGTTCCCTAAATGTAACATCCCTTGAGTAGAGAACCTAAGCCTGTAGCCCTTGACATTTTCTCCATACCCAATGAAAATACACCTTTTAGCTTTGAAATCCAACTTGGACCACCGCTCCTTAGGCACCTGAAGAAATGCCTCATAACCAAATACCAGCAATTGTATCACCACTAGTTTTCTTTCAATCCACACTTCATATGGTGTCTTGTTTTTCAGTGCACAAGTGGGAGATATGTTCTTCAAGTAGCATGCAATGCTAACCGCCTCTGCCCAAAACTCATGCCCTAGGTCCGCACTACTTAACATACTCTTGCCCTGATCTAGCAATGTTTTGTTCAACCTTTCCACCACCCCATTCTATTGTGGTGTGTAAGGGGTAGTTCTTTGCCTCACAATTCTAGCATGCTTACAAAATACATCAAACTCTTAGAGAAAAATTCACCTCCATTATCTATCCTAAGCACCTTTATTTTCTTACCGGTCTGATTCTCAACCAAAGCCTTGAACTCCTTAAACTTGAGAAATACCTCGGACTTCAGCCTAAAAAAATATATCCAAGTATACCTAGAATAATCATCAATGAATGAAGTAGTACAGAGACTTACCAATGGATGGGATATCCGTGGGACCAAACACATCGCTATATATCACCTCCAAAATCTCCCCTGCTCTAGTGCTTCCAGAGTTGAATAGCACTCTATCCTATTTGCCTAGCACACAATGCTCACAAAAGTCAATACCAACAGAACAATCACCAAGACCTTCCACCATATCTCCACTTACCAAGATTTTTAAGCCTTTTTCACTCAAATGACCTAATCACAAATGCTACAATAACCCTGATTAAGATGTAGTAACATTAGCACAACCAAATTAAGTTGATGCATCCAACCTCTACAAAGTACCATCTCGTACTCCTTTTGCAAGCACCAAATTACCTCTTATTAATCTACACCCTTTCCCATCAAAAGTGTTGTGAACACCTGCATGAGCCATTTTAGACATAAACATAAGGTTTCTTGCTAAACCTAGTATACGTGGTACATCTATGAGTGTCCGTATGTAATGTCCCCCATCTAGCTCACTTCATTAGTGACCAGGGTTAGCCTATAATTCGACTTCCGTAGGCTAATGGAGGTGTATAGGAAGTCATTCTAGGGACTTACTATTTATAGTAAGTCTTGAGCCGGGCGGTTTCTATTTTTAGCAGGGCAATGCAAGGGCCAGAGCACAAGATTCACAGGATTGAATCTTCTAGAGCATTGTCGATTTGATATAAGTTAAATTAAAGATTTAACTTATTATATTTTAAAGTGACTTTAAGTTATAATATAAAGTTGTAACTTAAAGTTACAAGTTGTGTGCCTAGGGATGAGCGCCCTCTCATGGAGTGATAAGGGGTTGATGTAAAATTAAAAATAAAATAAAATAAACTCCTCTTGGGCATTGGGAGAGAAGGCAAATAAAAGACCAAAAAAGAAACTTCATTTGGTTATGCTATGTTGATGAAAATTGCTCTCCCATTGAGTTTGCCCGTGCATTGGGGTTTGAGTTTGGCTCTGGGGTTTTGATTATCGATTTGCAGAGATGGAAACCTTTGCAAATTCGTCTTTCCTCGTGTATGAAAGATTGCATCAGGAGGGGATTGAGGAGGCTTCACTCAGGAGTCTCACTTGTGCATTCAGGAAAGCTATTTTGGAGATTATTCGAAGAAGAAATGAAGATATTCAAGGGAGTTTTTGTGTGCAGATCAGGATAAAGAGTTAGTGACAGTTTTGTGCCTTTGTGGAGGGTTTTTATTGCTGTTCTTGCCACCATCTGCTGGCCATACTCCTACTGGTACAGCCGTACCCTCTATAGCATTGATTTGGGAGTTTGGAGTGAGTCTTCTAGAAGTTTTAACCTCCAGCAAGGTTGCCATTAAGGAACAGTTATCTGCAGTTCATTGTTAAGGAGTTTAGGAGAGTTTGATGGTATTTGCAGCTGTAAACTACTCACAGCCAGGCCGTACATGCTGAGAAGGACGACGTGAGCCTTGTGGGCATCAATACTTCTCCATTGCCATCAATTGGAGACTTCATTCTTGGCATTTTGACATCACATTTGCTGCTGCAGTTTTGTATTTTTGGTGAAACTCCATCTTATGCATTTCTTGGTGATTTTCCATGATGAATGTAAGCTGGTACACTTTCGGCAATGAATCAAGTTGAAAAATTCCAAGTGGGTATTTCATTATAATTAGTTTTATTGCATTTTATGATCTGGGTTGCCTTTAGTTTATGCAACTTTGTTGTATATTTTTTGGGTTTGTTCATCTTCTTCATATTTCATACATGCAATGCAAAAATCAAACATGCAAGAACAACCCATAAAACCGTAACAGCAAAATAACAGAAAACACAAAAAAAATAAGTCAAAAGCAAACATATACAAAGGGGTTATGTTACACCGTACTCTACTATCCATGAAAGCAACTTCGACCTTTCCTCGACCAACAATCTTCAATGAACTATTGTCATCAAGAAACACTTGCTCTTCATCACTTTTGGTACACTCCAAGTACTACTCCCTATGTGGTGTCTTATGAAAAGAAGCACCTACATCAATTAGCTAGGAATCATCACCAACAACATTAGCAGACACGAAGGCATCACTACTATATTCACGACTCCTTGGGGTACCTATGTCTATGTGAGGATGCCATTTGGTTTGAAGAATGTTGGGTCAACATTTCAGCGGGCCATGGACGTGGCTTTTGCCAGTCTTATTGATGAGATCATGGTGGTTTATCAAGATGACCTGACAGCATTCTCGAAGGAAAGAGGTGAGCATTGCAAACACCTTGAAATCATCTTCAAAAGATGTCTAGAGTACAGGATTTCACTTGATCCCAAGAAATGCATATTTGGCGTTGAAGAGGGCAAGTTGCTTGGGCATATTGTGTCGAAGGATGGGGTAAGAATAGATCCAGAACGAGTCAAGGCTATTGATCTCATTCCTCAGCCCAAATCAGTCAAAGGGATGCAGTCCTTTTTCGAGCAAATCAACTTTGTCAGGAGATTTGTTCCTAACTTTGCAGAAAAGACTACGACCATTTCTAAGATGCTCAAGAAGGGGCAATCTACCACATGGGAAAAGGAGCCATCTGAAGCATTCAAGGATATCAAAGAAGCCATCAAGGTGGCACCTGTACTTATAAGTCCAAATTATTCCAAGCCCCTTTAGTTGTTTTCTTTTGCTTCTTTTAATACTGTTGTTGTTGTCTTACTCCAAAAGAATGAAGATGGGTATGAGCAGCCTGTGTCTTTCTTCAGTAAATCATTGCAAGCAACTGAGTTGAAGTATTCAATAATGGAAAAGCATGCTTATGCATTAGTAAAGGCTGTAACAAATTTTAGATCATACCTCACAGGTGTGAAGATCATAGCATATGTGCCACACACAGCAGTGAAGGACATATTCATGCAGCAAGAAGCTTCAGGCAAAAGATGCAGATGGATCAACAGGATCCAAGAATATGACATGGATATACAAGTCACAAAGTTGGTTAGAGGCCAAGGCTTAGCCAAGCTAATGGCCAATTCCAATCTTGAAGCAGCAGAAGTAAATGAAACAGAGGAAGACGATGTTGTTCCTCATTGCACGTTGGCTGACAATGCATGGTATAAGGATGTTTTATTCTATCTTGAAAACATGAATTGTCCACTATGTATGGATGAAAACCAGAAAAGGACTCTCAATCTGAAATCTCAAAGGTATGTCATGTTCCAAAATGAGCTCATGTGGAGAAACCATGGAGTATTGCTCAAATGTTTGAATCAAGAGCAAGCTGAAGCAGTGATGAACGAGTGTCATCATGGTGTTTGTGGGGGGCACTTCAGAGCCAAAACCACCGCCCATAAGTCCTAAGAGTCGGATATTGGTGGCCGACCTTGTTCAAGGATGTAGCGCAGGAAATAAGAAAATGTGACGCTTGTCAATGATTTTCTGGTAGAATGAAGTTTGTTGGAGCACTACCCCTTTTGCCCCTAGCAGTTGATGCACCTTTCCATTGATTTTATTGGGGAGATACAAGAGAAATTCAGCAATGGATTTAAATGGATCCTTGTGGCCACTGATTACTTCACCAAGTGGGTGGAAGCAATCCCCACTCGCATGGCAACTTCCAAAGTGGTTATTGATTTCATAATCAGCAATATAATCACTAGATTTGGAGCACCAACCAGGATTTTGGCAGACAATGCGATGTGTTTCAGGTCTCAAGAGATGTTGAACATGTGTTCTAAGTTTGGCATAAGCCTTGTGCATTCATCCCCTTATCACCCTCAAAGTGATGGACAGGCCAAATCCAGTAATAAAAGCCTAGTGAACATCATAAAAAGAACATTGGATCAAAATAAGAAAAGATGGGATGATAAGTTGAAGTCTGCTCTGTGGGCTAATAGAATAACCTTCAAAAAATCCATTGGAAGAAGCCCATTTGAGCTAGTGTATGGATTAGAGGTGAAGATGCCCATCAACATAGAATTGTCAGTCCATCAGTTGCTACAAGACATGGAAGAGGATCAGTATGATGCAATGTCCCAGGGGTTCTTGCAGTTGACGGAGTTGGAAGAACAGAGAAGAGTTGTACATGATAAAATGTTGAATCATAAGCAGAGAATGAAGCTCTTATTTGATAAGAGTACTGTGTCAAGAGATTTTAAGGTTGGTGACTTGGTGCTTTTTAGGATGCAAAATCTGAAGATACATGGCAAATTCGATCCCTTATGGCTTGGGCCTTATGAAGTTGTAGAGAAATTAAAGCTTAATGTCTACCGTTTGATGACTATGGAAGGATAACTCATGGGGTGAGCATTTAAAGCATTAATTTTCATAAGTAATGATTTCCTTCAACTTTTGTGATGAAATCTTGTTATATCTGTTATTTTGGACCTCGAGTAGTCTTCACCACTATTGGTCTTGATGGTGTTTTGTTTGGGTTCTTGTGTGTCATTTTTTGGTGTTTTTTGGTCTGCCCAGAGATTTGGATTCTCGTTGTGCCACTGCTTGGCACATGTCCCCAACAAGAGCCACTATTGGGACTTGAAAAAACAGTCCCCAAAATGCATCATTTTGCCCCAAAATCTAATAGAGGCCCACTTTATGCCTTCAATGTTGAACCTATAGTTTATAACCGATCAAATATATCTTCCATAGGTTTTCTATGTGTTTGCCTTTTCAAAAGTACAAGGAAAAAGCCCAAAAAATGACTAAGTATGAAAAACTCTAAGTGTTTCGTTGTATTTTTCACCTTTGTCAGAGGTCGGAGTTTCAAGCTTCCTCTTTTCGTCATGCTTTCCTTGTTGGCTCTGAAACCCTCCAAGGCTAAAATTTGCCTAAGTGTTAAGTTCTTGAAAATTCTTCTATCTTTGTCGAAGGTCGAAGGTCGAACCTTTGGCCTTTGGTATTCTTCAAGGCAGGTGTCAAGGAGAAGCCCCGAGGGCCGAAGTCCGACAGGGTATACTTGTTTCAAGTTCTTCTAAGTATGAAGTGGGTGGCGGACGGCAGAGGTTGGTTCTTCTTCCTCCCTTCAAGGAAGATGGTAGGTTGAAAGCCCGAGGGCCGAACCCGAGCATTTCATTATTTGACTAAGTGTATCAGAAGACGGAAGTCGAGCTTTGCCATCTTCCTCAGGACAAGTGGCAACAGAAAGGCCCGAAGGCCGAAGTCCGACGGGGCCAATATTCTGCTAAGCGAAGCAGATATCGGCAGGCAGGAGTTTCTAGTTCCTTCCTTCTTTTTGAAGGAGGAAGGCAAAAGGCCCAAAGGATAAAGTCCGATTTGTAGAGGACCGACATTTGTTGGCAAAATGTTCAGTTAGCAAACCGGAGAATTCGCCGATAAGCTCAATTTAGGGACATAGAATTGGAAAATTGTCTAAGGCATGAAAGGAAAGGGCAAATGTTTCAAAGGTAAAGAAGACAAAGCTGAGTCTTTCTGGCAAACCGGCAAATTTGCGAATTGTCGATTTTGCCGACAAAGCTCATTAGTTCGTGTTTTCTCCAATTCATTGATAAAGCGACCAAAAGGCAAGGAAGGGAGACAAAGTTGTGCCAAAGGAAAAGTTTCTAAGTAAAAGAAAAGAGTTGATGACTCCGTCGGCGAAACCTTTGGTTCGCAAACTCTTGGTTTCGCCGACGATAGTTTTGCCGATAGCAAAGGAAGAAACAAAAGAAAAGGCAAAGAGATGGTTCGCCGGTAAGGAAATTTGCTGACAAAGGAGAAAAAAGGCTGAGGCTAGTTCATGAAAAGGGAAATTTGCCGATAGTGAAGAAAATGCAAAGAAAGAAGACTCGAGGCCCGATCCCCGACGACTTTCATTTCTCTTTACATATATCGGAGTCGGGCGGTCCTTTCTTCTTCTTTTTCAAAGTGCATGCTGCAAGATGGAAGACCCGAGCTCCAAAGTCCGATTTGTCGGAGGCTGACTTCCTGGCCTTCCACACTCCTTCAACTGCCTAGGAATGCGCCAACTACTTCCAGGGACACCATTAATGCAAAGTGGGTGGCTGAAATTAATGCTTTTAATGCAGTTGGTGGGGTTGTTGAGGGTTTTCCCGCCTAGTTCATTCTCAGACCTGCGTGTGAAGGCTATAAAGGCAAGATCTGAACTCTTTTCTAGGGTTGGTCTTTTGGCATTTTTTAGGTGATCAAGTGGAGAGCTCTCTAGGGTTTCAAAGAACAAAAAAGCTTCAGTTCTCCAACGGATAAGATACAAGTTATGAAAGGTTGTCATATTGATTTCAGCGATCAGCGTATGAACTTCTCCTTATGTAATTTTTCAAGGAAATCCTAAGTTTCAGTTGAGGTTTCGTCTTGCCACACTTCGTGGTATGACTATAACCATTGAATAGATGAATATGACAAATTCTTAAAACACTACATGCTATGTGATGATCTTTTCTATGGTTATGGATGAATGATTGTATTCTGATTGAGGATTACTACGTATATTCTTCATTGATCGTTGTCTTTCTTGCATCTGAATATCCAAAAAGTGTGTTTCATTTCTGTGTTGTTTTTCCCTTCTGCTAAACCATGGACTCTTTAGCCCATTAGAATAGGCACCGGTCTGAGATGTTTGATCACCCACACCTCTTTAAAAACTAAAACAAACTTATCGAGTGTGAAATAAGTAATTAGTATTGTATGTGTTGATGCGGTTTTGTACTAAAAACAAGAAATATTGTAAATGGGTCATTAAAGTATCAATTCTAGCAAACCGAACAAGCATACCTGTTGATGATGTTTTCTTGACAACAACAACATTAGAATAAAACACCAAGTGCTCTATCCTCTCTTGAACAAAGCGTCTCGAATGCTAAACTACGTGATCAAACAAGAACGCTCCAAGGTTCCTTGTACGTGATTTGCAACGGATAGCCTCGATGGTATGATGTGATAATGCTGCTTACACGAAGGGACTTATGCAGAATTTATTCATCACTCCATTCAAATATGTACTCTTTCCTTGTGAAATGGAACTTCTAATCAACTACAAAAAGAAAAGGCAAAAGGCAAAGGTTAAGAGGGCTAATCTAAGGATAATGATATAATGCACATGCTATGATAGACAAATTCCCTTCCACAACCTAACTCCACTTCACCATGAGAACCAACAATTACACGGAGTAAGTGCAATCTCCTAAGGTAATCATATGATTTTCATATTGTGAACTTCCATCCAAACACCCACAGCTGGCGCAATTTGAACAAGCATCCACAACTGAACTTATGCAAACAAGGTTCAAGCTAACTTTGCAAAGTGAGTAATCTTCAGCAATCCACGAAAAGTATGAACCAAAAGGGATTCATCAAATATCTTCACATAAGAAACATTATATCAATGAACTTCTAATCTATCAACTAAGCTACTTTGGAAACAATTCTTAACCATCTTGGAGACAATGAAGACCATGCTAACATTCCAAAATCACAAGATCACCATGAAACATTCAACAATGAGCTTGCATTAATCTTGAAGTGTATCTTTACAACAATCTCTCAATATCTCTTCAATGACTTCGAAGAGTCTCCTCTACTCTACTCCTTTCTAATCTAATGTATCTATTACAAATGAGAAGAATGAGCCTTTTATAAACTCCAAAAATTACATGAAGGGCCAAGATTGATTTAGCAATCAACGCTCGAGATTGAGACAACAAGGCAGTTTGTTACAAAATTTGCTATTTTTAGAACATGAAAGAGGCAATGAAGGCACGTTTCCTAATGTGATAAGCATCTTTGGAGCATCTTTATGGTGGGCCCTCTTTATCCACTTGTTTGTTATAGACAACCTGGACTTGAATGAATGACATGGTAGAATGTGATTGGCTTGATGATGTGTACGTGCCACCTCAACATCTTTAAATGAACTAGTCTGGTTCACCTCATGTTCACTTTACTTAGAATATTTTCTTCTTGTTGTCTTGATTTAACTCATGGATCGCTTTGATGATCATGCTCATCTCTCATTTGGTGACGTCCTTGTGCTTGAGCAAGATTATGCCTCTAGACAGTTGCATGAAGTAGAAGATATATTGTGCACGAGTCCTTGGAGTGGACTACATGATGATTGTCCTTTTAGCGCGTGGAATGAATCACTAGAAGATGACTCCCTCTCATGCGTGGCATTAATATCTTTCTCATCCAGACATACGAAGTCTTCAAAGTAAGATGAACTTGATGTAGGAGCTCCTCTGTGTGGTGATGATGACAAATTTGAGCAACTTTCCTCCACCTTCCAAACTTCTCATGTATGAGCTCTTGCCATTCACCTCCTTGGATCCTCCATCACCTACAAAAAGAAACACATCAAATTAAGACTTGATATAAAGGATTTTCAATAACAAATTACATTCATCTTATGCATGTGGGATCAAAAAAAATGACATTTCAAAACATACCCTTTCGCGTGAAATCCATGCCTAAGTGCCTAGGCCGACCTAGCCAAGCGGGTTTGAAGGGTCTGTGAGGAATGTGTGATGAAAATCCAAGGGTCATGGTCTAGGCCACCCAAGTTGGGTGAGCTAGAAGAGGGTGTGAGGATTTTTATACTTAGGCAATTCTTGCTTCATTTTCATGATCTTTTCCTTCCTCCTTAGCATGACTTAGTGTTCTCTTCATGTTCTTCATGTAAATTACCTTCATTTGAGTGAAGTCAAGAAGTGATCTGAATGGCATTTGAGGTATTCTCCATGTGCAATGGTGGAGACCGCCTATGATGAGCAGCCTTGAAGGTGATGTGTGGATTTGACTCCAATACTTGTGATTTTCACCTCCTTTCACCTCCTTATTGGACTTGCATGTGTGTGGAAGCAGATGGGTGGAGTTGGTAGGCAAATGATGAGTGGCATGAGTGCTCAAACACTTGATTCCATGCTCACCTCCTTAGGCCGCCCAAGTAGGGTGGATTTGGGAGTATGGTGTGAATTTTGACTAAAACATGCTTATCTTTGTCTTTGAGCAAGCTCCTTATCTTTCATGGTTGCAATTCGCCTTTATCATCATCATCATCATCTTCATCTTTTCCTTGCAAGTTTCCTAAGATCTTTCTCTTGAATGGTTTGGAGGGTTGAATGTGGAGTAGTTCATGTAAAGATCAAGGAATCCAAGACCTCATGTCTAGGTCGCCCAGGTAGGGCGAGTTTGGGAGTGAGGCTTGGATTTTGTTCAAAAGGTGTTTTCTTCTTCCACATTTGCTTGAAACTAGACTTGTTCATCATCCTTTCTTCACTCTTCAATTGGCAAACTTTTCTTGATTTTCTTCCTGGGCGAGTTTGGAGTAGGTGCATGGAGATACTCTCATGGACAAGACATAATCCAAGCCCAGATGTTATTCCCGCCTAGGCTGGGCAGGTTTGGTAGGTGTGCTTGGAATTTCGCACTTAGACAACTTTTCAGTCTCTGAAATTCAAGTATATTTCAAAATATATTTAAGTATATGCCAGATATTGAATTTCCTATACTTTAAATATTTTGAAATACACTAACAGGATGTTTGAGATAGGTCTCGCATCCATAGGATTTGACATGCAGATTCTAGATTTTTAAGGATCCACCAGATTTCAAACTTCGCCATTTCTTCAGGTTTTCAGGATATCAGACTTAGTCGATTTCAAGACCTCAAACATGTGTCAGGATTGATCTCAGGACCTCATTCACACCCACTTAATCCATCTCAAGCTACCTAGGAGAAAGAGTCATTGTCCAACTTGTGGAGGAGACGTGATTGCATGACACTTCCCACGGACTTCTACAAGCTCAAACTTGCAAAAAAAGGAGGTCCCTATTTGCAATGGAGCGATGTGTGATTAGGTCACAACAATACCTGCACCTTCCATTGTTACTGGGAGTGCCTTTCATCAGCTATATAGGGGGTCTTTGTGACAACCAGTTGTTCTAGGTCCAGTGACAGTCTTTGGGGCCTAGAAAACGATTTGGGTTTGATTGTCTTTTCATTTTTAGTTGTTCATCTAGTTTTGAAGTTAAAACCTGCTTAGGTATACCCCTTGGAATATCCCTCTAAAGTCTAAGCTGGGCTCAAAGTGCAGAGAAGCCCACCCACTCCTGTTAGTTGGCCAAAATCACCCTTAACTTGTTGATAAACCTCTTTCAAATCGCCCAGATGACATCCCTGACCTAGGTGATTTAGGAATGTTTTAGAGTTTAGGGTTGCAGCTATTTTGGGGCCCAACAGGGCCCATGACTCCTTGCAATTGAAGCATAGTTTCTTCTTCCTCAAGTCATTTAAGGTCTCCTCATCCATTCTTGATGATGTCTTCTTGGTTTTATTTGAATCTCTTGAAAAGTGTCTATTATCTTTCTTTTAAGGTCCTTGACTGAAATTTATTTTTAGGGGCAGCCAACTCCATACTCTTTGCCTTTCTTATTGCTTCTTATAAAGATGGTGGGTCAAATGCCTTAACCCATCCCCTGAGTGGCCCCATTAATCCCTCATTAAAAAGGACTACAAGTCCTCTCTAAAATGCTAGGAACCATAACTGAAAGTCTCTGAAATTCTAAAATGTAAGTATCCAGTGATCCATATTGTCTCAACTATGCAAGCTCTCTAAAGTGTAACTCAGGATCTTTCTTGTCAAATCTTTCAATGAGCCTGTTTGTAAATTCATCATAGGTGGTGGTCAAGTTGTGACCCAAGGCAACCAAGCCATGGTACCACCACTCATGGGCTGCTCCATCTAAGTGTAGCGTAGCAAAGTTAATTGCTTCATCCTCTGACATGGGTTTGCCAAATAATTGTCTAACTTCTGCACCCATGCTCTAGCTGAAACCTTATCACTCCCATCAAAGTGGGCCAAAAAAACCTTACCAAATGCTTGTTGGTAATCTCTCTGCATAGGTAGTCTCCTATTTTCAGCTCTTCTACCCCTCTTCTTCTTCTGGTTCATAAACTGCTCTAATGTCAACAAGTCACGGATTTTAGCTGGAAGAGTTATATACTCTACATAACTAGCTCTTACTTCATCTGCCATCGGTATTTAAGCCTCTTGTATAGGTGGGATCTCCTCTCTGCGAGTGAAGGTAGGTTGGAAAGGTCTAGAAACTGATCTAGAAGCTACTCTAACAGTGTGTCCAATATTTTGATAATTATTTGTGTTAGAACCACTAGCTTCACTGTTATGAACTGGAGGTGCTTGAGGCACATTTTGGCTCATCTTTGCCAACAACTGAGACATCATGTCTAACATAGTATCAAACTTCCTCTCTACTCTGGAATTAGGACTATCTGGTTGTTCTAGTCTTTTATCCCTTTATGCCATGCTCTCAGAAGAAATTTCATTGTCACCTGTATGTATTTGACGAACTCTTAAGACCTCAGAAAAAGTTTCTTCTATTGGAGTTTGTGGCCTCTGAAATACCTGTCTTCTCTGTTCTCTGTTATAATATATGATTTCCCTTTCACTCATAGAAACCACTTCAGCTGCATACAATGTAAATGATCACAAGGTGCAAGAAAAGTCAGCTACGATACCACTATAATAACCATACCCCAATTTTTTTCCAAAAACACAACTGTTTGCTGACTTCTATTGTGCAGGCATTTTGTCAAACACTTGCATTTAGCATATACCACAGTTTGTTTTTAGAGTATTTCGTGATAGAACAGTTTGTTTGTAGATGTGGAACACAAATCATTCATAAATTCATCGATAAATTATAGAGGAAATGAAGAGGCATTTTGTCAAATAGTTTGCTTCCTTCTCACATATTAAGGTTTGAAAACACAGTCATTATATCTTGCTGATAATTAAATCAGAAACACATAAAGGTTGCTGCTACAAATCAGAAGTGCAAATACTGAAGAAATGGTTAAGTTCTAACCTTATGATTTGGAGCTATTACTCTTTGCATATAAAACTGAACTATGAAGAATGTTCCAGGGAAGTAGACACAGCTGTAGGAAATTATCTGAGTCTTATGAATCTGAATGGCACTACTGTTCTGAACCAAGAAGTCCTTACAGTGAATTGGAAACACTTGCAGCCAGTTCTAGATTGATGTGGAAGTCTGGACAGCAATATAAATCCTTATACAAACTTGAGATCTTCTTAAATTGAAGCTATGTATATAATGTTGCACCCGATGCTCATATTAAAATGGGGGCAGCTCACTAAATAGAGGTATCAAGATCATGCTTGAGGCAGCGCCTCATTCTCAACCTTCTCGTTTTCCCTTCACAAACCTTGGCGCACCCTTTGAAAGAATTAATCTCAAACCAAGACTTCACTTTGGGCAGCGATTGCTGTTCCTTAGCTCACGTATTTTTTTTTTTCAATACTGAATGAAGACTTTAAAAAAGGTGGCTCTGAATTGTTAGGGCCCACCCACACTTAAACAAGTGCACCTCTATCCTTTGGTTTCCTCAACGATTTCCATCACACAAAATTTGAATGATTTTCATTGTGTATAATGCCCTTAAGGAAAGTTGCAGCTATTCAAGGGAGACCACGATTCTTCCAAATATTTGCAGTGACCCACTTAGCATCATCTAATGTGCAAAACAACTGCTATCCTTTTTATAAACAAATTGCACCTCACAAAGGCTACGGGTATTCTTTGAAAGTATAACAACTCAACAAAGCACCATAGAATCTAACACTGAGATAATAGGATAAAACCCTCCACACAACATCCATAAATACTTAAATGAAACCTCTGTAAATCTTCAATGAATCTCTGCCCAATTCCTAAATTTGCATTTGTTCACAAATTCCGCAAATTTTGACAATGAATCCTCTGGGCAATAAAATATCCCCATACATTTTCCAATAAACCTTTCTCAAATGCAGACTCTTGAAACTAAAAAAGTTGTGAAATGCAATGGTGATTCCTGAGTAGAACCACACCGAGCTCGCTAGGAATTATCTCTCAAATCCAAAGCTAGGAATCAAATGAGGGTTTCTGTCCTCAAATGATTGTAGGTGAACACGCAGATTCAATCCGGCAGCATAACCTTGCAAAATAAATTCTTCCGTAATGTGCAAATGAGAGCTAAAACCTCCTTTTATATTTCTCTTGGAGGGAAAAAACATTAGAAAAAATATTAAATAATCTCCATAGTAAGGACTTTAAAAATAATATTAAATAATCTCCATAGTCCCTTTTTTTGAGAAATTAAATAATATTATTCAATTATTTATTTTTCCCTACTCACTTGCTAAGAGCCACTTAAGAGGTCATAACATCACTTTATAATTATAACACTTAAGTTAATAATAAAATATTAACTATTAGAACTTCAGTGTATAATCATGATATTCAACCCAGCTACGGAAAAACGCCACCACAGCACTGGAAACTGCAACTGGACATGCCGCACCAAACGGCAACCGATACTCTCCAAAAATCCAAGAGTCCCCTTACCACCAATTAGCCTACAAGAACTCGGTGAATAGGCTAACTGTCGCCACACTGCCTAGGCCTCAAAAGGGGACATTACAGGTCGCTAACTGCTCCCTCCGATATCACATTAAAAGGCAGCATATTCAGGTGGTGTTACAGAAGGAAAGATTTTGTAGCAATTGCAGAGAGACTAGAAAGCTGGCTAGAAAACAACTTGTGAAGAGAATCAGATACTGTAAAGGTATCAAGATGGTACTACACTCCAATTTCTCTCACTATTCGGTTAGACTCAAGAGTCAAATTCCCAGGCCCACACTTTTAAGTTTGAGCTAATGCGGCTCAAGGATGAGTCCATTGAGAAGTGCATCAAAGATTGTTGGAAGAACAACCCCACAGTGGCAGGATTAAAAATGTTTAAGTTGGCTAACAAGCCCAAATACATCAAAAGTTTCTTTAAGAATCAAAATACGTCACCCCTTTGGCAACAATTTTGAAGTAAAAAGAAACCAGAAGAAAATTAGCTCCAGTCAATGAGCAATGGCAGAACCAAGGGTTCTAAGATAAGTGTTAGACCAAGAGAAAGATATGCATCAGGCCAAGAGAAGGATCTACTAGAATGGCTTTCCCACATAAGTATCTTTCATCAAACAACACTGGCACACAGATATACCAGCTGCATCTCATCTATTTTTACTGAAGAAGACTTTCATCTTACAGATCTGGATGGCATTAGAAGAGAAACAGTTAACTTCTTGCAGAATATGAAAACCTCAGAAGGTAACAAAGTGAAACAAACCTTACTCCATCACATACCCAAAATCATTACAGCAGAGCAGAATCAATCATTAATGACACCCATTGTAACAGAAAAATCTAAGAATGCCCAGTTCAAAACAAATAAGGAAAAAGCTCTGTCTCCTGACAAATTCCAACTAGGATTATTAGAATCCTTTGGGAAATTGGAGAGAAACATGTAGTAGTCGAATAAAACAAGCCCCACAAAACAAGGAACCTACTCATGGATGTAAATTGTATTCTATTGAATCTTATCTCAAAGCCGGAGGCCCCTCAGTCTTTTTGGGGAATTCAGATCTATCTCTTTGTGTGAATTAATTTACAAGATGATCACCAAGATTATGGTAAAGAGGATGAAACCTTTATTCCCAGCAAATATCTCCAGAGAACAGTAAGGCTTTGTCAAAAGAAAACAAATATTGGATGGAGTTATGATAGTCCACGCATTGATTCAATCAGATAAACTGTTAAAACAAGGTAAGATAAGGGCATGATTAGAAAACTTGATATCATTAAAGTATATGATAGAGTGGAGTGGGGATTCCTCCTTAAGATCCCTGAAAAGTTTGGCTTTGGAAAGAGATGGAGAGACAGGCTGCAAAGTTCCATCTCTTCCCTTCACTTCTCAGTCCTTAGCAGTGGAAGCCTTTTGATTTTTACAAGGCTTATAAAGGAATAAGGAATGCGGATCAACTGTAACCCTATCTATTTTGCAATTATGGCAGAAGCTCTTGGTAGAGCTCTGTTTGTGACTAAGGCACAAAATCAGCTTGAAGGGCTCACAATCACCTCAAAGTAACGACTCCCAAACCCATCAACATTTATCAATGATACAGTACAATTGAAGCAACATATGTACATGACGCTAAACAATCAATATCATTTTAGATAATTATGCCTCTGCCTATGGATAGCAGATCAACGTACGTCAGTCTAAAGTATTCTTTTTTAATGTGAGTGAAAGAAAGAAACCTACATCAGCAGAAGAATTAGAGTTAGAGAGAGAAGTGCTACTAGGCAAATACCATGGCATCCCCCTTTTCCTAGGTAGGGACAACAAAATTCTGTGGCAAGAACTTCTGAACCTCATCAAGCTAAATTGGATGCTTGGAAAAGCATAATCTTAAGTTTGTTGAGAAGAGATGATAAACTGTTTTCTTCTCCTTTGCCCATTGCCAAGGAAGTTTCAACCTCAGTCATGCAAAAGCTAGAATTCTCTTGCGTATGATAACTAGAAATGGCTTTTGCTTCTTGGGCCAAGGGCAATAAGAAGGAAAGTCTAGAATCTCTTTAAGTAGGATCCCCAGCCTTCATGATTTGAAATATATGGAGAAAAGGAACAACAGGATGTTCAGGGAAGAGAACCATCCTTGAAGGTTGTATAAGTGAAATTGGCCACATAAGAGCTAATCAACAAAAAGTTAAGATTCAAAAGGAGCTTCACAACCAAGGATAGGCAAATAGTTTCTAATTTTCCCAAGCTTTAGCTTCCCGCAATAAAAGAGCAAGTGGTAGTAAAGTGCTAAGAAAACAGGTTAACTGTAAACACCCTTCATTTTAATGGAGCGTCCAAAGTTAACCCAAGTAGCACAAGGACAGGAAGAGTGATAAGAAATGACAAAGGCAACCTTATTAGTGGCTATTCCTCTAATTTAGGCACCGACATCAACAATCACGCAGAGGTTGTGATCATGGTGAAGCGATTAAGAGTAAAAGGGATCCTTAGGTTTTAAATTCCTTATGCTTGGATCATAATCAAAGTTATGAGAGCAAGGCCATGCCCTAATTGGAATCTTTAACACGTTCTTAGCGAAGGAAGAGATCTCTAAACCTGGTTTGAAGATGTGCAAAGGAAGCATCTTTTCCCAAAAAGCAAACAACGTGATTGATATCACAAAGTTGATAAATTAAACCTAATCACTAACACATCTCCTCACACTTGGGAAGGGTTAGAAATCCCCACCATTTTATACAATGTTACATTCATTATTACCAAACCTATTATTTGGTAATGTTATAGGATATGAGGTGGCATGCATAAGAACAAGATTTGAGATGGTGTTGTACAAAATGAAGTCTTCCATGAATGGCATGTTTTTCAATCAAACAGCAACCCCATTTTCATATGGTATGGTGCAGTTGACTTATCACTTTTATTTCTATGCACTATTAGTAGGAAGTTGTGCAAACTGGAGGTCATAGCATCCAATTCCACAGACAATGCTGATCAGAAGGACTTAGGTTCTTTGTTACAGGTTGTTTGTTGAAGAGTACATTCTCAATTGCAAACTTTAAAGATTCATAATTTGTCGAATCTGTCCTTGGGAAAGGGGTTGTTCATGGCAGTGATAGGGTTAAGCATAATGTGGCATCTCTCAAAGATGATTTTATCAAATTGTTGCTGAAGAAAGTAGAGTGTAAGGAGGTCGGCTCATTGTTATTACAAATCTTTCTAGGAAATGGAACGGGAAAAAAGGACATGTCTGTTGGGAAGCCATAGGCAAAAGTGAAAGCGCTGAAAAACATAACTGATGCCATGGAGAAGAAATTAACAGCATGGAGGGCATCATGAATAAATCAGGGAACTGTGTATTATGCCAAATAGGTTTCTAAGCCATATTATCAGTGAGAGACATCTTCAAGCATTACCCATAAAGCCACAACTTCCCATCCTTGTGTTGGTTGCCAAGCTAGAAGGAACTCCATTTAAACACAAACCCAGTGCTCTATAAAAGCTGAGGCAGAATACTAGAAATCCCACATAAAGGCTTGGGCAGAAGTAAGATGGAACGAGCTGGAATCACCCTTGTCAAAGCAAAGGATTGCTGAGAAGCTAAGTTACCGGATTCCCCTGCTAGAGGACCGGGTGCGGGTGCGGTGCGGTGCGGTGCGGCGCGGCTCGGGTGCGGGTGCGGGTGCGGGCAGGGTGCTGAACAAGAGTGTTGGGTGCGTCCCGGACGCACCCGGGTTCGCTGGGTGCGAACCCAGCCTTAAAACATGGCACCCGGAGCGCACCCACGCACCTTTCAATTTTTTTTTATTTTTTTTCAACTAAAACACAATTTAATATTATTTTAAACATTCAAAAATGCATATATAACCCTAAAAAGTCATTATAAACACACTTTTGCCATTTTCAACTCATTCTTTCATTCCAAAACACAAAAATTGTCCATTGTGGCTGAACTCAAGAATTTTTTTGTGGTTGAAGAAAGAAGCTTCAAGATTGAATCCTGAAGGTTGGAAGTCGATTGCTCCACCATTCCTACTCATTTCCAACGGTTTAGAGGCTGCCAAGAAGATCAAAGGAAGAGATTTTTGCAAAGAGGTAGGTCTTCTATTCATTTTTTTTTTGCATTTTTGAACAACAAACAAATTCTTTTCAACTTGTTTTTTTTTTTTAAACTATTTATATGAATCATGAATGTATCACCATGCTTTTGTTTTTGTTTTGATTCTTGAAAGTTTTGAGTTTTCATTGTTTCCATTTTGTTTACAAAACTTATTGCCACACCCACAGGTGACAGGAATCACAATGGCAGCTAGTTCTAGCTCAGTATCACAATCAAAATTCAAAATCGATCCACACTCACCTCTTTGGAGGCATATTGAAATGATTCAACAACAACCAGGTGGTGGGGGTTACCTTTGGAAATGCAATGGCTGTGATGTGCAATACAACAGTTCATATAGTCGGGTGAAAGCCCATTTGTGTAACATCCCTGGGATGGGGATCAAAGCTTGCCCAGGAAAGAGTAATAAACCTATACCACGAGAGCAAGTGCTGGCATATATCACCGAGCAAGAAGCAGCAGATGAAGCAGCAGGCCGTAAATCAGTAGCAAACGTGTTAAGGAAAAGAGGCAGAAATCAAAGAATGGGTCCTCCATCTATTCCTAGTTCCAATGTTGTGATAGAGAGCCACCCATTTTTGGTCACTCCTCAAGAGCAACCCACAAGCACTACAAACAAGAGACCAAAGGGACCTTTAGAAACATCATTTCAAAATGAGGCTCGAGATATTGTTGACCAACATATAGCCAGATGCATTTATGCAAATGGTATGTCATTCAATGTTGTTCACTCACCATATTGGCAAGAGATGGTGAGAAAAATTAATGAGGCTCCAAAAGGGTATAAGAGCCCAGGTTATGAGAAGGTGTGTGGCACCTTATTGGAGAATGAGGTGAAGAATATAGAAGATGCATTGAAGCCCTTAAGGGATTCATGGAGTGAGACAGGGGTGTCGATTGTCTCTGATGGATGGAAAGATGCAAAAAATCGGCCTTTGATCAATGTCATTGCAGTGTCCCCTAAAGGGGCAATGTTTTTGAGAGCTGTGGATTGTGAGGGACAGGTGAAGGATGATGAATTTATTGCTCAGATCCTCATTGCAGCCATTGAGGATGTGGGACCTCGTAATGTTGTTCAAGTGATAACGGACAACGCAAAAAATTGTAGAGCTGTTGGGTTGTTGGTTGAGGAACGATATTCACGTATCTTTTGGACACCTTGTGCTGTCCACTCTCTCAATCTAATGCTACAAAAGATTGGGAAAAAAATTGACTGGATTAGAGAGTTGTATGCAGAGGCCGAGGAGATACGAATGTTCATCACCAACCACCACATGTCCCAAAGCATATTTAGATCATTTTCTACATTGGAGTTGTTGAAGGTAAGTGAAGCAATATATTTTTAAATTTAAATTTTTCATAGTGCTTTAAATTTTTAATTTCACATATTCTATTTCTTCCTAAAAGTTACAGTTTGTTTTCAATTTTTTCAATGTTTAAATTAAATTTTATTTATTGTACTTTTTATTTTTGATATTTCAATAGGTTGCTGAGACCCGTTTTGCCTCAAACACAATTGCCTTGAGACGACTTGTGAAGGTCAAACAGGCTCTTATCAGCATGGTAACAAGCACTACTTGGTCCGTATGGAGGCAAAGCAACACTGAGAGGGCAGCAAATGTTAAGGGGATGATCCTAAATGACTATTGGTGGGATCGTGTGGAGTATCTCCTTAGTTTCACCGAGCCCATTTTGAGCATGATTCGTTATACGGACATGGACAAGCCTTGCATGGGGGAGATATATGATGGCATTGATTCAATGATAGAAAAGATAAAGAACATCATAAATGAGAAGGAGAAAGATCCTCAAGAAATTCTCTTCAAGCAAGTGCATGAAATTATTGAGGCTAGATGGAACACAATGACAACCCCGCTACATCTTCTTGCATTTGCATTGACTCCAAAATATTACAGCAGTGAGATTCTTTCGGTGACAAATAGGATTCCCCCATGGAGAGATTTAGAAGTGTCTGAAGGGTACAAGGCAGCATTTCGTAGACTCTTCCTTGATCCAGATTTGCATGATATGGTCACTGATGAGTTCACTGATTTTGTACACTCCAATGGTCTAAGCATTGAGGCTCTTCGTGATAGATTCAAGAAAGATGCTCACAATTGGTGGTACTTTCATGGCCAACAATTCCGGTGCCTACAGCCTCTTGCAGTCAAAGTTTTATCACAAGTAAGTTTACTAAATTTCTATGTTTTTTATGATTTATAATTTTATCTTAAAGACTTTTAAAAATTTGAAGTTTGAAGTTCCATAATTTTTAATTATTATAAATTTTATAACTTGTAACTTTATAAGTTTTAACTTTGTAAGTTTTTATTTTTAACTCTTTCTCTCTACTTTGTCATCATAGGTTGCTAGTTCCTCTGCATCTGAGAGGAATTGGAGCACGTACTCTTTTATCCACTCGATAAAGCGCAACAGATTGCACTCCAAAAAGGCGGAGAATTTAGTGTATGTGCATTCTAACTTGCACCTCCTTTCGCACAAAAAGCAAGACTATAAGGAGGGGGAATCAAAGTTGTGGGATGTGGAGCCAGAGCAAATTGACTTGGATGCTTCTACTTCCCAATCCAAACATGTTGCACTTGAGGGATCAAAGAGCGAGCATACTTTTTCAGCGAGTGGCAGTGGTGCTGGTTGTGGTTCTTCAAATGATCCTGCTAATGTCCAAGAAGATGATGATGATGTGGACGATTTAGCAAATCCATATGATGATTGACACTTGTCATTTGACATTGAAACAATGAAAATTGATTGTTGAACATGATATTATTATTTTGAATCTTGTTATTGAACTTGAAGTTCGAGTTTTATGTTTTATGATATTCAAGTTGATGGTGGTTTTGTTGATTATATGATGCTATGTGGTGTTCTACACTTTATTCTTGCATTTCTACACTTAATTCTTGCTTCTATGCTTAATTTTTTTGCATATACATATATTTTTTTATATATATAAAAAAACGAACCCAAACCCCAAAAAAAATTTTGGCCAAACCCGCGATACCGAACCCGCACCTGCACCAGAACCGGCAACTTAGCTGAGAAGTGAAAGAAGGATGTTGAACTAAAAGCAATTGGTGCCATCTATGGTCCAGCAGGAAGCCTAGTCACCCCACCATAATGTAGTTGGGTTTGAGTTTATTTTTGTTAGCATAAGTAGTTCTGTTTTGATATTAATAGCAGTGTCTGCGTTCTTTCAGTATGCAGCCACAGCCTTTAGACTAGATCATTGGCCTATGATCAAAAACTTGTTTTATGTTCAAACCATAATTCACATACTAGGACTTGACTTGGGCTTAGCAAACCAAAAAATTTCAACTCGACAAATTAAAAAAAATATTTTTTTAAAAAACATAAATTTTATGCAAAATACAGTTACAAAAAGAATCAAATAAGTCTGTAAAACATTGGGGAAGTGTTTTCTATTAGATTTGAATACAACTAGAGTACAATATTGCATCATCATGTGAATACAACTGCCAGCCGATGACTATTATGAATTCATGATGATTGTCATTGAAAATTATCATCATAAATTGCATATCCACGAAAGTTACAGATTACAATAAATTGTATATCATCATCGTGAAGATATAAGGGTGTGTGGGCTTAAATAGAGTTAAAAACAGTGTTCTTTCAGCATCTAAACTCTGTTTGTGTGTCCAACTCATGTCCCAGCGAGTGCAACTGTTGAACTCGCCATGTGCTCGCAATGAGTTCGACAGTTGGACTCATTGGAACTTGTTTTCTGAAAGTGGCATGTTACGATTTGAGATACTCTGCGGTGTTTTTTTCCAACGAGTACTCACTGAGTATGCTAGTACTCAGCAAGTATGCCAACTATGGTTTAAACAATTTGTTTCATGTCTGTGTCTGCTGTGTCCTAGTGAACTTTTCCCGGGTAGATTGCATATGCAGACATTGTGAACACTCTTTCATTTTGTAATAGATTAGATGTTTTGATAGTTTCCAGATGCAACTCATTTTTTATTTTTTGGTATTGAACCTTAACAGCAAGCCCTAGTTATCCATTAAAAAATGATATTATAAATTTGCCCTAATTATAGTCAATATTAACTTGAATTTTCCAAATAGAATGATGCATCCATTGAGGTCTTCAAATTGTAGAGGTGAATATGGTTCATTCTTAGCAGAAAAAACTTAGATTTACCCTAAGTCTATGCTTTAACCAACATTAACCTAAATTTCAGGCATGCATTTCTATAAATACTAAATTTCCAACTGATGACCAACTCCTACATATTTGGGGTAAATTAATCAGACTGCCACTCTAAGAATATACATTATACATTCTGTACATAATAATTTAAAATCGCCCCAACTCTAGCCAAATAGTATAAATCTCCTAAACAGATTGCTACTTCCATTGATGTCTCCAATTTTAATTCATTCAATAGTAGCAAAAACTGGTCTTGGAAAATATGTCGTATTTTTACATCCTTTTTAGGTCCTTTGTAATAAAATGCCATTTTTTACCCTAATTCATGCCCTAATTTTTTAAAGATGTACCAATGCTTTTACATAAAAAATATTCTACTTTGCAGGTTAGAATATACACGCCATGCAAGAATCGTTCTTTGTTTCCAGAAAAAATTAGCTCAAACATATTTCACCTTTTTTTCAATCACTCATATCTTGTTGTTTACAAACAAGGCTACTATTGTTCATTCTGCTTCACTGAATTTTGTCATTGTTTCCATATATATAAAATATAGTTTAGCTTTTGATAAAAGCCTACATAAATGGTGGCTAGAATGCCAGTTTAATTCATTCTTACCAGCAATAACTTAAATTTACCCTTACTCTAGCTGGTATTGACCTAAATAGACTGCTGCTTCTACAAAGGTCTCCAATTTTAGTTGATTCCTCGTCAAAATGATGTTGAATTCAGTTGACATCTCCATTTAAACATAAAATATAATTCAATTTTTCAAAATTCACACATAAATGAGGCATAGTACTTTCTGAATCCAAATTTAGTTCATTCTTACCAGGACAACTTAATCTAGCTGCCTGTGATCTAAATTTCCTAAATAGACTGCTGCTTTGACTGATCTATTAGATTCTTCGTCTATCAATGTTCTATTCAGTTGATATCTCCAATTCAATATAAAACATGACTAAACAATTTGACCAAATCATACGGAAATGGAACCGATAAATTTAAGACTCCAGATTTAGTTTGTTCTCTGCAATTACAATTTATATGTACGCTGAATCTACATAACATTAATACAATTTTCCAAAATGATCCTAAATTTAGCTCATTATTACAATTTAAGTTTGCCCTGAATCTAGACGACATTAATCCAAATTTCCTAAGTAATCCCAAATTTAGCTCAATCTGAAGACTGAAATACGATAATTCAAATTTACCCTAACTCTGCCCAACATTAAACCTCTTCTTATGATAAACACGTGATAAAGACCTCTCTGCCCAACATTGAACCTCTTCTTATGATAAAAGCGTGAAAAAGACCTCTCTGTTAACCTCTTCTTATGATAAAAGTGTGATAAAGACCTTACTCTGAAACACATTGATCTTATTTTTCTACATAAACCACCGTTTCTATTGAAACCTCAAAATTTAATTCAACCTTCTAGTATTGAGAATGAACCTGTCAACATCTCCATTGAAACATGTAATATAATGCAATTTCCAACCAAATCCTATGTAAATGACGCCTAATACTTTAAGAATACAAGTTAATTCTCACAAAAAACTACTTAAATTTAGCCTAACTCTAGCCAAAATTGCTCAAGATTTCCAAAAGTGCCCAAAATTTATTAAAATTTACCTTAGCTCTAGCCAAAATTGATCCAACTTGATGAAATAAACCACTGATTCTATGGACGTTTTCAAATTTACTTAAGACCTCTGTATATTGAGAACGAATTTGTCCAGGATAACTCCACTTTTGACCGAATAAATGACAAAAATAAATGGCTTCTAATATGCTAAGAATCCAAGCTTATTCAAAGCAGTAGTAATTTAAATTTGTCCTAACTCTAGCCAAAAATGTCCAAATTCTCACTGTAGACGAAAAAGTAGTTTAAACTTTAAACTTAGCCCAAAATTCCACTGTAGACCAAAAAATAGTTTAAATGAGCCTATGCTTATGATAAAGACCTTACCGTAGAAGGCGGCTCCAAATCAGGCTGTTTCGAATCCCGCTCTTCCGGCCGTTCTTCTGTAGTTGTGGAAGCAGAGCTCTTGCCATGTCCATTATCATCATGCTCTTCATCACCATTACTGTAGCATTTCAGCCTGTTTATACTTGCTCTATCTCTAAAATAAACAGAACCATATCTCGTACACAGATTCTTAAAGGTCCTCTTGGCACTGGGAGCAGCCGTAGCATTAATTGGTGCAGTTTTGAAACGCTCCCTTACACTATAGGGCACCTTCCCTTGTAAGGTGGAGTTGAGGGTTAGGGTTTTGGGGGAAGGTGGCGCAGTGGCCATTAGCAGTGATATCATTCTTGTTTAAGCTTAGTGATGAATTGTAAGGAGCGTTTCCTGTGCATTTGCCATTGTCGTTGTGATAATTAGAAATCAAAGTGGCCGGATAACAGGCAATTCGGGATAGACCGTCTAATCCTACGTGGACATATCCTAGTCGTACATAAGTGACTGGTATTCGAACAAGAATATTCTTGCCCTTGACCTTTGGAGCACAAGGTTTCCGCATGTGATCAAAGATAAAAGTAAAAAGTAGCAGCTTCGCACCTCTCAAAATCATAGGTGGCAGCAGGCCCCGGCTTATAACTAAGGTTTGAGGGCCACATCAGCATGCTTTTTGTTGAGGTGTCCAAAAAGATCCGAAGAAAAGGGTAGACTGATAGTTGTGTATTAAGTCATGTTTTGTTGGTGCATCAATGTGGCATCACATGATTTGTTGTGTTTTAGACATTTCATTCAATTATAAGTACTTATGTAACATTTGGTCATTTTTTGATTTACATGTGGAATAGGTAATCATTGACAATATATAGTATAAATACGTTGCAAGACTAAATCTTATACCCACGAGTATTATAGCAACAATTGGACCTCGTTCAACTATGACTCATTTCCCCTATCACTTGTAGATCATCTTTGTTAGGGGTGGTTGATAATAATTATCATGCCTTAGGTGCTTCCCTAATTATCTTTTACCGCTGGTTATTAAGATCACAGTGATTTGTATAATGGAGGCTTTTGCTTAATGCGATATGTTCTTTAATTAATAGTGCCCCTATGAATTCATCTAAAATGCTTCCTTTATGACAATAATAATATTAATCATGATAGAAGCTCTTGTAGGATCTGTTGGAGTAAGCAAGGCTGATTCGGCAATTAGAAGTTGTTATGGCAGACTAGTGGAGTCTTGGAGTTGATCTTGCTCTTCATATATCTTATAGTACATGTCAAAGGTAGTGTTTTATACTACTTGGATTGTTTTAATTTTCTATCATTTATTTTTTAATTTAATAATTTGTTTATTTTAGGAGGGTTTATTTACATTTCGATCTTTCAATTTTTAAAAAAAATATTTTTTTAGAATTAAAGAGTATTGGTCGGGTCAGTTTAATCCTTGTAACTTTAAGATATTATCATTTCATTTCAATCACCCTTCCTTAGTTAATGAATTTGGTGGACATTATAAATGTTGTGGGTAATTTTGTATGTGAGGAGGTTGCCTAAAATGGGGATAGTGACAAGAGTGAAAGAAATCAAAGGCATAGAAGAGAGTTGGCAACAATTGTAATGTCATGAAGACGATGAAAGATTATAATTGCAATGATGATGAGCAATTGCTAACAATAATAACAAGCGGTTGTTAGCATTAACTCATACTCAATTGCAATACCAACAAATCCTCTTCCTCCTCTGTTATCATCAATACCACTACTAAATTTCTAGCCAACTTTTAGTTTTTTAAGTTCAATTTTGTTTGCTAAGGAAATAAGTCCATACCAAGTAATAAATATCCTTCTTGTTTAATTTATTTTCCAAGGAAATAAATTGATGTAATTATTGGATTCAATGTTTATACCACAACATATGCCTACGTACCACTATCGATAATCAATCATCTCATTTTGGCTCAATTTGTTTAATTTTAATTTGTTTGTGTGATGCTCATAAAGTATCATTTGTCTATTTTTTGTTCCACATATAGCAATGGGTGAATCAATACCATTTTTGGCTTAATTTGTTTCATTTTAGTTGCCAAGAAAACAAGTACTTTTGGGTTCAATGCTTACAATGTAGTTTTTGCCTATTCTTTTTCTACACACCACTAATGGTAATGAATCCTTGCTTCATTAAAGTATGTCAAGGAAAGAAGTTCATTTGGGTATTGAGTTCAATGTGTAATTACAACATCTTTCTACTTTTTGTTGCATAGCTCTATTGATAATCCATAACATTTCCTGTTCATTTTGTTTTCCAAAGAAATAAGTCCATGTGGGTATTGGATTTAATGCTTATAGAGCAATATTTGCTTGCTCTGTTTTTATATTTGTGAACATAATGCAAACATCAATTTTGATCTTGTATGGGATCACAAGAGCTTCACTCAACCTGAGAGCTTAAATTATTTACCATCATCTTTTTTATTTTCTTCTATTAAGCAACTAAACCAAATCCTTCGATCCCATGGATAATTCCAATTCTCCTTTACTACAAGCACAATGCTAAGTAATTGACCTTCCAAGGGACTAAAATGCCACAAATATGGCCCCATATGGATGAATTTGTCCATTTACAACTCTGCATACTTGAACTGAGGCATATATAACCTTCTTTATACTAAGTTTCATATATTTGGAACTATATATGCCACTATTAGGCACATCTTTTGCGATTTAGTATTTTAGAAAGTCATGACCCATGCTAATGTGTAACATCCTAAAAATAATTAATTGAACTTTTTAAGTATTTTTGGCCCCGTCCTAATGTAATTTAGAAGTGGGATTTGACTTATTAACTTTATGAATTAGATTTATGATGATTGTTGATTAGATAATGCAAATTAGACTATGATATTTTAGAAGTTATAATAATAATTTGCTTATGATACATAGATATAGAATATGATTATTCAAGATTTTATGTCAATTTAAACTAGGTGCTATTAATGCTCTTGTTTAAATTGTGACATTTTTAGATACACCAAGAGAAGTGTATGAAGTAGGCAGAGGATGTCAATCATCCAAAAACCTAACCATGATTCATGTTGGATCGAGACCCCTTGCCCTTTTGTCTTTCTTGATTTAATTATTAATTTGTTGTGGTTAAGTGCTATATCTAATATTAAAGTGCATCATATATGTCTTATTCCCCCTCTTTTAATTTAATTATTAATTTGTTGGATCAAGACCCCTTTCCTTTTTGTCTTTCTTAATTTAAATATTAATTTGTTGTGGTAAGGAGTGATATATCATATTAAATGTGCATCATATAGGTCTTATTCCCTTGCTCTTTTAATTTAAAATATATTTAAATAAAACCATAAGGTAATAGCCAAGGCAAATAACTAAATTAAATTAAAGAAAAAAACAAGTTCAAATTAAATAATAAGAAATAAAAGTCAAATCAACCTAAGAATATGGATGAAAAGTAAATAAGAAAATAAAATTAAATAAAGCATTTCAAACGGGGATGTTATGGAAATTAAAAGTTGGAGAAAATAAAATAAAATAAAATATGGTAAAAATTGATCCAAGAGCATTTTGGGAGTTGAACAAACTTATATCACCTAAATATAAGTTTTTATTTTATGTTTATTTTGTATGTGTTGTGAAGATTTTAGAGTTAGGTTCTATGCTTTCATATGTAACATTTTGAAAGTCGTGAGATGCATATGTGGTAGCACCTAGAGATTTTGTTGTCGCTTCCTTGTTGCACTTATTCCTAGAGTCATCTAGGTCTTTGTCCTCTTGATGATAGTTAGTGTTGTGCAATAACAACTTGATACTGTTTTATCTTCGTCTATTGGTTGGGGCTTCTCCTATCTACTTTTCATTGTTCTAATCATATGGATCAAGGATGTGTGTGAAGATTAATTCTTGTGGATAGTGTCAGTGATTTGCCTAGTTTTGGATCTTTCCAATTGAATTTCTCTTAAGAAAACATTCAAAACAAGTCTTGGGCCCATTAATAGCTAAATTCATGAATCTTAGCCAACACCATGGCATGTCTTGAAGAATTTGGGTTTGTTTGATCTACATTGAGTGGGTACTTAAAAACTCTAACAATGTGTTATTTTGGGGTGTTTGTCTCTATCTTACTAGGGTTGTAATGAATTATTGTTAAGCCCTTGTAGTGTATGAATACACATCCTTAAATTCATTGTAAGGCATCTCTCACTCCTACAATTGTAAAATCTTTTAGCAAATGTAAGATCATTGTGACTTGTGCTAATTTGCCATGTGTGGTATTTGTATGAATTATATCATCATTTATCAAAAAAGATCTGCAAGTTTATACTTTGCATTTATGTAAATAGTTGATTGTGCATGTTTAGAAGTTGAATTGTTTGGTTTGATAGCCCTAAATTGGGTTCTTAGACCTTTCCCTACATCAAGTGTATCAAAGCTCTATGTGCTCCTTGTGGTTTGAAGAACTTTGTGAATCCTTGGAATTTTGATCTATGCATGGTCAAGCCTGAAGTTGTACTCACATAATTATTAACTTGTAATTGATAATGTCACTCAGAAGTGTCACTAGTCATGGACAAATTGGGATCATCAATATGGCTAGGAGATTGGAATAAGTGACTGAGTTGTTGTGGGTAATGCAACAGAGGTTGAACATGATATAATTAAATCACTGCAAGGGGTTTGTATGATGAGATGACTCTAGGTAATTAGAGGATAAAGAGAGAGGTGAGGGAGGGGGAGGAATAGGAGCCAATAAAATTGGTGATTTCCAACACAAGAGAGGAGAGGCTCTTGAGGTCCATATCAAGGATTGGGAGAGATGTGTAAATGGAAGTACTAAGCATTTCTACATCATTGAATCTAGCATAATAGATTAACTAGATCATTGAGATGGAGTTCTTTAAGTTTGAAGACATCTCAAAACCATAGAGGGTAAGAATTTCTAAAACAAAGTTGAAAGCACACGTTGAATTATGGTGGATGGAGTCATAGCTATAAAGAGTGAAAAGTGCCAAGGAGAAGACAACCTATTTGGATTGAACGGGACCATAAAGTTAAAGGGCAAGTTCCTCTTAGGGACCCAATTGAACCTTTTGAAGAAATCACAAAACTTGTTACAATGCAAAGATAATGTGAATAAGTTGACCAAGGAGTTTTACAATCCAACCATTAGATATAAACATCATGATCCAGACTAGGGAAAGGTGGTGTGGTGTGTGAATGGTCTTAATCTTACCATCTAGGAGGATATGAGTTTGTTGACTCCGGTCCATTGAAGAGGCTTACCATTACACCCTAAAGGTTGAGGAGAAACTCAATTAGAGGTAGCAAAAGTATTTAATAGGAAAAGGTAGAACTAGTGGAGGAACAAATTGATCAAGTGTTAAGAAATCTCACCAAAGTCAAGGAGGTAAGGTGGGACCCCTTCCAAGATAAACATCAACAAGCACAATAGTGCAAGCCCATGGAAGAGCTGAAGAGTAATTAGAGTCTAAGGAAGAGGGTTCTACAACACTTGTTTTCAATGTAAACAAAAAGGTACGAGAATTTAATCCATGTTATAGTCAATTGATATACTAGTATATTGGAACACCTTAAGATTATGTGATCAAATTCAATTATGTTTGTGATGACAATGCAATTAATACAATAAGGAAACACATGAAACTATACATGCAAACCACAAATACACATGATACAAAGATTTAAATGGGAAACCCTAATGGGGAAAAACACCAACAAAAGAATGGTAATAATTGTATTCATAGGAAATTATATCCAATACAATATCTCTCTCTTACAGAGTATCTCAATATGACTACAACATATAACCTCTAACCAAGTTTACCAGGCTTTCAACAATCACACACCATTCAAACCTCATTCCATATGTATAAGCAAGTAGATATAACTGCTAATATGTTCTCATGGAAATCCTATTCTCTCAACTATCTAACTACCACATGGAATACCAACAATCAAACAACCAAAACATGACCTTACCATGATGTCAACATACTACACATTATATCAAATATGACTTCTTCATGTGGATAATTATCACATATAATAAGTCATTATTACTTACACTTGGTCAAAGGTTGTTGACCATCTTCCTCTAAATCACATACATGTCTTCTTGCACTACAACCAAACATCACCTATGGCTTGAGGTGGTTCTAAGCATCCCCTCGAACATCACCATATTCTTATTTGTCACCACATGTACTCCAACAATGCAACATGTGCACCTACACTACTATACACACTCCATAAACTTAAACAAATATGCAGTTGTGAGTTCTCCAAATGATTTATGGTTGCAACCATAGTAACACTAGACTTAAACAAATATCCATGCTAAACCACAACATTTGAAACTCCCTGCAACTAATCTTGTAGCTTATTATAGTTTGCAATCAAACACTTAACATGAACTAAGATAAGTTCACCATCTTCTCTCACTAGGAACTCTTTATAGGTGAATAGAACACCAAGTTCCAACATTCTCCCACTTGATAGTTACCATAGGAGAGTTTGTAGTATCATCTGGATAAGATACTTCATGCATGGAAAAGGGACAAACCCATGTTACATACTTATACCACAAAAACTTAGCAATACTTACAAGCTTTATCAAATAATTAGCAGTATTTGCCTTAGTGTCAATTTTCTCCATCTAAACATTCCTTATCTCAACCATCTCCCTGAGAAAATGATATTGTACATATATATATTCAATTCTACCATAGTAAATGAAATTATTAGCTAAACAAATTACACTCTAAGTATCATAATTCAACACGACATGATTCTTAAAACCAGTATTCTTATCCAATCTTTGTAACCACACAACTTCCTTGCAATTATGTTTTTATCCATATACTCTGCTTCAGTTGTGGACAACACAATTGTCTATTACTGCTTACTCATCTAATTGACTACTATACCAAATAGAGTAAAGACATAAGCATTAGTTGACCATTGGTTATCTAGGTCTCTAGCCCAATCAAAATCAACAAACCCCTATATGTTCAAGACCTCGCCAACATCATTAGAACTATGAAAACACACACAACAATTTAGAGTTCCTTTCAAGTACTTAAAGAGTCTTTTAATCTAAGTCCAATGTTCTCTACCAGGCTTTAACATGAACCTACTTAGAACTCCCATTGCTTGGGCAATATCTAGCCTTGAATAGACCATTGCATACATAAGGATTCCTATTGAACTTGCATATAGAACATTGCACATGTCCTCCAAATTCTCCACAAACTTAGGACCTTATTCCAAACTCAACTTAGTGCCTAATGTTAGTGTGAAAAGTGTTATTTCCTAAATAGTTAATCTCCTAGGTAGTTAGTCCTATTCACACTAGTACTTAAGCTCACTTAGAGACTTTTGTTTTTGTCTCACCTCATGAGTACACTACATGTGTCCTCACACTTGCTCCAAGTGTGCCCACATGTGTCACCACATTGGAGGGATAGTTATTCTTTCAATCCTATCTTCCTTGTTCCTACTTGTCCTACAAATACAAGGAACCTTTTGTACATTTTACACACATTTTGTATGATTATTAACATTATATTTTTTTTCTTTATCTCTCTTGTAGAAGGTTATTTGCTTTTGTAGGAATCCTTTGGCTCCTATGAGTCTCTTGGTGACTCCAACATGGTATTAGAGCCATAGGGTGAGAAGGAGCTCATTCATGTCCAAGGAAGAACAAAGGTTTCACAAATCTCATGTTAATAAATGACATCTTCTAGGCATTCTAGAGAAATTTTGAGACTTACATTGCATTTACAACATCTAAAAGCCCCAAGGGGCACCTTTGATTTCTAAATTTATGTTTTTGCTTGCATCTATTTCCAAATTTTTGTTTGAGGGTTTACTTTTTGCCATAGATGAACAACTTTTTCTAGAGTATTTTGGGGTTGAATGGATAATGCCACTGGGTCTGGAGCAGCCAAAAACCCCTAAATTGACTATTAAATCACCAAAATCAGAGTACATGTAGCGGAGGCAAAAATATTTGCAAGTCATACAGTTGTACTACCTTGCACAATACTATGTTAAAAAATATTGTTTTACACTCTACATTTTTGTACTTCCTAAAAAAAAAATTAAAAGTATTTGTATAGCACTCTCCAACACTAAAAAAAAATGCTCTAAATTAAAAAAATTGGGGGCGTGGGGTACCTTATACCCACTATACCCCCTGCTATGGTAGGTAGGTGATAAGGGTGGAGCCCCACACACCAAACTATCACAAAATAGTCTCAAGATACTTCCTTTGGTTCAAAACATAACTTCATACTAACACTGTCTCTATGGACCCCCATACCAAGAATGAACCTTGTAGCACCTAAATATTTTATATCAAATCTACTAAACAACTAAGCCTTGAGTTCACTAATCAATGCCTTATTGTTCCCAATGATAATCACAACATCAACATATAAAAAAATGATTAAAATTTGACCAACCACTTGTTTGTAGTACACATAGTGATCAACATTACTCCTTGGAAAACCTAGTTCTAATGCATGTACATCAAGCTTTTGATACCACATACATGGTGACTACTTCAACACATACAAAGACATTTTTAGATTACAAACCAAATGCTCTTTTCCCTTCACCTTGAATTCTTCAAGTTGACTCGTATAGATTTCTTCCTCTAAATCTCCATGCAAGAATGCAGTCTTCAAACCATCTACTTCGTATCAAAATCAAATGTCACAATTATGGATAATAAGATCCTAATAAATTCAACTTAGCTACCAAAGAAAGGATCTCACCAAAGTTTATGCCCTTTACTTGGGAGTACCCCTTTTTCTACCAATTGCACCTTGTACCTCTCTAATGATCCATCTACTATGAATTTCTTCTTGAACACCAACTTGCAATTAATGGGTCTCCAACCTTGGGATAGATCAACCAAGTCCCAAGTATTTCATGGCATTTCTCCAATACTTGTTTTCCTTAGAAGAGAGAGCTTCTCCCATAGACTTTGGTTCATTTTCAATATAATTTAGAGCAAAAACACACTAGAAGCCTAGTGGACTATACCTTTCAAGTAACTTTCATTGTCTTGTAGTCCTTCTCATAGCTACTAGTGGAGATCATATCACATTTACATCTTGTTCTACTTCAAATTTTGCACCAAATATACCTACGTAGGACTCTCCATCCACATTTTCATGTCCACATGATTATTCATTTATAGATGCATCTCATTGCTCTAATTTGTGTTCAAAATGTACTCTATCACTCTTCTTTATATTTGGTTGTTCATCCCTAGATAAGATTTTAAGTTCCCTAAATGTGGAATCCCTTGAATAGAACATTTTGTGTCACTAGATTCTAAAGCTTGTCGTCTTTCACATTCTCACCATACCCAATGAAAATGCACTTTTCAGACTTGAAGTCCAACATAGACCATTCTTCCTCTGGCACATGAACAACCAAACTCTCTTAGGTGTGTTATAATAGGCTTTTTACTTATCCACATCTCATATGGTGTCTTCTCATCAAGCATAGAAGTAACAAACCTATCATCATTTATTACAAAGAAGTGTTATTATTATGTAATATTATTTTTATTCCAGCAATCCCCCTTATTATATCATCTTGGCAAGAGCATAAATTAGGAAGTGTCAAAAAGTTTAAACTTCACTACATACATAGATTTAGTAAAAATATATACATATTGCTCCTAAGTTGAATAATACTAGAGTTGAATATTATATTGTTGAATATGTTAACAAATGTATTGGCATTGAACCATGATGTGTTAAGTGTGCTCATAAAAAATGGGAATATGAACAAGCTTCAATACACCTTAATTATCACAAAATTGAATTGTAGGTTGTTTCTCAAGCACAACCATTTCTATCAAGATGTGATGTAACCATATTGCTTTGTAAACAATTCCAACTACGGTGTGATATTTAGCTTATATGGAAGAGAAGGCAATGATGGTTTTCTTTTACTCCCCCATGATATTGGACCTTATCGCAAAAAATACAAACCCCGAGGTGGATTTCTTATTATCTAAACATCCTACATAGTCTACATTGTGTATTCAAACAAGATAAATGTAGTATTTTGTATGTATTCTAGGCCATGTTCCACTGTACCATGGACATATCTCAACGCTCACTTTGTTTCTTTCTAATAACACACCTTAGGTTCCTACATGAACCTTGAAAGATGTTGATAACAAAGTTGATATCTAGCTTGGTGTAGGTTAGGTAAAGGATACTTCCAATCAACCAATGATAAATAGTGATATTTACCTATAGTGATGGACTATTCCATGAAAGTTGCAAGCCTGTCTCTATTGGTGTTGACATTAGTTTATAATCTCTCATTCAAAATTTCTTGAGCATTGCCTTGAAAAATTTCATCTAATTTACAAATATATGATTTTTTATTTGCCATAATTCTAGTCCAATAAAATAATATAGTAACTTGATATTTTCCATGTCAAACAATAATTTTATATTATTCTTTGTTTCTTCAATCATCTTCTAAGAACTCCCAATGATAACTATATCATCAACATATTCTATCAAAATCACAATCTCCCCCTTTTTCTTTGAGGTAGAGATTTGGATCATATGGATTCTCGGTGGATCTATGACTTAGGATATGCTCATTGATCTTAATGTACTAGGCTCTAGGAGCCTATTTCTAACTATAGAGGGATTTCATAAGTCTACACACTTTTTGCTCCTAACCAAGTGTAATATATCCCTCTAGGTGAGTCATATAGACTTCTCCTTGAGATCTCTATTTAGGAAAGCACTTTCAACATCCATCTAAAAAAACTACCACCCAAACTAAGCTACCATTGGAAAAACCATCTTGATGGTCTTTATCCTTGTAGTGGGAGGTAAATATTTCCTCATAATCAATGCCTTTTTTCTATGTATATCCCTTGGCCACAAGTTGGGCCTTTTAATTGTCAATGCTAACATCTACTTTGTATTTTATCTTAAACGCCCATTTACATATAATAGCTTTCTTCCCTAGTGGAAGATCAACAAGTTCACAAGTTGTTTCTCATTAATGTTTTGCATTCTATATCCATGGCATCTTTCCAAGACTTTGACTCAATAGATTTCTTTATTATTTATGGTTCTATGTTTTGTATCACTGTACACATGAGTGTCAAATTTACTTCCTCACAAGCCTTGTTGCATGTCATTGAACTTGAAGCAAACATATCAAAAACTACATCTAACTTTTTGTCCTTTGTGGTGGTGTAATACCACTTGGGTGTTTTTTGCACAACTAATGAGGCAAAGTATGGAGATTGTTCTATCTAAAACAAATCTTATTCTTCACATTTGATGTCCTTAATTCCATCTTCACTAGATCAAATATCTTTGATGCATGTATCAAAGTAGTAGATGGTGAGGTGTATGTGATACAAATACTCTCCTCATCAAAGATAGCATCTTGAATGATGTGTAACTTCTTTGTAGCTTGATATAGGAGTTGATATCCATTCTACTCTAAATTTTATCCAAGAAAATTATATTTCAAGCATTTTTCATCCAATTTTTTCCTCCCTGCCTTGGGAATGTGCATGAAAGTTGTACACCAAAAATCTTTAGATGTGATATGGAGGGATTTTCCTAGTCCATGCTTCTTTAGAAGTGGTGTCATCAAGCACTTTTGTGGGTGCCCTATTCAAAAAATACACTACTAAATAAATTGTTTCTTTCTAGAATGTAGGAATTAGATTTCATTCCTTTAACATACACTACCACATTTCCATGATGGTATGATTATGCCCCTCTACAACACCATTTTGTTGAAGTGTAAATATAGTTGTTAGATGTCATTTAATTGCATGTTCTTTTAGATAAGTAGAGAACACATTGCTAGTGAATTGTCCCTTGCAAGGGTAACTAAAGGACCTTTCAACAAGAGCTTGAAATTATTTGAACATTTCCAATCCTTGAGATTTTTTGGTCAAGTAGTATAGTGCAATAATGGAAATTGCATACTCTACAATTGCATTAGTATGTTTTGTGTTTATTTTAGCCTTTTGTCTAATTTTCATGCTTTGGATTTGTTTTGATCTATTTTTCCATCTCCTAAGACATCCCTATAATTCCTTTACCCCTATTCCCTTATCAACATAGTTTCTTTTATTAATTTTCTCCCACCATTTATTTCTTTTCTTTTCACTTAATTTCTTACCCTTGCCATTTTCCCTTACCCTCATTTTAAATTAAAATTTTCCCCCTTTAATTAAACCATTAAATGTTGTCCCTATCCCATAATCCCCCTCTTTCTTTTCAAAAAATTTATGCATTGGAGGTTACCCTAATTTTTTGCTCCACCACTAGATGACCCCCTTAAAACTTAAGATTTCCTAAAAAAATGGGTTTCCTAGGACCTAACTATTGAAATCATGACACAAAGAGGCAGAGACTCAAACACAATATTCAGTCATGTTAAGTGGAAAAGAGTGATCTAGCCTAAGAGGTTAAACTAGGTCAAAACCCTCTTCCATAAACATTGAGGCACAAACCGAGCTTGGCTCCTACCCAAGAAGGAGAGCCAAACTACAGGGGTTCTGCCCTTTTGTTGTATATAGATGTATCAACCAAGTACAACCAAGGTCAAGAAAACAAGCTAGGACAAATGGTCAAACCCTAGAAGACAAAGATCAACTTATAACTAATAGACAGAAACAGATCTCAGAAAACCACAAGCATAGTAGAGATCAGAGAATGATTCATAACCTAGATCTTGGAACATAAATGCTAAGGACCAGGGTTCTTGGGTGCCCTAGGCCTTTTTTAGGGTTTTGCAAAATCTCATATATCACCAGACTTGTACCTGTATACTCTACCTTCTTCTCATAAATCAGCTTCAGAAACCTATTTCTTCGACCTACACACAAGTAAAGAGGAAAAGGTTGTACTGTATATAAGGGCTTGCCTCCTTCAAACTCTGTGTTGGTATTTCCAACTCTGCTACATCAATGATTAGATCCAAGAGTGTGTTCCCTAGGAGGGCAAAGGCCAGATCCATAATAATATGATAGAAATACGAATGATAATTGATGATGATTACCACAAAGGTATAACCCTAGTTGATAAAGATGACTCAAGATCTCACACCAACAAGGAGAGTGATGAGGAAGGCTTGAAACTTCCTTCAAGACCTACAAACAAACTTCAATAGCTTCCACAAGTAGATAACGCTTCCAAGCATGTAAAATACTTTAGCATAGCCCACCATATGAGAGCAAACTTGACATTATTCATCTCTAGGTTTAAAATGATCTACAACACTCCTTTAAATATGCATTCTCGCTTACTTATGACAAATAAAACATGATTAGGCTAACAAATACAAACTAAGGAAGTGTCCCAAGCTGACACTACAAAAGGGGGCTAAAGACCCCAACTGGGACTAGGGTGCTTGGGTGCCCTGGACCTTTAGTGCACAAACTCCGGGGAGTGCCAAATATAGTGGGCTTAGTCCAATCCTAAGTTGATTCCATTAGGTTTATTCATTGGGATCAATATTTTATTGTTTTAAGCTCAAAAAGGTGTTAAAATAGGTCATGATTAACAAAGGCAGCAAATTAGGTCCAACCAGGTGCTAAACTAAGTGTAAAATTCTAGTGTACACATTTTACTCTATAACAAGTCATTTATCTTCAACATTCAAATGATTACATTCTATGGCTTTATAAAGCCATTCAAATTACTAACTACCCAAACCACTAACTACCAACTAACACATAACTAATAACTAACTAAAAAGTAACATCTATTAAATTAGTAGTTAATTTATTATTTATTACATTATTCTCTGTCATGCACTAATTAATTCCTAACACCCCCCTTTAGTTCTGACATAGGGACTTTATTCTGATGCTGCAGTATCAATGGTTAGCATGCCTCATATTTCCCTCCTTCAATGAAATTTTTATTTGGATGTTAGTTTCTATCAATAATGCATCTAATTACAATGTGCATATACAGAATCTATTACACCCTTATGACTCCAAAATCCTTATATCATTCAAACCTCACATGTTATTTTATAACACAAAAGAAAATAAATAATTTTGCATAAAGTTTCCTCTCCACTGAATGATATTAATTATCTCCACCTTTATCTAACAAATGCTATTTTTCAATGCAGCTATTTATAAGATTCACACCACCATCTTATACATCAAAATTCTCATAAAATTTTAATAGTATTCTCAAAATATTTCTAGGTTTTGTTCTTCTCTTCATCGACTTTTGAGAACATCTTAAGTTTCTAAATTTTGTTATAAAATAAGAAAGATATCACAGTTTAAGTGAGACTAATATTAAAAAAAATTCTACAACACCACAAATTTTTGCAACTCTGGATATAGATTCAAATGTGTATAATTTTGTTAATTTTTCTACTTTCTTGATATGAAAATGAACAGGATGAAGGGAAAACAATGAAAGGAGTCAACAAAATGGAAGAAGAGAAACCAAATGCAAATGGATGATGAATGTCATAGGTTTTCATGTGATCTGCATTGCACACACGTTGATAAAATACAAGAATAATGGATGGATAACAATGACTTTTGCACGTGGGCTTCACCACATCATCATTGAGAACTGCTTTGGAATAGAAACAATCAAATGGAGGGTGACCAAAGAGATCCAAGATACCTACTCTGATACCATATTGAAATTGCAACACAAAGATCTAGAGGCTCAAACATAACATTCATTCATTCATCTTCAACATTTAAATGATTACATTCTATGGCTTTATAAATCCATTCAACTTACTAACTAGGTACCAAACTACTAACTACCAATTAACACATAAATAATAACTAACTAAAAAATAACATCTAATAAATTAAAATTAACATGTTAATTTATTATTTATTACATTATTCTATGCCATGCACTAATTAATTCCTATCACTAAGCGCATTTCTCGCTTCCATACACCCAAGGTGGCAACAATGTCTTTACATTTTTCCACCTCAAAAATTAAGTGACAAATTCATTAATTTTTGGTGGTTCTGACCTACTACATTTTCTCCTTAAATTCCCTTCAAAAATATAAAATAGATGTCTCTTCACCTTATTTTAACACATGAAAAGAAAAAATATCACTTGACCATTTTATTTAGTTTATTTCTTCTCATAGACAAAAGTTATATATTACATCTAAAAATTGTAAGAGGAGTGTTATCTTCCATCTCAAGCTCTGAAATAATTTTTAGGAGGTCCTTAGACATCTTCTTGAACATATCTTCATCACTAGGTGGTTGATTTCCATAGTTTTCAAGTAGGTAAGCTTGTTCTTTTTGGTATTTTTTACTTTTTATATAATTTTTTTATTAATCTATATGATCTCATTTTTATACTCTTCATCTATTCCATTCACCTTCCCCAAATTCTATAGCCTTTTGATCCCTTTTCTTCATCCCCCATCCTTTCTTTCTCTCTTTCCAAGCCATAGTTTTGCCATAGTTCTCTATTTCCACTTTCTTCAAAATCCTATCAACCTTCTTTCTTTTTTTTTCTAATTTCCATACCCTCTTATAGTCCTCTTCACTCCCATATATCTCCATCCTCACCATTTTTCCATTTACTTTATCTTTTTCCTCTTCCATCTTGCCTTCTCTCTAAAACCCTAGTTTTGCCTTGTTTATATTTTGTTCTTAATTTATCTTTAAACTTAACCAATTTTTCCCTAATCATATGTTTTCCCTCCCTTATTTTATTATAATTTAGATCCATATAATCATTTTTTCCTTTTATCCATTTTTCCATTTGGTATTTCCAATCTCTCTCCCCATCAATCCGTATTTGCATTGTCTCCTCTTTGTCATTCTCCTTTACACATTAGGGTTTTCATATTTATGCTTTGAATAAATTTTGTTTCTTAGCATATACTTGTTTTTTAGATTACTATTCATCTTATTTTCTAATGTGGATCTTTCTTGAGAGCCACAAGGGGACTAATAGAGGCATAATCCCCTCTAACTATTTATTTTTGCAAGGTTTCCATAGATTTTAATATTAAAAGTTAAATATGAAAGAATTAGGATGGCCTTGAAATCACCAAGGAACCTCTATAAAAAAAATTAAGGAGTTTCTATGATAATGGACCAAGGTGCCCAACTGGGACCAAGCCACCCACGAGTTCATCTAGGTAGGACCAGGTTTTCCTATAGGGCACCACTTCTTGATAAAATCCTCATTTTTGTAGTTTCTAGATCTAATTTTTAGTGAAAGGTGTTTCATGTCTAGGTCCCACATCCACTCAAAAACTAGTAAAAAGTCAAGCGAAAAGTGTAATCATTCATATTTTCCTCCTATTTTTATATAACCATAGAATATACCATTTTGTGCCCATTTCTATCATTTGTGTGGGTCATCAGGAATGTTTTTAGGGATACTCTCATTTTCTTTGTCAACTCTTTCATAAAATTTTAGATTTCTAGCTTTCTAAAACTAGGTGAAATCATGCCTAGTTCTCTTTATTATCTTGTTTCAATACTACCATTTTCCATCAATTTTATATCTTCCTTTAATCTCTAATAGGTTCCCACTTTGAGATGCCTCCACACACTACCATTGACCTCCCTACAAAATTTCAAGTTTGTACCATCTTCTAGGACTAGGCTGTTAGGTTAGCTATAAGGACAGGACCAAAATATCAAATTGGGCACCCCCTAGGATAGATATGTTCTTTTGATTAAAAAATAGAATTTACAACGCAACATCTTGACATCATCATGAGCACTTTCCTATTAGGAAAATTCTCTCCATAGGTGTATCTAGACCCCTTTTGTCATTGTATCTTTCCTTTCAAGTACTTCTTAAGAGGTTCCTACTTCCCATTTTACATCATTTAGTCTTGTCTCTTATCTATAGTCAATCCTAGCTCCTATTGTTAGGTGATTAGTGTAAGAAGGTTTCAAATTGCACTATTTACTTCATTTACATTATATTGCTTAACAACACTCTAAAAAGAATCCTACATATTTTTAAATCTTTTTAGGTTATTTCATTTGGTGAAACTAATATTATTGTACTTCCTCATTCTCTTTCTAGGCCTTAGTATCCTTGGCTATCCATGCCTCTTTACAATGGATCCTACAAATCTCAATTCTCTACATTTGAGGTTCTTAGATCCCCTTTTCTTCTCCTCTTTCTTATTTACTCATCCTCATATTCTAAACCACATCTTATACTTCCTTAGTATTCCATCCTCTTCTCTTTCCTCATTTTCTAGATTCTTGATCATTTCACTTATTTCTTGACATTTTCCGCTTTCTTTTCTTCTTGTCCTCTTTATCTTGAGAACTTAACCTCTTTTACCGCTCCCATTATTTACCTCTCATATACCCCTCATTAGTTATCTGTCTTTTGAAAGTGTCACTCTCCTTATCTTGATTAGTAACATCTGCCATCTAAGTTTCTGATTTTGCTAATCCACTTTTGCAATATCTTGCTATATGTCCAACATTGTTGCAGATATGAGATATCACATTGACATCCACTAGAGAAGCAAGAGGATTTCTACTTAAAAAATTTCTTCTATTCATAATAGACTTGCACTCCATAGCCTTATGACCATATTTATTGCAAATGAAACAATAACCAAAGAATGCATAATTGAACCTATTTATGAAGCTCTGTCTTGCATGGAAAGGTCTTTCATACCTTCTTCTTTGAGATATGACTGGAATGAGATCTACTCCTTCAGGATCATCTAGATTTCCAAACTTTGCTTTCTCCAATTCTTTTCTGAGTGACAAGATTTCTTTCTCAAGTTTTGAGCATTCATTTGTCTTAGATTCAATTAGGGCTTTTTGTTCTTTGTTCTCTTTCCTTGCACATTCCAAGTCTTCAAGTGCATAAATAAGTTCACCTTCAAAATCAACTTCACATTCTTCTTCATTTATAGTCTTGTCAGAACCATCAGAGATTACCATGGCCATGAATAAGGACTCTCCTCTTTCATCATATGATGAGTAGTGATCTACTTTGTCACATCTCGTTTTTATGAACAATATAATTAATCTAGTTTAGTGAACAATTATTTTGATTGACTTTACTTTAAGTAATTTTGAGTACGTAGAGGAAATTATTATGAGTTATACTGAGGAAAATTGGAAATTGTTTTAAATATTGAATATTGATGTAATGATATGCTTCGGCTATGTTTTCGGAGACACTAACCTATTGACGTCGAATTGAGTGCAAATGGATGTAGTTACTCATCAAAGATGAGAGCATGGTTGAAGTATAGATGTTCTAGCCACTTGGCAAGAACTGATGGATAGATTACCTTGATGCAATCACACATATCACGTAGTTGCATATGCATTATTAAGTGGCATTGATTGCTTTAATTTGTAAATTTTAATCGTTTTCAAATGCATGATGTGATTATTTTAACTTAATATCTTTTTGAAATATATTCAATGATGTATTGTGTGTTATTTAAATAAATAATAAAATATTGTTTATAAGATGTTTGGAAGATGATATGATTCTTAAAAATAAATAAATATATTAAATTATATATATGTGTGTGTGTGTGTGTGTAATATTGCATTGCATTTCTCTTTTTGATTATTTAAATGGTTTTGTTTTAATTAAAATAGTTAAATAATATTAAAATTAGCATTATTATATTTAGAGTTTTGATAAAAGAATTAAAATGGGTTTCCTGTCACCCATGTGACAATAAGTGCAAAAGATATTATTATATTATTGTTTTAAATAACATTTTATTTTCTCCAAATTCTATTGGCCGAATTACCATGCAAACAAGAATGAGACTTCAGTTGTAAACTTAAAATAAGATCACCAAAAATAAGAGGGAGAAAATTTTGTTAAAAAGAGCAGATTGCTCAGTAGAAAGAACACCCACGAACTCTAGGCAGAAGGGCGAATTTGCAGTGACAGAAGCTTTTCTCTGACATCAGCAATTAAGAAGTTTTTAAAGCAACGACAAGAGGTTTTGTTTGGGGCGACATTAGCTACATAAACACATTCTCTACCAATGAATTTCTCTAGGTTTTTCCACTGTTCTTCCTTGCATTGTAATATTTCGATTTGGCTGTAAAATGAATGCTTTCTTTCTGCTATTTGGCAGGTGACTGAAATTGCTGGGTCGTCCCTATTCTTTTTATGATGGTCGTTGACTAATTTTTTTCTGAGTCGATCTCTTATTATCTTTTGCTTGTGCAACTTATAACATTTCTCTTATCACTATTCTAACCCAGATCGACTTCTTGTTGGCCATTTCCCATTATTTTGGCTGCATACGTTATTTTCTTGGTCGTTCTGCATATTTTTCTCTCTAGCCGCATGTTTTTTCTTGCTGGCCATCGACTTATTGAACAAGTTGGCTTCTTTTTCCTCTAACAAAAACCTCATACCTTACCTGTATCTAGCCGTCAAATGCATTGCTGAGTTTTCTTGTTTTGGGTCATTTAATTCATATGGTCGAATGGCTGCCTCCCTGAGTCATCTATATGGCTGACTGGATTGACCCAGTCATTTGTAACTTGCTTGTCTAAACTGTCTAAAACTAAGATGATAACCTTTTAATTGCATTTTGATAGAAAATCGATGGTAAAACCTTCAGATGGCCACCATAGACAATCATAACAGACCTTGGGTTGACTATAAATCTTTTATTTTATGCAAATTGGAAAACTGTATATGGGAAATCGACCTATTTTATTGAACAACAAATGTGAGAATAACTTTTAAAAGAAAAATGGATAAAATTGTTGTATCTTCCTAAAGACATATTCCTATACATTTTTCTAGTTTGAAACATGATTTTACTCCAAAGTTAGAATGATAGAAATCAGATCACAAACACAGTCTGTATTTATTATTTCTTTATTCTGTCACTACTCCTGCCATTAACATGACAGGAGGGTTAGTGAATAGTATATACAAACCTATTGATTAAAACTGAGTAGATCTTGCTACAACAAATGACAATAAGATTAAATAGAGATGGTAGACTTCTATATTATTTTACTAGACTACTGATGATAAAAACCTATTACATGTATATTCATGACCAGAAATTGATTAAACCATGATCTATGTTCATCTTTTATTTCTACAACAGCTCCTGTCGCAGTGGCGACAGGAGGACTATTTTTATTAATTTTATTATTTTATTCTACTTCCTGTCACAGAAATATCAGTAAGATAGATTAATATCTTAGAACGACTTTATTGAAGACATTGTGACTGTAATACAAGATTAGAAACTATATCGAATTGATAAACTTATGATTCCGATTGTATGACCAAAAGAAGGTTTATTGCTTGAAAGTGCATTTTTCTTTATTTGATGTTTTGGGAAAGGGATTGGATTGATTTATCAGAAATCTTGAACTTTGTGATTCTTTATTTATTTTCTTGCTTCTTGAGGAAAGAAGTAGTTTTTATATAGGAATGTATTGGGTTACTTTTGGGACTAGGATACCGAATGTGGATATTTAGAGATGGCTTTTCCTCTTTTCAGGAATTGACCAGGTTACTTAAATGATTAGATCTAATCAGAATGACATTGAAATAGATGTTTATTGTCTAGAAAACTTATTTATTGATATCTCTACCACATCCTGTTGTGAGACAATTTTCTTTTCATTACTTAGAATTGCACATTCAGACATCAGGGTTACATCAGGTGTTCCTTCTTGTAGTTGTTACTAGGTAGCTAGACATTTCGTGCAGGGTTGGGTTTCCTTCATTTCAAGAAGGGATCCGGGGAAGTGTAAGTACTTCATGGTTGGGTGGAAAAAGCACCTGAGCCATGTTCTTGTCTCTTGGTTTGTAGGTGGTGGACCACTTGGTTCATGCGGCTAGAGAGTGTATTGATTTATTTATTATTGATGTACTTATTTATTGTACCTATTTGGATGTATTATGGCATGTTTGCCAAAGGATTTATGTATAGTAATTCATAGTGCTTGTTACCTAGATTAAGCACGTGATTATGTAAGATTTATTGACATTGAGATTCATATTTATAAGATTATCTTTTATTTGAGATATTGTAATTAAGCGGATTAATTACATCTATTATCTTTGAAGGTTGTATCTAAGTGGATTATTTACTTCTTTTGATTTTGGTTATTGTGATGTTGTATTTAAGTAGATTATTTACTTCATTTACTTTTGAGTTGGTTTAAATGCTTTTACATGATTTGTGAGGCTTTACATACTTCTTCTGAGGAGCTATAGTCTTCTTTGGAAATGAGGTTCCTTTGGAAGTTGTTTCTTTTGAAACCCTTGCTGCTATTTTCATTTTATCTAAAAGGACATTTAGAAGCATAATGACCAACTTTTCCACATTTAAAACATTTGAAAGGTAACTTACCTTTATACTTGCATGAACCCTTCTTCAACTTTCTTACAAAGTTTGCTTCTTCTTCCTCCGATTCACTGTATGGACCAAATGTTTCTTCTATCCTCATAGCTTTGAAAGCAACTTCTCTTTTGGATGTACCTTGGACTTCATTTCTCATCTCATAGGCAGTGAGTGACCCAAACAACTCTTCCATGGTAGTCTTCAGATATTTGGCTTCTTCAATAGCAGAAACTTTTGAATTAAACCTATGAGGGAGAGTTCTCAAGACTCTCTTCACAACCACTGACTCACCCACATCTTCACCTAGCCCTCTGATTCCATTGACAACTTCATCCACATGGAGCAAATAGATAGAAATGTTTTCATCTTCTTTCATCCTTATATTCTCAAACATTGCTTTATAAGTTTGTGATATTGCTTGCTTGGTCGTCTTGCATTGCACTACCTGGACAAGCTCTGAACTAGTTAGATCACTTAAGAGAGAAATCTTGGCTTTAGCATTATTTTCATGGGCCTTCTTTTCATCCATATCTGTAATAGGATGAGAAGGTTTAGTATAAGAATCCATTGCAACTTTCAAAACATCATACCCTAGCGAGGTAAGATAAGCTTCCATCCTTACACTCTAGAAGTTATAGTTGGACCCATCAAATAGCGATGCCTTGTTAGAAGAAGAGGACTCTCTCTGAGCCATGTGTTGTACTCCAAGATCTACCTTCATCTGTTAGGTTGCACCAAGGAACTTATCTCCGATACCAATTGTTAGAACACTCTGATATACTAAGAGGGGGGGGGTGAATTAGTATATGCCACAAATTAATCCAATTCAACTTTATCTTCAAAAACTCTCTACTACCTTAAATAGATAAACATATAATGAAGAAATTCAAAATACGATCACACAACCACACAACCATAACACCAAATTTATGTGGAAAACCCCAGAAGGGAAAAACCACAGTGAGCAAGTTGCTTGGATCTACTATCCAAATCCAACCTCACAAATAAAATAGGTCTACAACAAGTTTTATGGGCCACAACCCAAAGAAAGCTACAACTCCCTAATAGATTATTTTATGGGCTCCAAACCAAAGGAAGCTACAACTCCCTGATACACAGTTTTATGGGCTCCAACCCAAAGGAAGCTACAACTCCCTAAAGTGCTGCAACACTTACAAGAAGAGGCTCCAACCTCTGTACCAAAACACTTGACAAATCCTACTAGTTCAATCACCTCAGCAATAATAACTTATTTCACACTAACAAATGACTTCAACACCTCTACTCAAACCACTATGCTATCTTCAAAACACTTCCACAACACAACACATCACAACCTCTGTTATGAATCATGCATTATAGTCACTAGATTTCCTTCTCAGCTTCTAGATCACTTATCTCCTTCACACACACATACTCACTCTTCACACTCATACATACATCCTCGCACACTCTCATACACTCTCACACTTTGCAACAAACTTGATCTTTCATTTATATCCTCTGTAAGTCTTCAAAACATCATCTTTGTCAGCCAAGATGAAATGTGTATTAGGAAACATGCAACGACTAGAACATGTCATCCTTCAAGTCATCAACGATAATATAGGAGACAAATCTCATTGTACAGGTCATACCAAGTGATAACCAAGACCTATTTTATCTTAGCACACATCTCAAAGCTGGTGCATACTTCTAAACATACAACGTAAACACTTACACTCACCAAGTTGGCATCACAAACATTCATTCTTCCTTGCATTTAGCTCTAGACCTAAAGCGGTACTAGAGATACCAACTAACATCATGTAAATCACTTTACAAACATTACATGACTTGCAAAAACATTCTCATACACTCCTTTCACAACTTTATGCTGACACAAACTCTCAAACATTGATGTCGGTATCCCTAACATACTTTGATTACACAGTATTAATATAGAACATTGAAAAATAGTCTTGCCAAGTACTCCTCAACACCTAAAACTTGAAATGAACAAACATACAGACAATCTATACTTATCCTTCAAATAACAATGCCAAATATCATAATGCGGTGAAATGCAGTGGCTTTCACTTTCTCCTTCTGACAACCCTAATCAGCAACAAGAATTGTCTCAACTCACCAAATGTCGGAGAACCTCTGTGGTACATTCTATCATTTGAAACTTGAATATAACATACCTCTTATATGTATCTGACTATTGTTAAAACTGCAAGAACACATATTCAAATGTAGAGAAATGTGGAGCATTATACTGTCTCTTTGTGATTGCAACAACATAATACCACTATCTTCATTCTGCTAGTTCTGGAAAGTTCTGCAGTAACTTTTATTCTCTGAAATCAGGATCATGCATACTTCACATCTATCTCTGTCTAACCTCCAAACCACAAGGCCATATCTTCAAATGCAAAGGAATGCAGAGCATTCTCCTGATCTTCTTCAATGTAACTTCTTTTGCCTTTGACAGTTTGAAAATTATACATTTTCTTTCATGTCTCATGCAATGCTTTTCAGTAAGAGGCAATGAATACAACATTCACAACACCATAGACAACACTCATTCATCAAGAACAAGAAACCACATCTTCATGTTAGCATAACCTTCAACATGACAAATTTCACCTCACAATTCCTTTGTCTACTCCTTTCAAATGCTCCTTTGTCTACTCCTCTGATCACTTACTCTTTTGACACCATTGATCACCACTCTATTGACATCAATGACAACATATGCAATAATCTCCCCCTTTGTCATTAATGGAAACACTAACCTGATATGCAAATTTTCTCCCCCTTTGATGTCAAGGGCAAAGGGCTAGTGGTCTTCCTCTTTACCTGCAAAAACATACAAGCTCCCCCTATCTGTGCAATCCTTGTCATCCTCCTTAGTCTCTTATCTACCTGCTCCCCCTGAGAGGTAGCCACCATCAATCCATGGATAAAGAATATACATTGAGTTCCCCTTGGATAGATGCACCGTCTATACATCTAGTTAGGAGGGGCAACAACTCCTAACTTATGTCTAAGATATTCAAATGCATCCTTAGAAAGTGCCTTTGTAAAAATGTCTGCAACCTGATCCTTTGTAGGCACATATTCCAATTTTACCTCTTGATTTGCAGCCTTCTCTCTTAAGAAGTGATACGTGATAGATATGTGCTTGGTTTTAAAATGCATCACCAGATTCTTTGAAATATTGATGGCACTTATATTATCACATAGAATAGGAATGGGCTCATCATACATTACCTTGATATCTTTTGATGTTTGCTTCATCCGCAACACTTGAGTGCAACAAGATCCTGCAACAATATACTCTGCGTCTGTTGTTGATAAGGAAACTAAATCCTACTTCTTACTAAACCATGAGACCAATCTGTCTCCCAAAAAGAAAGCTCCACCACTGGTACTTCACCTATCATCAACACTTCCAGCCCAATCTACATCAATATATGCACTCAGGGAGAAATCATTACCTTTTTGATACCATAGTCCAAAATCTAGAGTGCTCTTCAAATATCTGAAAATTCTTTTGACTGCCTTCACATTTGTCTCTTTTGGATCAGCTTGAAACCTTGCAACCATGCAAACAACTTGCATAATGTCAGACCTTGATGCTATTAAGTATAGTAGGCCCCCAATCATGGACCTATACAAAGTTTGATCATCCTGATGTGACTCATCATCTTTACTCAAATGACAACCTGTTACCATAGAAGTACTCACTGGTTTGCAATCTTCCATACCAAACTTCTTCAACATCTCCTTGGCATACTTTTCTTGAGAGATAAATATACCTTCAACTAATTGAGCAGTTTGGAGTCCAAGAAATAATAATAGCTCACCTATCATAGAAATTTCAAATTCCTTTTGCATCTTACACATTTCATCATTGCCACCAAAGATTATATCATCAACATACACTACTACTATCAATATTTTCTCATTCTCAATTTTGATGTATAGATTGCTATCTGTGGTACCTTTCTTAAAGCCCTGCTGGAGTAAATACTTGTCTAGACTTGCATACCAAGCCTTGGGGGCTTGTTTGAGACCATATAAGGCCTTCTTAAGTTTGCATACGATGTTCTGATCTTCTAATAGTTGAAATCCTTTTGGTTTCTCTATTTAAACTTCCTCTTCTAAGTCACCATTCAAGAAAGTAGATTTGTCATCCATTTGATATACCTTGAAGTCCCTGTGAACTACAAATGCAAGAGACATCCTGATTGCTTCCATTCCTGCCACTGGAGCAAATGTCTCCTCAAGGTCAATTCCTTCCACTTGTGAATAACCTTTACAAACCAATCTTGCTTTGTTTCTAACCACTTCTCCATCTTCATTCAATTTATTTTTGAACACCCATTTTTTCCCTATCACATTTTTGTTTGCAGGTCTTGGCACTAATTCCCAAGTCTAATTTTTCTCTATTTGATTTAGTTTTTCTTCCATTGCTTGGATCCATCCTTCATCCCTGCTAGCATCAACAAAAGTTTTAGGTTCTATCTTAGACAACAAAGAGAAGTTTACCTATTCATTTTCCCTTGCAAATTTTCTTCTAGTATGCACTCTTTCATTCTTGTATCCAATCATCTGATCTTCTGAGTGGTTCTTCTGAACATACTTGGTAGGAGTCTTGGTGACCTTATCTTGTGTATCTTCCTTTTCTTCAACTTCTTCTTCTTCTTCTTCTATGCAAGTAGATTCATCTGAATAGTAATCTTCTTGCTCATATGTGATTGGATGTGACTCTTCATCAACTCTAGCATTTTCACTCTCAACTATCTTCCTCAGTCTTTTATTGTAGCACTTGTAAGCTTTGCTTCTAGTTGAGTATCTAAGAAAAATTCCTTCATCAAATCTTGAGTCAAACTTTCCCAAACCTTCTCCATCTCTTTTGATGTAGCATTTGCTTCCAAAAACACTGAAATACTTGACAGAAGTTGGTCTTCCATTCCATAGCTCATATGGTGTCTTGGTGTTGTTCACTCTTAGTTGTCCTTTGTTAAGAATATAGACATTAGTATGGACTTCCTCTTTCCAATATACATTAGGCAGCTTGGCTTCATTCAATATTGTTCTTGCCATCCCCTGGATAGTTCTATTCTTCCTTTCCACTACTCCATCTTGTTGAGGAGTTCTTGTAGCAGATAGGTGCCTTTTTATTCCATGTTCTTCATAATATTCCTCAAATTCATTTGATGTAAACTCACCACCTATATAAGACCTTAAGCACTTGATTCTGGAATTCATTTCATTTTCAACCATGGATTTGAAAATCTTAAACCTACTAAAAGCTTTTGATTTCTCTTTAAAAAATGTGACCCATGTCACCCTAGAGTAAACATCAATGAGCAACATAAAATACCTCTCACCTTGGAGACTCTTTGTCTTGGTAGGACCACACAAATCAGTATGAATCAATTCCAATGGCCTTGTAGAAGAATACTCCTTGGTCTTGAATCTTATCCTTGTTTGCTTCCCAACCTGACATTCCTTGCACAAGATGCTTGCAGGCTTGATAATCTTTGGCATGCCTCTTATTGCTTGTATGGAACTAATCTTCACAAGATTGTCAAAGTTTATATGTCCCATCCTTTTGTGCCACAACCAACATTCATTTGTTTGTCCTAAAGATAACTTCTTCCATTAACACCCTTTAGGTTTTACAAGTTGTTTTCTATCCTAGAGCCTTATGCTACCAGTTTACCTGAATTTGCTAATTTCACATCCTTGTTCATGAAATATGAGATTGTATCCTTTGCTGCACATTTGACTTACATTGAGAAGGTTGTGCTTGAGACCTTATACATATAGAACATCTTCTATTTTAGATTTTCCATCAATACTTATGGTTCCCTTTCCACAAATCTTTGCAGATGAATTATCTCCAAACTTGACCACTCCACCATTCCACTTAACAAGATTGATGAATTTGCTCTTATCACCTATCATGTGGCTTGAACAACCACTATCTATTACCCAGAGATTTGTTTGCCCTTGAGTATGAAATGGTTTTTGGACAATCATTGAATTTTCAACCTCATTGTTTGTCTCATGTCTTTTGGACGTATCACTCTCCTTATCTTTCTCAGTAACATCTACCATCTAAGTTTTTGATTTTGCTAATCCACTTTTGCAATATCTTGCTATATGTACAACATTTTTGCAAATATGATATCACATTGACATCCACTAGAAAAGCAAGAGGATTCCTATTTACAAAATTTCTTCTATTCATACTAGACTTGCACTCCATAGCCTTATGACCATATTTATTACAAACGAAACAATAACCAAAGAATGCATAATTGAACCTATTTATGAAGCTTTGTCTTGCATGGAAAGGTCTTTCATACCTTCTTCTTTGAGATATGACTGGAATGAGATCTGCTCCTTCAGGATAATCCTGATTTCCAAACTTTGCTTTTTCCAATTCTTTTCTGGGTGACAGGATTTCTTTCTCAAGTTTTGTGCATTCATTTGTCTTAGCTTCAATTAGGGCATTTTTTTCTTTGTTCTCTTTCCTTGTACATTCCAAGTCTTGAAGTGTAGAAATAAGTTCACCTTCAAAATCAACTTCACATTCTTCTTCATTTATAGTCTTGTGAGAACCATCAGAGATTACCATGGCCATGAATAAGGACTCTCCTCTTTCATCATTTGATGAGTAGTGATCTACTTCTTCTGAGGAGGTACAATCTTATTTGGAAAGGAGGTTCCTTTGGAAGTTGCTTTTTTTGAAACCTGTACTGCTATTTTCATTTTCTCTAAAAGAACATTTAGAAGCATAATGACCAACTTTTCCACATTTAAAACATTTGAAAGGTAACTTACCTTTATACTTGCCTAAACCTTTCTTCAGCTTTCTCACAAAGTTTGCTTCTTCTTCCTCTGATTCACTATATGGACCAAATGTTTCTTCTCTCCTCATAGATTTGAAAGCATCTTCTCTTTTGGATGTACCTTGGACTTCATTTCTCATCTCATAGGCAGTGAGTGACCCAAACAACTCTTCCATGGTAGGTTTCTTTAGATCTTTGGCTTCTTCAATAGCATAAACTTTTGAATCAAACCTATGAGGGAGAGTTCTTAGGACTTTCCTCATAACTAGTAACTCACCCACATCTTCACCTAGCCTTTTGATTCCATTGATAGCTTCATTCACTCAGAGCAAATAGTTAGCAATGTTTTCATCTTCTTTCATCCTTGGATTCTCAAGAATTGCTCTATAAGTTTGTAATCTTGCTTGCTTTACACTATCAATTCCTTCATAGAGATTTTTGTGTTTATCCCATATCTCCTTGGTTGTCTTGCACTGCACTACCTTGACAAGCTCTAAACTGGTTAGACCACTTTAGATATCATTCTTGGCTTTAGCATTATTTTCATGGGCCTTCTTCTCATCCAGATCTGTAATAGGATGAGCAGGTTCAGTATAAGCATCCATTGCAACTCTCCAAACATCATACCTGTTGGTGCCTGCATGAGCAGTCAGTTTTCAAGCATATAAACATGTAGGCACCCTCCCTAAAAATCCAAAAAATATTCTAAGTCTCTGGGCCTCCTCAGCTTTTTTTTTCAACTGCCGCATCATATTTTCTTTGAGGAAGAGGTCATCATCATGATATTTCTGAAAGAGGGGGTGATATTTTCATATCTGAATCACCCGAATGTATGTTTGTTCCAGCATCATGATGATGCTGATATCAGGGAGATATCCGCTTGTCGGCTTCATGCATTATCCAGTGCGGGGTGATCATTTCAAATATCTGTCATACTCATATATCGCCCCAATGTTTCAGTGAAGCTACAGTGCAGCATGATATTTGTGCATCAGGACGATATTTCCAAATATCCGGTCATCTTCCGAATATCATCCTGATGCCGATATGGTGGTGACGTCATCAAGGTCTGGAGGGTCATATTGCTAACACTAAGTCATTTTATGGAGATCCCCCAATGTTGTGAATATGACGATGACATCATCTGGATATTTGGAGGTGTGCAGTAGGCAGGATATGGCGATGACATCATCCGGATATGAGAGTTGCGTGGTATGCAGACGGGTGATGGTGACATCATCAGGACATGATGATGATGTCATCAGGATTTTTGAAGGCATCGGCGAGACCATGGGCATCAGCAAAGGAGTTTTGTGCTGGCCCGATGGTCTATCTCTGGCCGATGGAGCAGATTGTAAGGTAGGCATCGGTGAGACAATTGAGATCGATGAGAGATTTGTGGGGTTGGCCGATGGCCTAAGTCTTGGCGATGGGTATTTGGTGGATGGTCATGTGTCGAGCGTAGCAAAAGGCGCTCGACATCTATTGAGCTTGTGGCCATGTTTTTAAAGTGTTGAGGTGGTCTTCTCACCGTCCATGTGGGATTAATGTTCCTGCATAACTTGAAACTTCAGTAAATTACATTTTGGCGGGAACTTCTATTTGAATGCTGCGACGGTTTCCAAGTGAAACACGGGTGGTTGAGCCATCAATGGGCGATGGTACAAATGGTGAAGCTGTCTAATTATGAATGAAGATCCCAGATGATGGCGCAGGGCTCGAGGTCTTTTCTGTCTACTGCGGCAATAACTTCTGAGCGCCATTCCTTCTGAGATTTGTATTTGGCGAGATTTTTGGTCAACCATGTAATTATTGCTAGGGGTGCACTTTCTGGCCGATATAGGTAGACTGTGTTACCATTGTTTAGGTGGTTGAAGGCTTGAGGCATTTTTGTGTAAATAATGAAGAACAGGGCATGATCTTGGCTGTTTTATCCCATTTTGGAGTTTATGAGTTGCAACATGAATGTATTTTGCACATATTTTCAGTTTCAGTGTTAATGTTATATGAAAAATGCTTATTGCATGTGTCTATCTGCTTGTCTCCATTTGCTGCATGTTATTCTCCTTCTTTTGAATCTGGTTGCATGTCAGCAGGGATATCTGTAAGTAGAGGCAGTTAGATACCCATTCTTGGGTGATGTTTGTAAGGCAAGCATCAGTCCAACCCCCTGAAACTCGAGTGAAAGTTGCAAACCATCTGTTGTATACGTCTAGTTGACTCCTTGCCCAATGGATAGGCACCAGTCTGCTCCTGGATGAGTAGTTATGAGCCAAAACCCCTCGTCTTGCATCCAGGACATTATGTCCACCCATTTCATCACTTCCACCTGTTAGTTGTAGGAGTAGGAGTAGGAAACCCCTGCATGCTCTCATACCTAACCAGACATTATGTCCAAGAATGTTGCCAACCTTGTGATTTGTTACACAAAACTTGGTCCATACATGAGAGTATTCTGCCTGTTGCTGTCAAGTTAAATCCTTTTGTCATTGAGCTAGTCAAGGTCATACTTTTATTAAATAGGGACACCCCCCTCGGTGCGGCAGAACCAGAAGAGAAGGGGAGGAGCTCACGCAACCTCCTGTATTTAGTTGGCTGAATCTGCCTGTGCATTAGAAGTGGCAAACCCTAATGCTGATTCAGAAGAAAAACCAACAATACCCTAGTAAGGTAAGATAAGCTTCCATCCTTACACTCCAAAAGTTATAGTTGGATCTATCAAATAGCGATACCTTGTTAGAAGAAGAGGACTCTCTCCAAGCCATGTGTTCTACTCCAAGATCTACCTTCAACTATTAGGCTACACCAAGGAATGTAGCTCTGATACCAATTGTTAGAACACTCTGATATACTGAGAGGGGGGTAAATCAGTATATGCCACATATTAATCCAATTCAACTTTATCTTCAAAAACTCTCTACTACCTTAAACAAATAAACAAATAATGAAGCAATTCAAAACACAATCACAGAACCACACAACCATAACACCAGATTTACAAGGAAAACCCTAGACGGGAAAAACCATGGTGAGAAAGCTATTTGGATCTACTGTCCAAATCCAGCCTCACAATAAAATAGGTTTACAATAAGTTTTATGGGCTACATCCCAAAGGAAGCTACAACACCCTAATACGTTGTTTTATGGGCTCCAACCCAAAGGAAGCTACAACTCCCTAAAGTGATACAACACTTACAAGAAGAGGCTCCAACCTCTGTACCAAAACACTTAACATATTATGTTGGTTCAATCACCTCAGCAGTAGCAACTTCTTTCATATTGACAAATGACTTCAACACCTCTGCTCAAACCACTCTACTATCTTCAAAACACTTCTGCAATAGAACATAACACAACCTCTATTATGAATCATGCATTACAGTCACCAGATTTCCTTCTCAACTTCTAGATCACTTATCTCCTTCACACACACATACTCACTCTTCACACTCGCACATACATCCTGGCACACTCTCATACACTCTCACACTTTGCAACAAATTTGATCTTTCATTTATATCCTTCGCAAGTCTTCAAAACATCATCTTTGTCAGCCAAGATGAAACGTGTAACATGAAACATGCAATGACCAGAAGATGTCATCCTTCAAGTCATCAGTGGTAATGTAGGAGACAAATCCCATTGTGTGGTTCATACCAAGTGATAACCAAGGCCTATTTTATCTTAGCACACATCTTAAATCTGGTGTATACTTCCGAACACATGGCACAAACATTTACACTCACCAAGTCAACATCACAAACACTCATACTTCTTTGCATTTAGCTCCAAACTTAAAGTGGTACTAGAGAGACCAACTAACATCATCTAGATCACTTTACAAACATTACATGATGTGCAAAAACATTCTCATACACTCCTTTCACAACTTCATGCTACTTCATGCTAACGCAAATTCTCAAACACTGATGTCGGTATCCCTAACATACTCTGATTACACAGTCTTAATATAGAACATTGAAAAATAGACTTGCGGTACTCCTTAACACCTAAAACTTGAAATGAACAAACATATAGACAATATTAACTTATCCTTCAAATAGAAAAGCCAAATATCATAATGCAGTGAAATGCGGTGGCTTTCACTTTCTCCTTCTAACAACCCTAATCAACAACAAGACTTATCTCAACTCAACAAACTCCAGATAACCTCTGTGGTACATTATATCATTTGAAACTTGAATAAAACATACCTCTTATCTATAGCCAACTATCCTTCAAGCCACAAGACCACATCTTCAAATGTGGAGAAATGTAGAGCATTATACTATCTCTTTGTGACTGCAACAACACAATACCATTGTCTTCACTCTACTAGCTCTGGAAAGTTTTGCGGTAACTTTTATTCTGAAATCAAGATCATGCATACTTCACATCTATCTATGTGTAACCTCCAAACCGTAAGGCCATATCTTCAAATGTGGAGGAATGTGGAGCATTCTCTTGAGCTTATTCAGTGCACTTCTTATTCCTTTGACAATTTGAAACTTTATACATTTTCTTTCATGTCTCATGCAGTACTTTTTAGTAAGAGGCAATGAATACAACATTCACAACACCATAGACAACACTCATTCATCTAGAACAAGAAACCACATCTTCATGTTAGCAGAACCTTCAACATGACAACTTTCACCTCACAATTCCTTTGTCTGCTCATTTGAACTACTTCTTTGTCTGCTCCTCTGATCACTTACTCTTTTGACACCACTGATCACCACTTTGTTGACATCAATGACAACATATTCAATAATCTCCCCACTCATCATAAAGTTCCACACATTCATTATATGATTGGAATAGTGTAATATTGATGGGTGAATATTTTGTCTTTAAATCACTAAAGGCAAAATGGTTATATCAACCACAATGTGATGAGATATTATCTCTCCTCTCAGCAAGGGGAGGCTCCCTTTTATTGCCAAATACAAACTAATAACTATTACAAACTTACACTAAATACTAACTTTGGGGTGATTTTATATCATCCATTTCTCTTTTTTTTCAGAAATGATGTTTACCATTCTCAATATGAAATTCAACACAAAAGGACAATTGAAACAATGCCAGTATATTAAAACTACGAAGAAACAAACGAAAGCACAAAGTTTCTCATTGTTTCTTATGCCAATTGAAAATGAAAGATTTCAGAATAGAGTGTAGCCCAAAGTCTTCAATATATGCCAAGATAATATAACACGATCACGAACAATAACTTGTAGCCCAAAGTCTTCAAGTTACTTCTCATTCACAAACTTAAATGGAAATTCCAAATATGATATAGCAGCACAAAGTCTACAAAATCAGCTTTGAATCACCTTTCAAACACTTGATTTCCACACTCACAATTCAAACATTCATACAAGATAATGTAACAAAAAGGACATAAGAACAATTCTATAACATTACAAACTTGCTCCAAGACAAAGATTGGATGCCAACTTGCTTCTTGATATTGCTTGAAAACTGATTTACAAAATAAGCTCAAAGTCTCAAATTGCTCTTCAAAAGGTAGCGCTTCGCTTCAATAGACAAAAGATGAAAATTACAATAGAGGCCCTCTTTATTTATAGTGAGAGGCCATGAGAAAATCTAGGAAAATCTAACTACTTTGACTTATTCAATATAGGAGTCCTTATTGATTTGGGACTTTTTATATTTTTACATGTAATTATATATGGAAAAAGTACATGTAAAAGTATCCAAAACTACTAACAAAGTACATATGAAAATATAGAAAATAAAATAAAGCATGACAACTAGCATCAACTTGCATCTCCATTCTTCTTCAGATGAGCATCATATATAGTGAATGCCGCTTGCATCCCATAGCTATTAGGACTAGCAGTGTTCCTAAAAATTACTCAAGCTTTAATCACTACATCTTTCACTGTTGTGGTCGCCTTGTTGTGACTGTTCAACTTGGATTTAAGATTATCCAGTGTTAACTGATTATCTAGAATATTATCTAGAGAGGCAACTAAGAAAGCTTTGTCTTCAAACTCCCTTTGAAACATATTCTTAAACTCTTGAATCATTTCATCAGTAGGAAGAAAATGATGATCTTCAGATGTTAGCTTGCATGGGAGCTCCTCCAATTTGTCTAGCAGATCAACATCACTTTCTTCGCTGAATTCCCTAGCACTCTCCAAGTCTTTGATAAACTCTTTTAGAACATTACTCTGATAAATTAATGATTCTTTAGTGTCCACATAAGACTCATAATTTGAAACAATGCCAAGTGATATCAGAGTTGTTGTTTTCAACTTTTTCATCTCAGTCCACTTCTCAAGGCTTTCATCTAAATACTTAATGTCTTGAGAAATGACATCCACTAACTCATCCAATACAACTCTTATTTTTTCCATTTTGCTTGTCTTCTCAGTTGTACTGGTAAGAAGAGACACTCCTTATACATGCATTTTATCAAGGTATTCTTCAATATCTCTTCCCTTGACATGAGTCTTCTTTGCCCTCTGAATAAAAGGATCTTTAACCGTGATCGCCTCAAGTGTGATTGACTCAGATGTCAAAGTAATTTTTCTCACCACTAAAACCAACTGCTCTGCTTTTGTTTTGTACTACTCTTTCATCTCCCTTTCATGATCAAATTTCAAAAATAAGGAATTGAGCGTAGACTGAACATCAGCTTTGGCTCTTTCATGTGCGATCTTCCCAAGTTCAATCCTGGAAATAGAATAGTCACTCATGCTAAAATTATCAATAGTTGTATCTCGTGGCAGATGTGTAATTTCCACATACTTGTGGCCTTTGTCTTCTAGTAGCCGATAAAGAGTCTTGGGCTTCTTTTGCGTCTTTGCCTTCACTAGCATTAACTTTCCAAAGTCAAAGTTATCTTGGGAGATGGCCTACTTTTTCCTCTTAGGAGTGTAGGCTGAGAGCCACGGAGGAAGCATTGATGTACTAACATTTGGATTTGACCCCATTGCCGGTGTAGAAAGAATTGTACTTAGACTTGTGGTGGTAACAATTGGAGGAGTATTTGTAAACGCAGCACCTGACATATTCACATCAACAGTCTACTTAGCACCTAAAACAAAATGATAAAAAATGATTGAATCACCAATATCATAGGAAGGTGAAGACAAGCTCATAATAGACCATGAAGAATGAAGAGCAGCATCAAAAGCAATCTTAGGACTATCAAAAATCTTCCTAGAAGAAGATGGTGACAAGCTAGAAGACAGAACAATAATGGGAGACAATGGGGTTATAGGAGGAATAGGCAAATAAACTAAAACAAATACAGTAGGTTGAGGGGAAGAGACTTTAGTTTCTTGTGACACATCTCTTTGCAGAGACATGGCTGCATCCTGTAGATTTTCTTGATCATCTCCCTCTTCCTTCTCCTATTCATCTTCCTTTTCTCCTGAAGACTTGCCCTCAATGTCCATTTCCTCTACAATAGGTTCTTCAACATCCTATTCATCAACCTCCAATTCTTTAGCACTAGATTTCTCTTTTGTCACCTTGGCCTTATCTCCTTTGGACACAAATTTAATCCTAGGATTGGGAGCCTTGGATGCACTGGGACTATCACTTTTGTTCTTGGTCCTTGACTCGGCTTTCTTCCCTGTTTTCTCTAAGGCATCCTCTTCAGAACTAGTTATGAAGTCCTTCAAGGGTATACCCTTGCTTTGAAGCCACATATTGGTATTAGCCAAAATTGTTTCAAACCTCTTTCTCAAAGAAGTTAACTCCTTTGACCATTGCACAGCAGGCAAGGGAGAATTTGCAATTTGCTCAGTAACATATTTAGGACTAACAACATCCTCATTATCCACCATCCCCTCTGGAATATCAGCCAAGCCCAAATATTCAATTTGACTTAAAGTCAACCTGTTGTAATCTAGCTTCCTAATATCCTCTTCTGTTCTCAAGTCAACCCAAATATCCTCCACCATCAACTCATGAAATTGAGTTTTCCTCTTGATCTTATCTTTCACTCCCTGATAATCTAATTTGGGTCTTCTCTTGAATTGTTTCATGGTAACCATTTGCATCTCAGTTTCCATTGCCTTGGCTTTTGTAGCAGTTGCAACAGAATACCTACCAATTTCAATAGGAAACTTGAATCTAGGCTTCCTCAATTCCATCTGTTTGTTATGAACAACAATCATTTGCCAAAACAACTCCATCAGGACAATTTTATCAAAAGGGAACTTTGGCAACATATAGGGATACCCTTGATAATAGCTAACTCTTAGAAATGTGAAAGTTGAAAACTAAAGAAATAAGCAACCAAAACCATTCACCACTGTCCAAGCATCATCAGAAACTCTCCTTTACTCAAATTAAGGATCAAAGAGGCACAGGAAAACAACAAAGAAGGAATCATTCACCTTTCTGAAATGACAAATTGAGCCTTTCAAGGTTAGTTGAGGATAATACTGATAAACTGGTACAACTCTCCTATCTCCATAAGATGTCAAGCTTGGAAATCTTCTCATCGAAGTTGTTGCATATACAAGGTATGATGTCATGTAGAACTTTGATGTAGTTGACACCTTGACAAATTGCTCATGAAGGGCATTGCTAATCTATTCTTCCCAAAAAATATTCTGTTTACCCTAAACTATGATCTTGATGTAAGGATACATCCATTCATGGAAGGTAAAAGATGAAGGTAGACCTCTAACTGTGCTGAGAAGAGTTATCAAGTCACTAATTTCCTCTACAAAGTCACTCCTGGAAAAACTCTTAGGCCATCTGGATAAATTTGGTCTAGCAGTTTTCAACCATTTAGTATTGATCACCCTTTTGGCTTTTTCCACATCTTTATCATATTCTCTCTGGGCAATGCTGAAGTCTAGCTCTGCAATATCCTCTGCACCAGGATACATGAAAACTTTATCCAAAAACTCAACATCTAGTCTCATAATCACGTTTCCATGAGCATCCATCATTGTCCTGTTATCCTTGTTATAAAAATGAGCAACTTGGAGAACAAATTCAGTATTTTATGCAGCAACAGGAAAAGAAGCAACCAAATGGATATTGCTCTTGATAATCCTTTGCATGTGGTGGCTAGTTTTATCTGACTTTGTCTTTTCCATGAATTCAGCCATATCAACATGGCCAATCTTTGTGTCCCTTATGTTGGTTTTTCTTCTGAATCAACATTAGGGTTTGCCACTTCTGATGCACAGGTAGATTCAGCCAATTGAATACAGGAGGTTGCGTGAGCTCCTCCCCTTCACTTCTGGTTCTGCCGCACCAAGGGGGTTGTCCCTATTTGATAAAAGTATAACCTTGACTAGCTCAATGACAGAAGGATTTAACTTGACAGCAACAGGCAGAATACTCTCATGTATGGACCAAGATTTGTGTAACAAATCACAAGGTTGGCAACATTCTTGGACATGATGTCTGGTTGGGTATGAGAGCATGCAGGGATCCTAATCCTACTACAACTAACAGGTGGAAAGATGAAATGGTTTGATTTGATTTTTGGATGCAAAGCTGTACATGGTATATAACCTCAACACAGAGCTAGATTGGTGCCTATCCAGGGCTTGGAGTCGGTAGACATACACCTGTGAATGATCAGCATGAACAACTAAAACTAGATTTCAGGGGGATATACATGATATCTACCTTACAGATATCTCCCAATACAGAGTGTTAAGCTGTCTATTCTTATGGCATCCCTATTGCAGTATACCCTTCCCAATATTCAATCTAAAAATAGTTTAATCTACCCCTTGAGCAGAAGTTAAAAGATTAAACATTCAACACAGGAATTCTATGTTCTAGAATCTCAGACATTCCTTGAATGCCTGGACTCAGAAGAAAGATACATGCAAAACTAGAGACAGAATCAGCATAACACATGCAAACATAGCATTATTCATATAAAATTGACCATGAAATCAGTGGATTCATGCACAAACGTACAACAGGAGATACATAAACTCGCAAGTTTTGCTGCACAGAGTGACCAAAACCAGTTGTATCTTATTACAGAGCCAAAATGTCCAGTTTTCAACAACCACAAAAATGGTAACACAGTCTGCCTATATTGGCCAGAAAGTGTACCCGCAGCAATTAATTACATGGTCAAAAATCAAAAATCTGCTAGATACAGACTCCACAAAGGAATGGCGCTCAGAAGTTATTGCAGCAATAGATAAGAGAAGCCACGAGCCCTGCGCTGCCATCTGGGAGTCTTCACTCAAAAATCGGGCGACATGACTATTCAACAACTCGCCCATGCCCCTACTACAGTCGCCATTAAAGGCCTCAACCACCCGCGGCCTACCTGGAAACCGTCGCTGCGTTCAAATGGAAGTTTCCTGCCAAAACGCCCTCTTCGCAGGCTCAAACTACACAGGGGAATAATCCCACATGCACGGTGCCGAGACCACACTAGCACTTTATAAACATAGCTGCATGCATAATAGGTGTCGAGCGTTTTGCCGCGCTCGACACACGACCCTTCGCCAAAAGCCCATCGGCCAAATCTACACCATCGGCTTGCCCCAAAAACCTCTCGCCGATCTCAATCGTCTCACCGACGACACCTTCGCAAGCCTCTGTCGGCCAGACATAGTCTATCGGCCAGCCCAAAAGCTTCCTTGGCCGATAGACCAACTCTCCCTGATGGCCACCAAAACACCCTCATCGGCAAAACCTCCACTGTCGGCCCAACATATGCCCGTTCACCCGACAGTCTATGTCATGCCGATGACCGTTCCAAATCCCTTGTTGCCAAGACATAGACCATCGGCACACCAATGAAAGCTCCCACCGACCTCAAAAGTCCTGCCGATGCCTACCTTCACATTCCCCATCGGCCAGAGATAGACCATCGAGCCAGCACAAAACTCCTTTGCCGATGCCCATGGTCTCGCCGATGCCTTCAAAAATCCTAATGACGTCATCATCATCTCCTGATGATGTCACCATCACCCGTCTGCATACTGTGCAACTCTCATATCCGGATGACATCATCGCCATATAAGCGCCGGGGTGATATTAGTAAGATAACCTGATATTTTGAAATATCACCCCCCAAACAAAATATCATGATGCACTGTAAACCGGACGATGATGATGACCCCTTTAACTCAAAGAACATCAGGGTGCACTGTAGCTCTACTGCAGGATCGGGATGATATCCAAACATCACCCGATATTGAAACAAGATGATCCTGATGACAAATCTGGTCGATAGAAAATCATGATGATGCTGACCACCTTAGAGAAAATATGATGCTGCTGTTGAAAAATGCTGAGGAGGGCCAACACTTAGGAAATTTTTTTGGATTTTTTGGGAAGGTGCCTGCATGAAAATTGCTAAATAAACTGACAGTCAATTCAGGCACCAACAGTGGCTCTGATTGGGGACGTGCAGGTGCAAGACTGCAGCGAGAACCCCAGATCTCTGGGATGCAGACCAGTCCCCTATCCATTGGGCACAGAGTCAAACTTGCACCAATATGCATCACCAAACATATTTTTAAAATAAACATGGTGGCCCAGGGCCACCAAAAAGGAAAAACCAGACTTTTCCTTTGTCAAACACCTGATTTTATTTTGATTTCTTCAAATGAAGCCTAAAAGCATTTAACTGTCTGCAGCAAGCCCCTTGGCAATTATTTGTGCTGCTGCTCATTTCTTTTTCTTCAACAAATCTACAGCTAGCTTCATCAGCATATATAATTATCAGTTATAGAATGTCATCATCATATGAGTCACTGATGTTGCTTGGAAAAATAATAGACTCACATGAAACAAATGAATCCACATCAGAATTTTAACCTTCCTCAAAAAATAAGAGCTCCTCTGTATCAAACATGCAATATTCAGGCACAAGCAACATCTCATAATCAAATTTATCTTGATGAACATATAGATATCCATCATCATCATGCACGGCAGTTTTGTCATTAATGTCCACCTGAAATGTCTCAAGAGAAGGCAGAAATAACTCAGAATGTAGCCCTACACTGAAAGCTTCATAGTCACCCCTGCAATCAACACTATCCCCAACTGTATGAGCACACACATCTGTAATTTTCCCATCCACCTCTGAATAGTGACCTTGTTTTTTATCTTCACCAGTGCCCTGATAATCAAAAGCAAAGTTTTCAACCTCTGCACTATGAAGGTGGCCAAAATCTTCAAGGAAACATTCATAATCAGCATCCAATTATATTTCATCATCTGAAAGGCTCACATATGCATCTGAATGCTGGCAATCACTAGCATATTCACTGCCATCCCTTGAATCAATGTTTTCTATATTCAGAGTGAAGCTCTGCATATCCACTTCATATAAATAATCAGGCATAACTGGGATATGCACATTGTTGCAAGACACAATTTCATGTATGTCTCTCATTTGATCAATTGGAGGGCACCTTGTGTCTGCAGGCTTGTCTTCTAAAGGCTGATAACAATCTTTGTTTTCATTATTACAAGATGTGCTTACATTTTCTACAACATTTTCTTCATGCATCACATCATGGCTACACACATTATTCTGAAATATATTTCCCTCTATACAATCATTTCTCAATGCACATACTGGGAGAGCTGAAATATATTCACTTTAATAACTGCTTTGACAACTTGCAGCCATGAAACCTACTGGCATTCCATATTTCTCATTGTTTTCTATGTCCATAGCAAATTGGAAAGCTTGGTGAAGTGTGACTGGTTCTTTATCTCTCAACAGATAACTCATTTCTTCATCAAATGTAGCCAAATAAATTGTCAAGCACAATGCATTATTAGGTCTCATATATTCAGGGATCTGCTTGAGCAATTTAATAAACCTAAGATTAAAGGCTGGAACCGGCTCCTCATCTTCCCTTTGGATATTCATAAAATGTATGATTAATGAGGCCACATCAAACCTTTCACCAAACTGCCCTAGGAATGCAACTTCTAAATCTATCCATGAAGAAACTGAACAAACAGGCAAGTCTGAAAACCATATCCTAGCATCATTTTCCAATGACTGAACAAAGAGTCTCATTACTACATCTTCATCCTCTACCTCATAATCTTCTATTAAATTACAAAATCTTTGCAGATGTTTGTTTGCCGATTCAGAATCTGATCCACTGTATTTTGGCAAACATATTCTAATTTTATTGGGAATAATATTTGGGTAACCATATATCCCTGTGAAATTTAGGGCTTTATATCTTTCAATAAAGAATGGTCTTCTTTGAGAGCACGACCAGGCTTGTTGTTCTAAACTCAACATTTTGAAACAAAGATGAATACCTGGATATATGTTGCAGCATTGATAGGTTCTTTCAACAGAGTCGCCACCTCTCAGAGAGAGGACAGAATGTTAGCAAGGCACTTTTGTTTTCTAGATTTATCACCCCAGTAGAGCACCACATGGTTCCTTTTTGCTGCAACAACTTCACTGGAAACTAGATTTTCCAGCCCTCAGGTTACTTGACTCTCTCTCTCTCCCCAGCTGAGTCGCCATTCTGTTGGTTTTTCTTCTGAATCAGCATTAGGGTTTGCCACTTTTGATGCATAGGTAGATTCAGCCAACTGAATACAGGAGGTTGCGTGAGCTCCTCCCCTTCACTTCTGGTTCTGCCGCACCAAGGGGGGTGTCCCTATTTGATAAAAGTATAACCTTGACTAGCTCAATGACAGAAGGATTTAACTTGACAGCAACAGGCAGAATACTCTCATGTAAGGACCAAGATTTGTGTAACAAATCACAAGGTTGGCAACATTCTTGGACATGATGTCTGGTTGGGTATGAGAGCATGCAAGGATCCTAATCCTACTCCTACAACTAACAGGTGGAAAGATGAAATGGTTTGATTTGATTTTTGGATGCAAAGCTAGACATGGTATATAACCTCAACACAGAGCTAGATTGGTGCCTATCCAAGGCTTGGAGTCGGTAGACATACACTTGTGAATGATCAGCATGAACAACTAAAACTGGATTTCAGGGGGATATACATGATATCTGCCTTACAGATATCTCCCAATACAGAGTGTTAAGCTGTCTATTCTTATGGCATCCCTATTGCAGTATACCCTTCCCAATATTCAATCTGAAAACAGTTTAATCTACCACTTGAGCAGAAGTTAAAAGATTAAACATTCAACACAGGAATTCTATGTTCTAGAATCTCAGACATTCCTTGAATGCCTGGACTCAGAAGAAAGATACATGCAAAACTGGAGACAGAATCAGCATAACACATGCAAACATAGCATTATTCATATAAAATTGACCATGAAATCAGTGGATTCATGCACAAACGTACAACAGGAGATACATAAACTAGCAAGTTTTGCTGCACAGAGCGACCAAAACCAGTTGTATCTTATTACAGAGCCAAAATGTCCAGTTTTCAACAACCACAAAAATGGTAACACAGTCTGCCTATATTGGCCAGAAAGTGTACCCACAGTAATTAATTACATGGTCAAAAATCAAAAATCTGCCAGATACAGACTCCACAAAGGAATGGCACTCAGAAGTTATTGCAGCAATAGACAAGAGAAGCCACGAGCCCTGCGCCGCCATCTGGGAGTCTTCACTCAAAAATTAGGCGACATGACTGTTCAACAACTCACCCATGCCCCTGCTACATTCGCCATTAAAGTCCTCAACCACCCGCGGCCTACCTGGAAACCGTCACTGCGTTCAAATGGAAGTTTCCTGCCAAAATGCCCTCTTCGCAGGCTCAAACTACACAGGGGAATAATCCCACATGCACGGTGCCGAGACCACACTAGCACTTTATAAACATAGCTGCATGCATAATAGGTGTCGAGCGTTTTGCCGCGCTTGACACACGACCCTTCGCCAAAAGCCCATCGGCCAAATCTACACCATCGGCTTGCCCCAAAAACCTCTCGGCGATCTCAATCGTCTCATCGACGACACCTCTGCAAGCCTCTGTCGGCCAGACATAGTCTATCGGCCAGCCCAAAAGCTTCCTTCGCCGATAGACCAACTCTCCCTGATGGCCACCAAAACACCCTCGTCGGCGAAACCTCCACTGTCGGCCCAACATCTGCCCGTTCACCCGACAGTCTATGTCATGCCGATGACCGTTCCAAATCCCTTGTCGCCAAGACATAGACCATCGGCACACCAATGAAAGCTCCCACCGACCTCAAAAGTCCTGCTGATGCCTACCTTCACATTCCCCATCAGCCAGAGATAGACCATTGGGCCAGCACAAAACTCCTTTGCCGATGCCCATGGTCTCGCCGATGCCTTCAAAAATCCTGATGACGTCATCATCATCTCCTGATGATGTCACCATCACCCGTCTGCATACCGCGCAACTCTCATATCCGGATGACGTCATCGCCATATAGGCGCCGGGGTGATATTAGTAAGATAACCTGATATTTCAGAATATCACCCCCCAAACAAAATATCATGATGCACTGTAAATCGGATGATGATGATGACCCCTTTAACTCAAAGAACATCAGGGTGCACTGTAGCTCTACTACAGGATCGGGATGATATCCAAACATCACCTGATATTGAAACAAGATGATCCTGATGACAAATCTGGTCGACAAAAAATCATGATGATGCTGACCACCTCGGAGAAAATATGATGCTGCTGTTGAAAAATGCTGAGGAGGGCCAACACTTAGGAATTTTTTTTGGATTTTTTGGGAAGGTGCCTGCATGAAAATTGCTAAATTAACTGACAGTTAATTCAGGCACTGACACCTTATTTCATCCATATTTGACATGACTGAAGTGATAGGAAAAATGCCTTGGTACTTGTTCTTCATTCCTTTTGCCTTTAGGAGACGAGTTAGTCATTTGAAAGATAGACTCCTTCGGATGTTGTGATGACCTCGGCAACTCACTGAAGAAACTGCAACAAAAAGTCATGATCTTGCAGTTAGGGGAAAAAATGGCAATTTAGGAAACTGCATGTCGATGATCATCATCACAAGGATGATCTTGAAAGGGCTAAAGAGCGAGTGAGGCGAAGAAATAGAGGAAGGTGGGCTAAAGATAGAAAATATAGAAATTTATTAGTGTTAGAAAATTTTGAGGGAGTGAGTGCATGGGCGACAAAAATCACCGCCCTTGCAGGTAGGAGGGAATTACTTTTATGTTAGTGCAGTAAATTTTGCCGCTCCTGCATGTGGGAGTAAGCATTTGCTAATGTATGTTTAGGTGGTAGAAAAGACTGCTCTTGCATTTGGTAGAAACTTTTATCTATGCTCGGGCAGCGAATAGGACCGTTTATGCATGTGAAGGGTAGGTATTTGCAAAAACTGCATAAGCGGCAAAAAATCCTACTTGTGCATATGGAGGGTAGAACATGTTTTAAGTGTTTGTGTACGGGCAGTAATTTTTTCTGCACTTACACTGTTGAAAGACAACAAAGGTCAAAGCATGGGCAGTAAAATTTACTCCCCGTGCATTCTTGTCTAAGTATGATACATATGCATCGGTGGTAAAGTTTACCGCCCATGCATATTGAAATCAATAACAAAAAGTGTGTATCATCGGCATTTTTCACCGCTTCTATAATAATGACGATGCATACATTTCAAAGCAAATTTTAACCATTTAAATTTTAAAAAAGGTATAAGGAAATCATGGCAAAAATCGCGGACAACACCAAACAAAAAGACAATAAAAACACAAGAAATAAAGATTCAAGGGAAGAAGGATGAGGTGACATTTTTTGACGCTTACACATAGGTAGAAACCCTAGGGTTTGAAACAAGAAAAATCACTATAATGAAGAAGAGCTTAGGGTTCTTCAAAATTGAAAAATAAAACTTAAAATGAAAACGTTTCAAAACCCTAACACATTCATAAAAACGTAAACAAAGAAATGGGCAGTAATAAAAACCCTACCTGAAACATGACGAAGGTGAGAGAACACAAATGACCTCTGATCCCTTGAGAAATCGATATCACTCATTCACTAGGAAATCTGAAATTGAATGAGAGCTTAGAGGGAATATAGAAATGACCTAACACAAATACAAATGAAGTTTAAGATGATTAAAACCATAAAAAGGTTTTAAAACATTGAACTCATCATGTATTAATTGAACATGAGTTAGACTTAAAGGAGATGGCCTACTTTTTCCTTTTAGGAGTGTAGGCTGAGAGCCACAGAGGAAGCACTGATGTACTGACATTTAGATTTGACCCCATTGTCGATGTAGAAGGAATTGTACTTACACTTGTGATGGTAACAATTGGAGGAGTATTTGTAAATACAACACCTAGCACATTCACATCAACAGTCTGCTCAACACCTAAAATAAAATGATAAAAAATTGTCGAATCACCAATATCATAGGAAGGTAAAGACAAGCTCTGAATAGACCCTAAAGAATGAAGAGCAGCATCAAAAGCAATCTTAGGACTATCAAAAATCTTCCTAGAAGAAGATGGTGATGAACTAGAACACTGAACAATAATGGGAGACAATGGGGTTATAGGAGGAATGGGCAAAGAAACTAAAACAAATACAATAGGTTGAGGGGAAGAGATTTTAGTTTCTTGTGACACATCTCTTTGTAGAGACATGGCTGCATCCTGTAGATTTTCTTGATCATCTCCCTCTTCCTTCTTCTATTCATCTTCCTTTTCTCCTGAAGACTTGTCCTTAATATCCATTTCCTCTGTGACATGTTCTTCAACATCCTGTTCATCAACCTCTATTTATTTAGTAACAGATTTCTCTTTTGTCATCTTGGCCTTATCTCCTTTGGACACAAATTTAATCCTAGGCTTGGGAGCCTTGGATGTATTGGGAGTATCACTTATGTTCTTGGTCCTTAACTCAACTTTCTTCCCTGTTTGCTCTAAGGCATCCTCTTCAGAACCAATTATGAAGTCCTTCAAGGGTATACCCTTGCTTTGAAGCCACAAATTGGTATTAGCCAGAACCAGTTCAAACCTCTTTCTCAAAGAAGTTAACTCCTTCTTTGACCATTGCACAATGGGCAAGGGAGAATTTGCAATTTGCTCACTGACATATTTAGGACTAACAACATCCTCATTATCCACCATCCCCTTTGGAATGTCATCCAAGCCCAAATATTCAATTTGAGTGAAAGTTAACCTGTTGTAATCTAGCTTCCTGATATCCTCTTCTGTTCTCAAGTCAACACAAATATCCTCCACCATCAGCTCATGAAATTGAGTTTTCCTCCTGATCTTATCTTTCACTCCCCGATAATTAAATTTTGGTCTTCTCTTGAATTGTTTCATGGCAACCATCTGCATCTCAGTTTCCATTGCCTTGGATTTTGTAGCAGTTGCAATAGGATACCTACCAATTTCAACAGGAAACATGAATCCAGGCTTCTTCAATTCTATCTATTTGTTATGAACGATAATCATTTGCCGACACAACTCCATCAAGACAATTTTATTAGAAGGGAACTTTGGTAACAAATAGGGATACCCTTGATAATAACCAACTCTTAGATATGTGAAAGTTGAAAACTGAAGAAATAAGCAACAAAAACCATTCACCACTGCCCAGGCATCATCAGAAACTCTCCTTTGCTGCAATTGAGGATCAAAGAGGCAAAGGAAAATAGCAAAGAAGGCATCATTCACCCTTCTGAAATGATGAATTGAGCCTTTCAAGGCTAGTTGAGGATAATACCGATAAAATGGTACAACTCTCCTATCTCCATTAGATGTCAAACTTGGAAATCTTCTCATTGAAGTTGCTGCATTTACAAGGAATGATGTCATGTAGAACTTTGTTATAGTTGACACCTTCACTAGTTACTCATGAAGGGCATTACTAATCTATTCTCCCCAGAAAATATTCTGTTTACCTTGAAGTATGATCCTGATGTAAGGATACATCCATTCTTGGAAGGTAGGAGACGAAGGTAGACCTCTAACTCTGCTAAGAAGAGTTATCAAGTCACTAACTTCCTCTACAAAGTCACTCTTGGCAAAAATCTTAGGCCATCTCAATAAATTTGGCTTGGCAGTTTTCAACCATTTAGTATTGATCACCCTTTTGGCTTTTTCCACATCTTTATCATATTCTCTCTGGGCAATGCTGAAGTCTAGCTTTGCAATATCCTCTACACTAGGACACATGAAAACCTTATCCAAGAACTTAGCATCTAGTCTCATAATCACGTTGCCATGAGCATCTACCATTGTCCTATTATCCTTGTTATAAAAATGAGAAACTTGGAGAACAAATTCTGTATTATGTGCAACAACAGGAAAAGAAGCAACCAAATGGATATTGCTCTTGATAATCCTTTGTATGTGGTGGCTAGGTTTATCTGACTTTGTCCTTTCCACAAATTCAGCCATATCAACATGGCCAATCTCTGTGTCCCTTATTTCATCCACATTTGACATGATTAAAGTGACAGGAAAAACACATTCGTACTTGTACTTCATTGCTTTTGCCTTCTTAGGAGACGGGTCAGTCATTTGAAAGATAGACTCCTTCAGATGTTGTGATGACCTCGGTATCTCGTAGAAGAAACTGTAACAAAAAGTCATGATCTTGCAGTTAGGGGAAAAAATGGCAATTTGGAAAACTGCATGTCGATGATCATGATCACAAGGATGAGCTTGAAAGGGCTACAGAGCAATCGAGGCGAAGAAACAAAGGAAGGCAAGCTAAAGATAGAAAATATAGAAATTTCCTAGAGAGAATTTTGAGGGAGTGAGTGCATGGGCGGCAAAAATCACTGCCCTTGTAGGTAGGAGGGAATTACTTTTGTGTTAGGGTGGCAAATTTTGTAGCTCTTGCATGTGGGAGTAAGCATTTGCAAATGTATGTTTAGGCGGCAGAAAAGACCGCTCTTGCATCTGGTAGAAACTTTTATCTATGCTTGGGTGGCGAAAAGGACTGCTTATGCATGTGAAGGGTAGGTATTTGCAAAAAGTGCATAAGCGGCAAAAAATCCTGCTTGTGCATATGGAGGGTACGTGTTTTAAGTGTTTGTGTATGGGTGGCAATTTTTTCTGCCCTTACACTGTTGAAAGACAACAAAGGTCAAATCATGTGCATTCTTGTCTAAGTATGATACATATGCATTAGTGGTAAATTTTATTGCCCATGCATATTGAAATCAATAACAAAAAGTGTGTATCATCGGCACTTGTCATCGCTTCCACGAGAATGATGATGCCTATGTTTCAAAGCAAATTTTAACCATTTAAATTTAAACAAAGATATTAGGAAATCATGGTGAAAATCGCCAACAACATCAAACAAAAAGACAATAAAAAGACAAGAAATAAAGATTCAAGGAAAGAAGGATGAGGCAATATTTTTTTACGCTTACACATAAGTAGAAACCCTAGGGTTTGAAACAAGAAAAATCACTGTAATGAAGAACTTAGGGTTCTTTAAAATTGAAAAATAAAACTTAAAACGAAAATGTTTCAGAACCCTAACACATTCATAAAAACGTAGACAAAGAAATAGATAGTAATAAAAACCCTACTTGAAACATGACGAAGGTGAGAACACAAACGACCTTTGATCCGCTAAGAAATTGATATCACTCATTCGCTAGGAAATCCAAAATCGAATGAGAGGTTAGAGGGAATATAGAAACGACTTAACACAAATACAAAGGAAGTTTAAGATGATTAAAACCATAAAAAGGTTTTAAAACGTTGAACTCATCATGCATTAATTGCACATGAGTTAGACTTAAAGTCACCTTCAAGTGCACAGATGACACTTTTTACCGCTTGTGTAGAATATAAATACAATGTGTATTGGTAGCCCCTACAAGTGACAAACCTCTAATATGTAATGGCGGAAAAAATAGCTGCCATTGCATGTAGAAGCAAAAAGTTTCTAACTCCTTAAAACTACAAAAACCCAAGTTTGAAAACTTGCACAGATTCCAAAAACTGATTCAGGAAGATATTTAAATGGATTCTTAGGAACTAGAGGACTACGCACGAGGGTGAAGTGATTCACCTTAGTTTGTGTACTTAGAGTTGTAGGCTACAAAACAAATAAGTTTCATAGGGGTCATCCTATAAAATTGAATGTCGCTGATTTTGAGGATAACAACTGGCTCTAACTGGGGAGCTTCCTTCAATTGTTCTTTGTAACAATTGAAGGGAGAAGAACTTCAGTTTGTAACTGCCTTTATCCATTCCATTGGGCTATAGAGTCAGGTGACAATAAAAGACACAAAAACAAAAAAAAAGACTAAAATGAAAAAGACACAAAAACTGTACAAAAATACACAAACTTATCTGTCACTTTATTGAGTGAAAAGTTTCAGATGTTGCACGCTATGTGGCAACAAGAAAGGCGTTCCATCTTGATATTCTAGAATGAAGCTATTTTCACCATAACATTGATGAATGACGAAAGGGCCTCTCCATAGGGAATCAAACTTCTCGTGCATTACTTTTGGCTCTCTCCTCTTGTCCCATAACAAGACTTGATCCCCAACTTGAAAATCTCTGGATTTAGCCTTCTTGTCAAATAACTTCTTTACTTGACTTTGGTATTCCGCTATGTGATCCACCACTTTGACCCACTGTTCCTCAAGCTCTGAGAGGTACATTATCTGCTTGTCAATAGAACTTTCAAAAGTTCCATCTTCAACTGCCTTTGCCAACTTCAAAGCTGGTAGCTCTAAAGTAATTGGTATTTCAACATTCAATCCATACAATAGTTGAAAAGGAGACATACCAATTGCTCTCTTTGGGGTAATACGGTCTGCCCACAAAGCATCAAACAATGCCTTGTGCCAAGTTCTCTGATTCTCATCTACCAACTTTTTGATGATAGTGACTAGATTCTTATTACTAGATTCAGCTTGACCATTTCCTTGCGAATAATAGTCAGATGAGTGAGATAAGGTGATCCCATATTCAAAACAAAAACTAGTAATCTCATGAGAAGAAAAACATGTAGCATTATCTGCTACTATTTTGTTTGGAACCCCAAACCAGGATATTATGTTCTCCTTGAGGAAACTGCAAACCACTTCAGAAGTAGCATGCTTAACTGGAATAGCCTCCACCCACTTTGTGAAGTAGTCCATTGTTGTAAGTACAAAACTGTGTCTTGTACTTGATGTCAAATTCACTGCACCAATGAAATAATTACCCCATTGCTGAAATAGTTCCTCAATGATGACCAGTTTAAGAGGTAGAGCAACCAACTCGGGTTTCCCTACAAACTGCTAGCAAAGTTCACATTTACACACCCAATCATATGCATCTTGGAAAAATGTCGGCCAATAATATCTAGTTCTTAGAATTTTATGAGCCATAACAGGTGCTAAAAAATGCCCACCACATGCTAGACTATGGAAAGATTCCAATAGCTTGCTTTGTTGCACCTTATCAACACAACAGAGGAAAATCCCATCAATAGTCCTCTTGTACAAACCATTGTCCCATAAGATAAAATTTGTAGCTTTGAGCTTAATGGTCCTTTTTTCTTTATAAGACAAATGTTCAGAACATTCGCCATATGTGAGAAAGTAAGTAAGATTTGAATACCATTCATCTGCGGTGCTCACAAAAAGAATAGTGGGAAGTTCTTCAACTTCTGCTTCCTCATCACCAGTTTCCTTAGGTGCATTATCAGCAATGAGCTGACACAATCCTTTTCCCCACACAAGCTTGGTAGGCTTAATGTCAAGTTCATATTCCTAGATCTTGGCAATCAAGTTACCTCTTTTGCTTCCAAACTCCTGTTGAGTTAGAATAGATTTGACTATTGAGTCTACAACGAATGCAATAGTATGTGAATTCAGAATGTAGAAATAGAAATGCTTAACATATTTCACTATGGCATATGCATGTTTCTCCATAGCAGAATATTTAAGTTCATGAGATTTAAGAGGACAACTCATGAATGCAATAGGAGATTCAATACCCTCCTCATTCTACTAAACCAAGATTGCCAACAGTGTATGCTCAGAAGCATAACTATACATAATGAAGTCCTTGGTATAATTAGGACACACCAAAACCCGAGCATGTGCAATGGTTCTTTTAATGTCCTCAAATGCTTCTTTACCTTCCATGCTCCAATAGAAAGTGGACTTACCCTTCATCATATTAACAATATGATGAGTCTTTTCTGTGAACTCAGGAACAAATCTCCCCAGAAAATTCACTTTTCCGAAGAAAGAGTGAACAACTGTCTTACTTGAAGGTAGAGTAAGACATTGAATGGATTTGACCCTTTCCAGATCAATCTCGGTACCTTCCTTAGACACCACATGTCCAAGGAGTGTACCTTCAGTTACCCCAAAAAAAGGACTTTTTGGGATTGAATGAGATTCCATGCTGACGACATCTTTCTAGAACTTGCCGCAAATGGTAGGCATGATCTTGATGCTTCTTTGAAAAGATAGTTAAATCATCAAGATAGACAACAATAAACTTACGCATTTCATCATGAAATGCCAAGTTCATTGCTCATTGGAAAGTCGTACCAGCATTGATTAAAATGAAAGGCATCCTGCGGTAAGAAAAAGTGCACCAAGGAGTTGTGAAAGCAGTTTTATGCTGATCCACTTCACTTACTTCCACTTGGTTATAACCTAAGAAACCGTCTAGCATTTATTATTTTATAAAGGCATCGGGAGTTATTTTTCTATTAGCCGACATAAAAAAAACCTATTTTGTAACCAACATAAGGCTTGATAAAAATGGCCAAGGGTTAGAGTTTCCATTGAGATATTGTATTGTAGCATTTGTAGTGGTATTGAGTTGCAAGGATTGCTGGTTGTAATCAGTTTTCTGGACAATAATATTGGACTCTCTGTTGGTGGATGTAGCTCGTGTTTGGGTGAACCACATTAAAATTGTCTCTCATTATTATTTTTGTGTATTTTTCATTCCTCTGTTTAATCTTTATTTGTATTTAATTGATAACTTCTACATGTAATTCCTAACAAGTGGTATCAGAGACGATTGCGTTCGATTATCATCTGCAGGAAGGTCTCATAGTTGAGTGGGAGTCTCATGGGTGAGTGGGAGCAATGGCGAACAAGGGTAAATTGAAGGTAGATAAATTCAATGGGTAGAACTATCAATTATGAAAGATGCAGATGGAGGATTATCTCTATTAGAAGGATTTATGGAGGCCGTTGGACGGAAGAGCCAAGAAATCAGTAGCAATGATTGATGAGGATTAGAATCTTCTAGACATAAAGGCACTGGGAACCATTAGGTTGTGCCTGGCACCATCTGTGCCATTCAATATAACAGAAGCAATGACAACAGATGAACTGATTAAAACTTTGGCTAAATTGTATGAAAAACCCTCAGCCTCAAATAAGGTATTTCTCATGAAGCGTTTGTTTAATCTGAAAATGACTGAAGGTGGATCTATAACCGATCATTTAAATGAGTTTAATACGATTACCAGTTATTTAACTTTTGTAAAAGTGAAATTTTATGAAGAGGTGAGGGCTCTCTTGGTTTTATGTTCTTTGTGAGAAAGTTGGAATAGCTTGGTAATGGCTATAAGTAACTCTGTCTCTGGTTCAAATACTTTAAAATTTGATGATGTTGTTGGTGTTATCCTTAGTGAGGAAATGTGACGGAAAAGCTTAGGAGGGTCCACATCAGGTAGTGTTTTGAATGCAGAAAGCAGGGGTAGATCAAAGGAGAGAGGAAAAGGTTCTGGAGGTCATGGGAAGTCATGAGGAAAATCAAAGGATAAGAGGTCCCAATCTAGAGGATAGAAGGATTGCTAGAATTGTGGTAAACTAGGTCATCTGAAGAAAGATTGTTGGTCTTAGAAGAATAAAGAAGGAGACAAACAAGAAGGCAATAAGGAGGCAAATGTGGTAAGTAATAAATCTGAAGATGATGCTTTGATTCTTTCCCTAGATAATGCTGATGATTCATGGGTTTTAGATTCAGGGGCCTCATTTCATGCTATGCCCTATAGAAGTTATTTTCTTGATTATGTCCAAGGGGATTTTGGTCTGGTTTATTTGGGAGATAACGGACCTTGTTAGATTGTTGGAAATGGAAGAATCAAGATTAAATTGTAGAATGGGAATCATTGGCTACTACAAGAGGTAAGGCACGTTCCAAGACTGAGAAGGAATTTAATTTCAGCAGGGCAGCTAGCTGATGAAGGTTGCATTGTTACATTTACTGATAAAAATTGGAAGGTCTCAAGAGGTGCCTTGATAGTAGCAAAAGGTGTGAAAGTAAGCACCTTATATCTTTGTGCAGGTCATACTGTTCCTTCTACTTTAGTTGTTGCAAAGAAGAATCAAATAGGTTTGGGAACAGTTGATGTAGGTTCGCAGGAAGAGACTGAAACAGTTGTTGAAGGTTCTGAGACAACACGGTGGCATAACAGACTTGGGCATATGAGTGAAAAAGGTATGAAAGTACTTCATTCTAAGAAAGTTTTACGAAGTCTGAAATGTACTAATATGGATTTTTGTGAAAGTTGTGTGTATGGCAAACAAAAGAGAGTTAGTTTTCTCAAGGATGGGAAGCAAAAGAAAGATGAAAAGTCTGAGCTTGTGCATATAGATGTATGGGGGCCAGCTCAGGTATCTTCTCTCGGTGGCTCTCAGTATTATGTTACATTCATAAATGATGCAACTAGGAAGTTTTAGATTTATTTCCTTAGGTAGAAATCTAATGTATTTAAAACATTTAATAAATGGAGAAGCTTGGTTGAGAATGAGATAGGTAAAAGATTAAAATGTCTCAGATCTGATAATGGTGGTGAGTATTGCAACAAAAAATTTGAGGATTATTGTTCCTTTAATAGAATTCATAGGCAGAAAATAATTCCAAGGACTCCACAGGAGAATGGAGTGGCTGAGTGCATGAATAGGACAATAATGGAGCATGCAAGGACCATGAGATTGCATGCTGGGCTGCCTTTAAACATGTGGGCAAAGGCTATCAACACTGCTACATATTTAATTAATAGAGGTCTTTCAGTTCCTTTGGGCTGTGGTATTTCAGAGGAAGCATGGACAGGTAAGAAGGTGAGTTATTCTCTTCTCAAAACCTTCAGATGTGAAGCATTTGTACATTTAGATTCTGAAAATAGAACCAAGCTGGATGTAAAATCAAAAAGGTGTATCTTCATTGGATATGACATTGATGAATTTGGTTATAGGCTTTGGGATGTTGAAAATCTAAAAATTGTGAGAAGCAGGGATGTTGTATTCAATGAGAAGGTGTTGTACAAAGATCAGTTACAGTAGCATGAGAAGAAAGAAAAGGATTATGTGGTGCTGGATGATACTCCAGATAGTGATGTTTTAATGGTTCCTCATGCTCCACAACAACAACAAGAAATACCACAAACTCCAGTGAATGTTAGATAGTCAACAAGGCTAAGTAGACCCCCTAAAAGGTTTTCTCCCTCTTTGTATTCTATTTTGTTAACAGATGCTGGTGAACTGGAAGGGTATGATGAAGCTATGCAGGTGGATACAAAGGTTTAGTGGGAGATTGCAATGAAAGAAGAAATGGACTCCTTGCTAAAAAATTAGACTTGGGAATTATGTAAATTTCCTGCAGGTAAAAAGGCTTTACCAAACAAATGGGTTTATAGGTTAAAAGAGGAAGATGGAGGTAAGAGAAGATTTAAATCCAGGGTAGTTGTAAAAGGATTTGCACAGAAAAAGACATTGATTTTGATGAGATTTTTTCTCTGATTGTTAAGATGACTTCTATTCATACTATTTTAAGTATTGTGGCTGCTAAAGATTTGCATTTGGAACAACTAGATGTGAAAACTACCTTTCTCCATGGTGATTTGGAGGAGGAGACATATATGGAACAACCACATGGATTTGAGGTCAAAGGTAAGGAGAAACTAGTGTGCAGATTGAAGAAGATATTATATAGCTTGAAACAAGCACCTAGGCAATGGTACTTGAAATTTGATAGTTTTATGGCCGAGCAAGGCTACAACTAGTGTAATTCTAACCATTGTGTTTATTTTAAGAGGTTGGATAATGACATCTACATTATTTTATGTTTATATGTTGATGCCATGCATGTAGTAGGGCCTAACATGGATCACATAAGAGAGTTAAAACAACAATTAGCACAATCATTTTCTATGAAGGATTTGGGGGCAACAAAACAAATCCTTGGTATGAAAATTTGCAGAGATAGGAAGAACAAAAAATTGACTCTATCTCAAGTTGATTATGTTGAAAAGGTGTTGCAAAGATTCCATATGGAGAATACAAAAGCTGTCAGCACACCTTTGCCTAGTCATTTGAAATTGACTAAGGAGATGTGTCCAAAGACACAAGAGGAGGAAGACAAAATGTCCAAGGTACCATATGCTTTAGCTGCAGGAAGTTTAATGTACGCCATGGTATGCATGAGACCAGATATTGCACATGCTGTAGGAGTCGTAAGCAGGTATATGAGTAATCCTAGATTGGAGCATTGGAATGCAGTAAAATGGATTCTCAGATATTTGAGAGGTACATCGAGTAAACACTTATGTTTTGGGGGCTCTAATATTGATTTAGCAGGTTATGTAAACTCAGATTTGGCAGGGGATATTGATACCAGGTGGAGTACTACAGGTTATGTCTTTACTGTAGGTGGGACAACAGTGAGTTAGATCTCACGGTTGCAAAAGGTGGTTGCTTTATCCACCACAGAGGCAGAGTATGTAACTGCAATAGAGGCAAGCAAGGAGATGATATGGCTACAATCTTTCATGGAAGAATTGGGCAAACAACAAGCTAACAGTTATTTGTTTATAGACAGTCAGAGTGCCACACATCTTGTAAAGAATTATGCCTTGCATTCAAAGACCAAACATATACAGCTAAGGTATCACTTCATTCGACCAGTGTTGGATGATGGACAGTTACGGCTGGAAAAGATACATATAGATGAAAATCCAACAGATATGTTTATGAAGGCAGTGACAAGGGAGAAGCTGAGCTCCTCTTCAGCTTTGATTGGTCTTCAGGACTGAAATCAATAAAATTAGAACAACAGGGTCCAGGTTGCTTATTTCCAGTGGGAGCTACAGGGTTAGCGGTGTTATGATCAGTCTCCAAGTGGGAGATGATATGGTGTGGAGTCTAATTAGTCTCCAAGTGGGAGATTATTGTTATATGGAGCCTAATCAGACTCAAAGGTTAAATTTTTCCAACTTTTATTGGCATGGTTTCCCCCCAAATTATTTAATGGGGGTTTGGGGGCAGCACCCCTAGTGCACTCCCTGTCATGATACAGGGCGAGGTTGAGGGGCAGCGGCCCCAAAACCTTAAACAATTTTTATTATTTTATAAAGGCATCAAGAGTTATTTTTCTATTGGCCGACATAAAAAAATCCTCTTTTGTAACCGACATAAGGCTTGATAAAAATGGCTAAGGGTTAGGGTTTCCATTGAGATATTGTATTGTAGCATTTGCAGCGGTATTGAGTTGCAAGCATCGTTGGTTGTAATCAGTTTGTTGGATAATAATATTGGACTCTCTATTGGTGGATGTAGCCCGAGTTTGGGTGAACCAGGTTTAAATTATCTCTCGCTGTTATTATTTTTGTGTATTTTTTATTCCCCTATTTAATCTTTATTTGCATTTAATTGATATCTTCTGCATGCAATTCATAACAACATCTCTAAACCAGTCACCATTTGTAGTACTTGATCCATTACTGGAAGAGGGTAATTATCCTTTAGAGATGACTGATTCAAGTTCTAGAAATCCACACAGATGCGAATTTCACCATTCTTTTTTCTTACTAGTACTATATTAGCAATCCATGTGGAATGATGAATTGGGAAAATAATTCTTGCATTCAACATCTTTTGAATTTTTGCTAAGATTGTACCTAAAATTTTGGGGTTGTACTGCCTCTGCTTTTGCTTGTGAGGCACAGATCCCAACTTGAGTGGGATCTCATGTTGGACTTCTTTAGGCCGGAAAGACTTCAAGTCATCATAAGAATATGCAAGCACATTAATATAGTGACGCAAAAGTGTCACAAACTTAAAGCTTTCATTAGCTATGCAACATTTCCTAATGTTAACCATCTTAGGGTCAACTTTTATACCCATGTTCACCTGTTCAACTTCTGATGAAGAACCCATTCCAATCTGCTGTTGTTGCCTGATGTACCAATCATGTTTATCAAATAGTTTCTCGAGAGAAACTAAACCTTTGGGAATTTTATTCCCCTTTAGCTATAGAAATTCTTCACCGGTCTCTGAATCAACTTTAGAAACAGATTCCTGAGGAGGAGAATCACTACCTTCAAAATAAAGTTCATTGAAGTTATCTACCTTTTCTAGAAAAGCAATGATTTGATCATCCCCATTAAAAACCTGCTAGTGGTCAGAATTATCTGGATGCTTGGCCAAAAGACCAACTTAATTATGTATTTATTACTCTTAAAATCTTTGTGAGGAACCATAAGAGTGGTTGAGAAGGCCAATGAATCTACACGATCATTACATTCTCTTGGTATTACTAATATATCAAAAGCCTCAAAGTCCTCGATGGAATCCCAAACATGATTGCAGTAATGCCTCAGCCTTTCATTTTTGGTTTGGTATAGATTCATTACCTGGCAAATGATGAGCTCTGCATCTCCCTATGCATGGAGATTCTTGATTCCTTTAGCACAAGCAGCTTCCATCCCTAGTAGTAAGGACTCATACTCAACAGTATTGTTGGTATTATCAAATTGTAGCTTGTAGGAAAGAGGAAAAATATCTCCTTGAGGAGATATAAGGACTATTCTAGCCCCTAATCCTATTGAAGTACAGCTACCATCAAACTCTAAGGTCCAAACATCATTTGAACTTTCTGATTTGATATTATCATGACTAGGAGAATCTTCATTTGAAGAAGAGTAATCCTCCATTATCATGTCTTCATGGGAACTATCATCTGACATATCAGAAACATCCTCAAAAGTCAGAAAATAGTTTCCCATACCTGAAGATTAAAAAAGGATTTGTGCCTTTGGATCCTCAGGCGTGGTTATAATATATTTTTCTTCCCTTTCAGGAAGCATCTTTTATATGACACCCTTAATAGGTATCCTTGCTTTAGATAAGTCCATGATAATCTCTCCACCAACATCTTTACAGAAATTGTGCCCCAACAAAATCCTGTATGAAGCAGGAACATCAGATACCAAAATGGTCATTTTTATCCTCTTCTCTGGAAAGGCAATGAACTCAAACTGTGCATCCTTAATCTACCTTATCAAGGGTACTTGTTTAGTTTCCATGGAAAAGCACCTACTAAAAGTCTTACTCAAGGTTAAACCTACAACAACTTCTACCTTAGCAGGCATGACGTTATTAGAAGCTCCGTAATCTATGACACAATTACTTAATTTGTGACCATTCACTAACAAAGAAACATAAAATGGTTCAATTTTCCCAGTGGAAGTGGTAGTAACTAGATTGTTCTATGGAGATCTTGTGTGAGAGATGATAGGACTATTTTTGAAAGAATCTTGTCCTCCAGGGGCAATTTTATTTTTTACAAACCTAGCTAACCGATCAGGTTAGCTTGCAAGTATTCAACCTCAGACATCTGAATTTTGGTCTTCTTGGCATGGTCTATTATATCGAATAATTGATATGATGGAGACATAGCAAAAGGATTATTTTCATGTTGAGGTTTTGGAATAGGGGTACTAGTCTGAGGAACAAAAGAAGAAGATGGAGTATTTGAAGTACTTACTTGTTTTTCACCAACTGGGTCTCTGTGTTGAAAAGGAAGAGGTGTTCCCCTCTTAGCAATGGAGATTGTAGGATGAGGATCTTCCTTTGACTTTCCTTTATCAACTGCTTGTTGATTCAACTGATTTTGAGATCGCGTGAAAACAACATATGACTCACCATATACCTCTTCTCTTTGTTCAACTTCATCCTGAAAATTTAGGAAGCCAATATTTGAGTCACCAGCCAACTCTTCTTTTCCTTCTATGAAGAGGTTGGCAATATCATTCTGAGCTAAATTAGGTTGAAAGGAATTATCTTGTTTAGCTTCATAGTAGCCGATTGTTGCATTGACCGATGGAGCTTCCAAAGCAAGTCTCCCTTGTGTAGGAGGAAGCCTATTTTGCCCTTGGTTTCTAGTAGCATTACCTTGGTATGGAGTATTTGGAAATGTTCTCCTTGGTATGTCCCTATAGTAAGGAGTGGATATGCTTTGAGACATTTTCTTTTCAAAGCTAACAATTCGATAGCCAATTTCTGCACCATAGGATCAGTGGTGTTAGTGGAAGAAATATTAGTAGAGGACTGCCCTCTATTTCTGTTTGTATCCTTTCTTATTTTACTAGCAAAGATAAGGTCATCCTCAACCTTGGTAGCCAGGGCTTGAGCTGTTGCCAAGTTAGCCAAATTAGTCTGCCGCAAAAGAAAACTCACTTCTGGCAGTTAAGTGTTTATGAAGAAACACTTTAGATTTTCAACTGTGGGATGAGCAGTGGCTAGAATCCTATTGGTTAGCTTATTGAACTTTGCAATGAACTCACGCATGGGTTCTTGTGGTTCCTCTTTCATCTAAGTAAGCTGGGCCAAAAGAGCATGTGTATCTTCAACAGGTTTAAACCTAGCCTCAAACTTGGTTTGTAAAATATTCCATCCAGTGATGGTTTGAGAAGGGAGGTGATAGAAACAATTTGCTACGACACCTTGAAGCATCTCAACAAAAAGTCTCATAGATACATCTTCATGTTCTACCCCAAGAACACCACATACAATATAAAAAGATGCAATATGTTCATTGGGGTGAATGTTTCCATCACCATAGAATTTTGGAAAATTCTTTCTTGAACTATGGGGTAGATCATGTAATGGTGGAGTGAGATTCAAAGGCCCGAAAGCATTTCCCCATGGACCCGTAGGAGGAGGATGAGCCATTATGTGCTGATTAAAAGGTGGAATTACAAATTTTGAAACTTGTAGAACTAGCAGAGTCATATGCACACTTGAGGATTCACTTGGTATAGGTGACCTTGCGTTGATTGGAGGAAAACTCCGTGTACACTGAAGTCAAGATTTTGGAGGCAAAAGACTGAAATTATTTTGCTACATTAAATCAAACATAGGATCAATAATTCCTTGAGCTCCCTTACTTCTTGTATACCTTGAGTTTTCCAGAATGTAATATACTTAACAAAGATAAAAACTAGAAAACCTTATTACAAGCAATGAGGCCGATATGCTTCAACTTAAAGCGTGAGGCTCTAAGTTGCACGTTCGTCCCCAGCAGAGTTGCCAAAAACTGTTGGGTCAATATTTTGTCTTTAACTCACTAAAGGCAAAATGGTTATATCAACCACAATGTGATGAGATATTATCTCTCCTCTTAGTAAGGGGAGGTGCCCTTTTATTGCCAAATACAAACTAATAACTATTACAAACTTATTTACACTAAATACTAACTTCAAGGTGATTCAATGATCATCCATTTCTCTTTTTTCAAAAATGATGTTTACAATTCTCAATATGAAATTCAACATAGAAGGATAATTGAAACAATACCAGTATATTAAAACCACGAAGAAACCCATGAAAACACAAAGTTTCTCGTTGCTTCTTATGCCAATTGAAAATGAAAGATTTCATAATAGAGTGCAACCCAAAGTCTTCACTATATGCCAAGATAATATAACACGATCACGAACAATAACTTGTAGCCCAAAGTCTTCAAGTTACTTTTCATTCACAAACTTAAATGCAAATTCCAAATATGATATAGCAACACAGAGCCTACAAAATCAATTTTGAATCACCTTCCGAATACTTGATTTCCATGCTCACAATTCAAACATTCATACAAGATAATGTAATAGAAAGGACATAAGAACAATTTTATAACATTACAAACTTGCTCCAAGACAAAGATTGGATGCCAACTTACTCCTTGATAGTGCTTGAAAACTGATTTACAAAATAAGCTCAAAGTCTCAAATTGCTCTTCAAAAAGGCAAAGCTTCACTTCAATAGACAAAAGATGAAAATTACAATAGAGGCCCTTTTTATTTATAGTGAGAGGCCATGAGAAAATCTAGGAAAATCTAACTACTTTGACTTATTCAATATAGGAGTCCTTATTGATTTGGGACTTCCTATATTTTTACATGTAACTACATATGGAAAAAGTACATGTAAAAGTGTCCAAAACTACTAACAAAGTACATATGAAAATACAAAAAATAAACTAAGGCATGACAACTTGCATAAACTTGCATCTCCATTCTTCTTCAGATGAGCATCATACATAGTGAATACCGCTTGCATCCCACAGTAGTCAGGACTAGCAGTGTTCCTAAAAATTACTTGATCTTTGATCACTACATCTTTCACTATTGTGGTTGCCTTGTCAACTTAGATTTTAGATTATCGAGTGTTAACTGATTATCCAAAATTTTGTCTTGAAAGGCAACTGAGAAAGTTGTCTTCAAACTCCCTTTGAAACATATTCTTAAACTCTTGAATTATTTCATTAGTAGGAAGAAAATGATGATCTTTAGATGTTAGCTTGCATGGAAGCTCCTCTAATTTGTACAGTAGATCAACATCACTTTCTTCGCTAAGTTCCCTAGCACTCTCCAAGTCTTTGATCAACTCTTTCAGAACATTACTTTGATAAATTAATGACTCTTTAGTTTCCACATAAGACTCATAATTTGAAACAATGCCAAGTGACATCAGAGTTTTTGTTTTTATCTTTTTCATCTCAGTCCACTTCTCAAGGCTTTCATCTAAATACTCAATGTCTTGAGAAATGACATCCACTAACTAATCTAGCTCAGCTCTTATTTTTTCCATTATGCTTGTCTTCTCAACTGTACTGGTAAGAAGAGACACTCCTTGTACATGCATTTTATCAAGGTATTCTTCAACAACTCTTCCCTTGACATGAGTCTTCTCCACCCTCTGAATAATAGGATCTTCAACCGTGATCACCTCAGGTGTGATTGACTCATATGTCAAAGTAATTTTTCTTACCATTGTAGCCAACTGCTCTGCTTTTGCTTTATACTACTCTTTCATCTCCCTTTCATGATCAAATTTTAGAAGTAAGGAATTGAGTGTAGATTGAACATCAGCTTTGGCACTTTCATGTGTGATCTTCCCAAGTTCAATCCTGGAAATAGAATAGTCACTCATGCTAAAATTATCAATAGTTGTATCTTGTGGTAGATGTGCAATTTCCACATACTTGTGGCCTTTGTCTTCTAGTAGCCGAGAAAGAGTCTTGGGCTTCTTTTGCATCTTTGCGTTCATTGGCATTAGCTTTCCAAAGTCAAAGTCATCTATGGAGATGACATGCTTTTTCCTCGTAGGAGTGTAGGCTGAGAGCCACAGAGGAAGCACTGATGTACTAACATTTGGATTCAACCCCATTGCCGGTGTAGAAGGAATTGTACCTACACTTGTGGTGGTAACAATTGGAGGAGTATTTGTAAATATAGTACCTAACACATTCACATCAACAGTCTGCTCAGCACCTAAAAAAAAATGATCAAAAATTGTTCAATCATCAATATCATATGAAGGTGAAGACAAGCTCAGAATAGACCCTAACGAATGAAGAGTAGCATCAAAAGCAATCTTAGGACTATCAAAAACCATCCTAGAAGAAGATGGTGATGACCCAAAAGATTGAACAATAATGGGAGACAATGGGGTTATAGGAGGAATGGGTAAAGAAACTGAAACAAATACAGTAGGTTGAGGGGAAGAGACTTTAGTTTCTTGTGACACATCTCTTTGTGGAGACATGGCTGCATCCTGTAGATTTTCTTGATCATCTCCCTCTTCCTTCTCCTGTTCATCTTCCTTTTCTCTTGAAGACTTGCCCTCAATATCCATTTCCTTTGCGACAGGTTCTTCAACATCCTGTTCATCAACCTCCATTTCTTTAGCAGAGGATTTCTCTTCTATTACCTTGGCCTTATCTCCTTTGGACACAAATTTAATCCTAGGCTTGGGAACCTTGGATGTACTGGGAGTATCCCTTCTGTTCTTGGTCCTTAACTAGGCTTTCTTCCCTATTTGCTCTAAGATATCCTCTTCAGAACCAGTTATGAAGTCCTTCAAGGGTATACCCCTTCTTTAAAGCCACATATTGGTATTAGCCAGAACTATTTCAAACCTCTTTCTCAAAGAAGTTAACTCCTTCTTTGACCATTGCACAGCAGGCAAGGGAGAATTTGCAATTTGCTCACTAACATATTTAGGACTAACAACATCCTCATTATCCACCATCCCCTCTGGAATATCATCCATGCCCAAATATTCAATTTGACTTAAAGTCAACCTGTTGTAATCTATCTTCCTGATATCCTCTTTTGTTCTCAAGTCAACCCAAATATCCTCCACCATCAGCTCATGAAATTGAGTTTTCCTCCTAATCTTATCTTTCACTCCCCAATAATCAAATTTGGGTCTTCTCTTGAATTGTTTCATGGTAACCATCTGCATCTCAATTTCCACTGCCTTGGCTTTTGTAGCAGTTGCAACAAAATACCTACCAATTTCAATAGGAAACCTGAATCCAGGCTTCGTCAATTCCATCTGTTTGTTATGAACGACAATCATTTGCCGACACAACTCCATCAGGACAATTTTATTAGAAGGGAAATTTGGTAACATATAGGGATACCCTTGATAATAGCCAACTCTTAGATATGTGAAAGTTGAAAACTGAAGAAACAAGCAACCAAAACCATTCACCACTGCCCAGGCATCATCAGAAACTCTCCTTTGCTCAAATTGAGGATCAAAGAAGCACAAGAAAACAAAAAAGAAGGCATCATTCATCCTTCTAAAATGATGAATTAAGCCTTTCAAGGTTAGTTGAGGATAATACTGATAAACTAGTACAACTCTCCTATCTCCATCAGATGTCAAACTTGGAAAGCTTCTCATCGAAGCTGCTGCATATACAAGGTATGATGTCAAGAACTTTGATGTAGTTGACACTTTGATTAATTGCTCATGAAGGGCATTGCTAATATATTATCCCCAGATAATATTCTATTTACCCTAAAGTATGATCTTGATGTAAGGATACATCCATTCATGGAAGGTAGAAGACGAAGGTAGACGTCTAACTCTGCTGAGAAGAGTTATCAAGTCACTAACTTCCTCTACAAAGTAACTCCTGGAAAAACTCTTAGGCCATCTGGATAAATTTGGCCTGACATTTTTCAACCATTTAGTATTGATCACCCTTTTGGCTTTTTCCACTTCTTTATCATATTCTCTCTGGGCAATGCTGAAATCTAACTCTGCAATATCCTTTGCACTAGGACACTTGAAAACCTTATCCAAGAACTCAATATCTAGTCACATAATCACGTTGCCATGAGCATCCACCACTGTCCTGTTATCCTTGTTATAAAAATGAGCAACTTGGAGAACAAATTCAATATTATGTGCAACAACGGGAAAAGAAGCAACCAAATGGATATTGCTCTTGATAATCCTTTGCATGTGGTGGCTAGGTTTATCTGACTTTGTCCTTTCCACGAATTCAGTTATATCAACATGGCCAATCTTTGTGTCCCTTATTTCATCCATATTTGACATGAGTAAAGTGATAGGAAAAACACCTTGGTACTTGTACTTCATTGCTTTTGCCTTCTTAGGAGATGGGTCAGTCATTTGAAAGATAGACTCCTTCAGATGTTGTGATGACCTCAGCAACTCGCTGAATAAATTGCAACAAAAATTCATGATCTTGCAGTTAGGGGAAAAAATGGCAATTTGGGAAACTGCATGTCGATGATCATGATCACAAGGATGAGCTTGAAAGGGCTAAAGAGCGAGTAAGGCGAAGAAACAGAGGAAGGTGGGCTAAAGATAAAAAATATAGAAATTTCCCAGTGTTAGAAAATTTTGAGGGAGTGAGTGCATGGGTGGAAAAAATCACCACCCTTGTAGGTAGGAGGGAATTGCTTTTGTGTCAGGGCGGCAAATTTTGTAGCTCCTACATGTGGGAGTAAGCATTTGCAAATGTATGTTTAGGCGACAGAAAAGACCGCTCCTGCATTTGGTAGAAACTTTTATCTATGCTCGGGCAATGAAAAGGACCACTTATGCATGTGAAGGGTAGGTATTTGCAAAAAGTACATAAGTGGCAAAAAATTCTACTTGTGCATATGGAGGGTAGAACATGTTTTAAGTGTTTTTGTACGGGCGGTGATTTTTGTCACCCTTACACTGTTGAAAGACAACAAAGGTCAAAGCATGGGTGGTAAAATCTACTGCCTGTGCATTCTTGTCTAAGTATGATACATATGCATCGGTGGTAAATTTTACTGCCCATGCATATTGAAATCAATAACAAAAAGTGTGTATCATCAACATTTTTCACCGCTTCCATGGGAATGACGATTCCTACGTTTCAAAGCAAATTTTAACCATTTAACTTTAAACAAAGGTATTAGGAAATCATGGCGAAAATTGCCGACAACATCAAACAAAAAGACAATAAAAACACAAGAAATAAAGATTCAAGGAAAGAAGGATGAGGCGGCATTTTTCGACGGTTACACATAGGTAGAAACCCTAGGGTTTGAAACAAGAAAAATCAAAGTAATTAAGAAGAGCTTATGGTTCTTTAAAATCAAAAAACAAAACTTAAAACAAAAACATTTCAGAACCCTAACACGTTCATAAAAATGTAAACAAAGAAATAGGCAGTAATAAAAACCCTACCTAAAACATGATGAAGGTGAGAGAACACAAACAACCTCCGATCCGTTGAGTAATCGATATCACTTGTTCACCAAGAAATCTGAAATTGAATGAGAGCTCAGAGGGAATATATAAACGACCTAACACAAATACAAACAAAGTTTCAGATGATTAAAACCATATAAGGTTTTAAAACGTTGAACTCATCGTGTATTAATTGAACATGAGTTAGACTTAAAGTCACCTTAAATTGCACAGGCGACAGTTTTTACTGCGTGTGCTGGGCATAAATATAATGTGTATGGGTAGCTATTTTCGCTGCCCTTGCACATGACAAACCCTCTAACATGTAATGGTAGCTATTTTCGCCGCCCCTGCATGTGACAAATCCTCTAAGATGAAATGGGGACAAAAATAGCCTCCCTTGCATGTAGAAACAAAAAATTTCTAACTCCTTAAAACTGCAAAAACCCAAGTTTGAAAACTTGCACAGATTATGAGAAACTGATTCTGGAAGGGATTCGAATGGATTCTTAGGAGGTAGAGGAATACGCATGAGGGCAATGTGATTCGCCTCAGTTTGCATACTTAGAGTTGTAGGCTGCGAAACAGACAAGTTTCATAGGGGTCATCCTACAAAATCGAATGGAACTAATTTTGAGGATAACAAATACATGATGAATAAGATACATTTAGTACAAATGATTCTCATGAATACTATGATGGTAATGGCAAAACTAGGGAACACTTAAATTTTTGTTGCATATAGACCATATAGAGAAAAATGAACAAGATTTGATGTCTCTATTTTCTTAAACTTTAAAAGATTATGCTAGCATTTGGTGTGATGCTTATGGAATATATTTTACTTCTTTTAAATAGTTAGCATTTGCCTTTATCAATTTATTCTCTCCTACTATTACTACTTTCAATAATATTTGGTGTTTTTTTCCAAGTCATGCATTATTCAACATGCCCTAAAAAAATCAAATGGTACATATTTAGATTTATCCAAGTTAACTCCTAGATTTATCCCCAATCATAGTATTCCTTTCAACATTAATTTAAATGTTGTTAGTCCCACACCCCACATCACTATTAAGGGAGCCTCTAAGGACCCTAATCCAATCATGATATGTGAGGCTTCCCATCCAACAATGTATTTCCATAATTAGGTCACACTTATGATACTCATCACAATCACAAGAACACTAGTAATCCTACTTCATTTCCTTCCACTACTATTAATATTCCTCCTCCACCACATATTCCTACTAGGTCCACTAAAGACTATGAATTCTTAGAACAATTATAGGATACACAAGAAAAGATATCCATGTGGGACCTATTAAAAACTTATCCTACCCATAGATATATGCTCTAGCAAGTGTTATAGAAAATCTATGCCCAACCCTCTATGCAGTTAGCAAAAATTACCTACATGGTTGAGTCCATGCAAGATATTTCATTTTTTAAAGAATAAATCCCATCTATTTTGGTCATCCAAGATTCTCTTATGCTAACCATTACCATACGATATTAAAACATAGGATTTAAACAAGCTCTTATTAATAGTGGATCTAAATTTAACATTTATAGCATTGACTTCCTAGAATATGTCCATATTGATTACTCAAAACTTGATAAATTAAATTTGGCTATCTATGGCTTTGATAATGTTAGTGGATAATCTATTAGCACCATTACCTTACCCATAATCATGGTTCATGTCACTCTTGACACTTTATTTCATATTATAATAGGAAAATTAACCTATAATCTAGTTTTAAGATGAGTTTGTTTACATGGCATGCATGTTATCCCCTCTACCTTTTATAGGTGTTTGAATTTTATCCACAATAATCAATTCCACACTACATGTGTTGATGATGCTCTATTTTAACATTTCTAGGACATTAGTAAAGAGGCTATTCTTCATTCAACTCCTCGCATCACTCTTTTGTTCTAAAACTTCACTTAAGAAGGATCCCAAGACTATTCCAACCAATGACCTCTCACTCCTACTTTAAACCTTAAGATTGCATTTCCTTCTAAAGCACTAGAAAACCTGATGAGACCCTATAATGCCCCATTTTGAACCAATGTATACCATTTTTCCTACCATCACCTTGAACTTTTTAGTGGATATGAGCAAAATAAATAGAATTTATGGTTTAAATTTGAAAAATGGAGTAAATATTCTTTCTTAATTTTAGTTGGCATGAATGATTCCAATCCTAATATTCTAATTATGTGTGCTATTCAAGACATGATTTTTTTACCCTAATAGGACTATTTACCACTTGGACCAAGGAATGTTCCACCATGCAACTCTAGAATCTTAGCTTTGGACTTTCAACTTTGAAGTTCTTATTTTGTGCTAGACTTCTTTGTCACCATCCAAATCCTCTTAGTCATGTAGTCATTCGTTAATTTATGTCACTCTATCACCACAATCCAAGGAGGAAGCATAAGTTCATATCAATGCATTTGAAATATATTTAGTTTAAAACTCTTATTATTATGGTTCCAAAAGACTCAGGAATCATTCCCTTTTTATTTAGAAATAATGTAGTTATGTAATCTTGTTATTTTTCTACAAGAGAAGACATGTTCTACTTTTATTAGGATTCTAGGCATACTCAATGAAATGAGAAGGCCTTTATAATTTAATGTCTAGTGGCTATTTTTGAAAATATGTGATATTACTACTACTACTACTTTTTATTTTTCTCTCTTTCTAAAGTTAATGAATGAAAAAGATAGTTGATCAGCTATATGCATTGACTTTGAAGAACCTTTAAAGAGTAAGGGCCCTACTCACTAAAGAAGAAGGATCAATGTTAGTACTTTGTTATCTTATTATTTTAAATGTTGTGATTACTTGATTGTGTGTTGGTATTATGTTGTAATCATACTCTGTTTCATAGAAATTGTTAAGTTAATGTTGTAGTCATATTTATTTGTGGATCTGAAGCCTACAGATACTGGATTTAATTAATACTAATTGTTCCTTTATGTTGATCAATCTACAAAATGAAAAATATGAACTATTTCTACATTATGATTTCCCTTATCCTATACTAAAAGCATAGATGTTTTATTTAGATTATTGTTTTATGAATCAAGTTAAGTGTGCTAGTAATTAGGTTCCTCTTTTTAGCAATTTCAATTTCAGAAGAACGAGTGTACTAGTAATTAGGTTTCTTTTCTAGAAATTTTAATTTCAGAAGTGTGCAATAACTTAGATAATCATACACAATTTTCATTTGAAATAGGTAAACTATTGATTCAATTTCCCTTACTATCTTCATTGTAAACAACCCTAGCACACTGCCTTGGACTTGACAATATTATTCAAATGAGAGGTGTAAAATGACCCTCGTCACAACCCTTTTACATCTAATTATTTCCAACATGATACAAATCAAGACAAAAGACCCTCCTCACAATGACATTTATTTAGTAATGATTGAAGGAAGCTTTGATGCAAAGCAGGGGTGGACAACTCTAAAAAACCTCAATCAACCAATCTTGAAACCTAAAACATCACTTGGTGGGTTTTGTTTCACATACCATTGTTCTTCCTTGTAGCCTTTCAAAAAGGCAATTTTAGACATAACTTTCCAACCAGAACTGATCTCCAAGAAGGAAGACTTGTTTCAGATACCCATTTGGCCATTATTTAACATATCTCAAAACTAGTGTAGGATTCTTTGTAGGGAAAGCTTCAAATTTTGACCGTCCTATTCCTTGACTAGGACTAATTAGGCATTTATGCATGATACAATTGGGTTTTTGACTCCAATGGTCCTTTACTCCTGTTCTAACACATCAAAAACATCACATGTGATCTCAAATAACTATTATTACCACAAGGATAATTCTCCATTAACCTTTATAACAAATCTCTAAGCCTCAAGATATCAATTAATTAAATTTGTTGCAAACCCTAGGGCAAATTCAGACCTGCTGTTACAAAAAATGCTATAAATTCTACAAATCCCAATGAAAATTGATTAAACCACTTGAAAAATAAATTATATTTAATGCCCTTTTATCTCCAACCAATTTCAGACTCTAAAATGTCTGTACAAATCCGTACTATGCAAAAGAACAACAGAAAATAGGGTTTCAGGTAGTTTTTACAAAAATGCTTGTAACTTATTCAAACGTGGATGAAAATCTACCAAACCAATTGCATTTGGAAGGTTATTTAATTATATTTCTAACCATACCATGTGAAGGTCATACACAAGCTGTATAGATCATATGTATGTAAAAGAACAATCATATTTGTAAGAAAAATACAATTTTTAAAGTGCAATAATTGAAATTTCTTCATTCCAATCTCTTCCCAGCCTTCCCAACCTTGGGATTCATGTTTACAACATGTATTTATGATTTAACAACCATTTTCCACTATTGTAACTGACTACTAATCTTTTAATTAGCCATTACATCAAATTGACAACTTTTACAAAGTTGCTTAACAACTTTTAAGGCAATTTTGACAATTATAGACAACTTGACCTTAATCTTTCCCAAATGGATCAAAATGATAAAAAAAATGGTCTACAATGACCTTATTAGACCCAAAAACCCATAAACAACCTAAAAATCAAAAGGTGACAACATTTATGCTATGATGCTCCAGATTCCCCCGCATCAATACTTGTAGCTAAAACAAGAGAAAATATTGGGACTGTTTGGGGGTTTGCCTTCAGGTCAAACCCCTATGTTGGTCTTTCAACCTCCATGGACAAACAATGATAAAGAGAGTAGAAAAATAGTGTGTGCTCCTATCCTACGTGCATCTAGGAATTAAGAGTAGTGACAATAAAATAAATCTGTAAGTATCAACCTTGGTCTATGGGGAAGAATACCCTAGTGTGTGTATTGAGATATACAAGGTGGTGGTCTACACCAAAGATTTTCCAATAGAGATTGAATGAGATAAATAAAAGAAATGGTATTAATGTTTTGTTCAAACAAGAAGGAAACTCATCCAAATATGATTACCGACATGATGTAGAAGGTGAAATAACACTTGTACTTGTCCAAGAAGATTTGAGCAGCATGCATCTTCAACAATAGAGTTTTTCAGCCAAGCATAACCATAAGAGAGATTTTTTCCAAGAAGGATAGAATATGATTGTTAGATTCAAAAATTAATTTTGCATAAGGGTTTATGAGGAAGCTGAAGGGTCGGATTTAGATGCTGAAGGCATTTTTTGACAACTAAGCATTACACTAGGTGATGATAGGTGACTGAGCGGGAAATTAATATTTTAAATTTTTGGAACTCATGGGATGCTATTGCGTCATGTGGATGGTTGCGCTTAGTGCTAGTGTCCTAGAGAAATCACAAAAAATTCAACACGTGTTCTCAGGACAGCAAGAAGAATTATAATCTAATAGAAAAATTTGGCAATCTGGTTAAGGAAAAGGCTAAGGATAAGCTAAAATGATCCCTAAAACATGCTAAGGGAATAAACACTGAAGCAAGCCCAAAATATAGCATGAAATTGCAAGGGTATGTAATTTTCAACATTACACCAAGTAGTGGGAATTTTACTTTTGCTTCTATTTCTAGGTTCATGCACATGTGGACCTCTTATGAAGAATTTGAGAAATAGGTGATTGAATTCAAATAGGTGCATGATTTAATTATGGAAATTTTTATTTAGGCAGATGTTCAGTTTGTTAATTTTGAAGGCACTGATGCAATCCTACTTGAAAATACAATCAAGAAGTTTCAAGAATATTAACGAAGGTGGTCTTCTTCTAGTGCTAATTAATGCTTTATTTGAAATTATGAAATGTAATGTGTAATATTATTTATTGTAACATTTGACTATTTTTAGAATGTGATACTTGGTAGGAATGACCCTTCATATTCCTTTCCCTCATGATGTATTATAAATAGTTGTAAGGGGCTCTTTTTAAGAGGTTCATCCTTTTAGGTTTCGGGGGTTCTGCTTTAGGTGTTCCTTTTAGGTTTTTCCTTTTTGTAATATTATGTGGAGCTTCACAAGCTTTCTCATGAATACAAATTATAAAATGGCTTAGTTCTTTGTGGATTTTTGCATTCTTATTTGTGAATTCTAAATTTATCTTCTCCCAATATTTCTATGCATTTAATTCACTTAATGTTGATCAAAGCAATGTGTGTTTAAACCATTGACACCTTACTAATGGTGAGTTTTCTTGTGTGGTTGAATGAACACCCATTTGTGCTCAAATCAATGTAATATCTTTCTGCATGTTATTTTTCTTCAGTGATTGCATCACCTTGCATTGGGATTGTGAATAAGTATCCAACGAAGATTGGCTTCAATGTTTTTTTTGTCCATTTACAAAATGATGTGTGGAAAGGTAGAAGATAAGTTTGGATTCACCTTTATTTCTCTAACCTTGTCTCTTTTATATTTCTTTATCCTTGGTGTTAGTTTAGATTTGTAATGATATATTTTAAATCATGAAACTCAATATATTATGTTATACATGCATGTAACTATTTATTTTTTATGTTCTAAATGAATTGAAGGCCTATGTTGGCTAATAGTGTTTTATTACACTATGTGCATCTCTTTTCTTGTGAATGATCCTAATAGCCATTCTAGCCCTTGAAGGAACCAACCAAAGTGCTCTAAAATTGGGAGATTATGGTGAAACCTTAAAATTTATGTACAAAAGACTCTTGAGGCTAGCCACCTTCCAAGTAGGGGAGCCTTTTTCATTCTACTTCATAGGCTTCATGGATTATGGGAATGTTGGTGTGCCAAAACACGCATCAACAAGTAGTATGGGGATTGTGTGATAGTGTTGGAGAGGATGTTCTTGTTCTTATTCACGATGGAGAAGTTGGAGGTGTTACCCTTATTTTTGGTTAAGAATTGGGATGTGTTATTCTTGGGGATGTTTTCTTGGAATGAGTTGAAAAATATTGTGGAAAATTTCCATATTCATGAGGATCTATGTATATTCTAGGGATATGAAAATATTTGGGGTTAACCTTATATTCACCTACATAAGAATGGGTAAAGTCAAGCATGATGTAGAGGCATCAGGAGCATCATAGCATAAATGTTGTCATCTTTTGATTTTTTAAGTTGTTTATGGGTTTTTGGGTCTAATAAGGTCATTGTAGACCATTTTTGATCATTTTGATCCATTTGGGAAAGATTAAGGTCAAGATGTTTGTAATTTTCAAAGTTGCCTTAAAAGTTGTTAAGTAACTTTGTAAAAGTTGTCAAGTTGATGTAATGGCTAATTAAAAGATTAGTGGTCAGTTAAAATGGTGTAAAATGGTTGGGAAATCATAAATACATGTTTTAAACATGAATCCCAAGGTTGGGAAGGTTGGGAAGAGATTGGAATGAAGAAATTTCAATTGAGGATAAAAGTCTATGTTGACTTGTAGAGTAAGGAGGTACTAAGCAAGGAACCAGTGATGCGAAAAGAGAGAAGTGAGATAAAGAAGAAGGGTGAGAATGTAAAACCAATTAACATTGAGCAAGAGATAATAGAGTTGAGGTATGCCTTGGAAGAGATGCAAAAAAGAATGGATCTTGAGATGCAATAGTTGCTTGAGAAAGCAAAACAAGAAAGTAGTTGGCATTTACCAATAAGGAAGAAGGTAAAGTGGCCCATCAAGAAGATCATTCAGAAGAGAAGAATGCAAGAGAGGATAGCATAACCAGACATTGGAAATTCTTTGTTGATGATGGAAGAGCAAAAGCCATCTAAGGAAGAGGAAAAATGTGGAGAAAATGGGTCCATTGAGACTCAAAATTTTGTTTCTAACAATATTTGTGAGTATGTGTTTACAGGTGCAGCAGATGAAGATGAAAAAGAGTATAGAGAAAAAAGAGAAGTAAATGTAGCGTATAAAGATTGTTATGCAAATGTAGCACAATATGGTGAAGAAGAGGTTGCAAAAACAATAGAGGTATTGGTTGTATTTTCTGATTTTATGGATGATGAATATGCTGACAAATTGTATTCAAATGATGAAGATGAAGACATGGACAGTGGTAATGCAGCATATGAAAAAGAACCAAAGTTTTGGAACCTTGAAGTTGAGAAGATGCTAAGTAAGAGACGGTGTAAGAAGAAGAAGAAAGACCAAGGGAAAGTCAGGAATACAGAACATACAACAGGGTGTAAGGAGCATCAACTTTTGGAAATGAATTCCCAATTTAATGATAAGTGGCAAAAGAATTGGAAGACCAGAAAGAAAAGAAGCCCTGCACTCAAGTGTAGTTGAGTTTTTTCTTCCCCTTAGGTGTATGATGCAGGGGCATCAAGAGCATCGTAGTATAAATGTTGTCACCTTTTGATTTTCAGGTTGTTTATGGGTTTTTGGGTCTAATAAGGTCATTGTAGACCATTTTTGATCATTTTGATCCATTTGGGAAATATTAAGGTCAAGTTGTCTATAATTGTCAAAATTGCCTTAAAAGTTGTTAAGCAACTTTGTAAAAGTTGTCAAGTTGATGTAATGGATAATTAAAAAATTACTGGTCAATTACAATGGTGGAAAATGGTTTGGAAAACATAAATACATGTTGTAAACATGAATCCCAAGGTTGGGAAGGCTGGGAAGAGATTGGAATGAAGAAATTTCAATTATTGTACTTTAAAAACTGTATTTTTCTTACAAATATGACTGTTGTTTTACATTTATATGATTTGTACAGCCTGTGTACGACCTGTACATGGTATGGTTGGAAAGATAATTGAATCACCTTCCAAATTTAATTGGTTTGGTAGATTTTCCTCCACGTTTGAATAAGTTACAAGCATTTTTGTAAAAACTGCCTGAAACCCTTTTTTCTGCTATTCTTTTGCATAGTACAGATTTGTACAATGTTTTATAGTCTGAAATTAGTTGGAGATGAAAGGGCATTGAATCTAATTTCTTTTGCAAGTGATTTGATCGATTTTCATTGGGATTTGTAGAAGTTATAACATTTTTTGTAACAACGGGTCTAAATCTGCCCTAGGGGTTCCAGCAGATGTAATTAATTGATATCTTGAGGCTTAGAGATTTGTTATAAAGGTTAATGGAGAATGATCCTTGTGGTAAGAATAGTTATTTGAGATCAATGTGATGTGTTTGATGTGTTAGAATAGAAGTAAAGGATCATTGGAGTCAAAAAGCCAATTGTATCATGCCTAAATGCCTAATTAGGCCTAGTCAAGGAATAAGACAATCAAACTTTGAAGCTTTCTGTACAAAGAACCCTACCCTAGTTTTGAGATATGTTAAATAATGGCCAAATGGGTATCTGAAACAAGTCTTCTTTCTTGGAGATTAGTTTTGGTTGGAAAGTTATGTCTAACATTACCTTTTTGAAAGGCTACAAGGAAGAACAATGATATGTGAAACAAAACCCACCAAGTGATGTTTTAGGGTTTCAAGATTGGTTGATTGAGGATGTTTTAAAGTTGTCCACCCCTTCTCTACATCAGGTATTTTGGGAGACATTCAATCGCACGGAGCTTTGCAAGTGTCTTCTTATTTGCTTGTCATTTCAATACTTCATTTAGTTTTAGTTAGTTTGACACTATTTTATCATTTCTACATTATTTGGTATTTGTTGTCCTTGTTTTCTATTATATAAGATAGTTCAAAATTTAGTAAAAAATTTGAATTTTACAACTTTTTTGGATGACAACACGAGACTGGGATGACAACACGTGAAAGGACTACAACGCAACACATTAACATCCGTGTGCCACGCTAGTGTCTAAGACCAAGAGATCCATCTTTTGGTTCCAAGTTCTTTATTTTATACTATTTACAATTTTGAAACTAGTTTTTCAATTCTGTATTTCATTTTCCTGTAAATTAGCACTTTCTATTCCCTCATATGAATGTAATGTAGAAAGTAGAGGTATCACTTTTTCTACATTACATTTTGGTGAACTTGCCTCTTTAGCACAAAACTTCTTTTTCATTCATTTTCTTCTAAAATTAAAATAATTTTTTTTCTTTCCTCGAAAAAAATTTGGGGTGCTGAAACAACCTCATTCCATAGTCCCGAAGGCAAAAAATGACAACCTTTGACCAGATTGTCTACTGCTTTATTAATAAATTTTCTTAATCATGGATTCTTCTAGTTCTTTCTCTTGGGAATCTTTGCATGTATACATTATGGACTATGAAATATTCTTTCATTTCATTAATATTCATCCATCTATCTTAGATCATATTTCTACCATCTATGACATGGATATCTCTATATGTTCCATGTATGAGATCCTTTATTGTATATCTAATCTTTCTAGCTTCATGGCTCTTATGGATGTCTCTCCTTCTATATTAGAAGACTTCACTACATTCATCTCCATGACCTATCATGAGACAAATGATGGTGATAGTTCTTCTTCCACTTTTGCTGCATCTTCCATAGTCCATGATGATTCCATGTCTCTTCCTATTTCTCTCCCTCCTTTAGTTGCATGTTCAAGCCCCTTGGACATCATTAAGGATGTGGAGACCTCTTTATCTTCTCTCCCTCCTTTGGTTTCATGTTCAATCCCCTTGGACATCACTAAGGATGTGGAGACCTCTTTATCTTCTCTCCCTCCTTTGGTTGTGTGTTCAATCCCCTTGGACATCACTAAGGATGTGGAGACCTATTTATCTTCTCTCCCTCCTTTGGTTGCATGTTCAATCCCCTTGGGCATTATTAAGGATGTGGAGACCTCTTATATTCTCTCCCTCCTTTGGTTGTGTGTTCAAGCCCATTGGAAATCACGAAGGATGTGAAGACCTCTTTATCTTCTCTCCCTCCTTTAGTTGCATGTTCAAGCCCCTTGGACATCACTAAGGATGAGAATACCTCTTTCTCTTCTCTCCCTCCTTTGGTTGTGTGTTCAAGATCCTTGGACCTTTCCAAGGATGTGGAGACATCCTTCTCTTCTCTCCCCCCTTTGGTTACATGTTCAAACTCTTTGGACCTCCCAAAGGATGTAGAGATCTCTCTCTTCCTTCATCACCTATGAGGATCCTATCCTTATGGTTGATGATACTTCTTCACCACATGGTTCTCAAACTTCTATTGACAATATTTATTTGTGTGCCTTTGATGACTCTTCTTTGAGTGATGATGAAGCTTATGCTTCTTTTGATCTTTTATCTTGGCAAGATGGAATCTATTATTTTTCATCCCCTCCTCTTTATTTGGAGGATGAACTCCCTCTTGCGGACAATGTTGAGCATGCTAGTATCATTCATCACTTCCTTAATGTCACATTGGTTGAAATCCCTTCTTCAATAGATATTGAACATCATTCACATGATCTTTTATTTACTACTTTGATAAATATTGAAGATCATTCACATGATCCTTTATCTACTACCTCAATAGATATTGAGCATCATTCACATGATCCTTTATCTACTACTTAATAGATATTGAGTATCATTTGCATGATCCTTTATCTACTACTACTACCTCTCCTACATCAGAGACATCTCTTCTAGACCTTGATCCATTACATTATATCTCTCCACCTTATTTCTCAAAGGCATCACCATCAATTTCTAGTGAGCCACCTTGTGTTGCTCCTACATTTGAATGGTTATGCTCTCCTTTATCTTCTGAGATCCTTACATACTCCTCTCTGGTCGGTATGATAACTATTTCATTTGATAAATAAAATGGCCATGGTGATCCATTGTGTCATGTCAAACACTTATCCACCATATGCTTGACTCGTAACTATGATGGCTATGTCTTGGAAAAATTATTTTCTAGCACATTGAGAGATATTACCTTAGACTGGTTCTTCACTTTACCCATCAGTTCCTTATATTCCTTTTTTGATGTTGCTCATGCATTCATCTCACTTTTAGTAAAAATTGGAGCCTATAGTCTCTCTTACACACTTGGGAACAATGTAAGAAAGTTGTTGATGAGAGTGTCTAGGCCTTCATTTCTCATTTCTTTTCCTTCCTTATTTGATGGGGTAGTCATCCCCATGATGACCTTCTTCTACCTCTCTTTCGTGAGAACTTGCTGCCACATATCCAGCAGGCTATGCTCTTTGAGAAGTTTTATTCTCTTTTTGTATTAGTTCTTTGTGCTCTTGAAGTTGATCAAATCTTTCTAGAACACCCTCACCTCAAATGTGATGATACACTTCTCCCTTCTTGTGATGAGAAGTTGTGTTAGTCCATTGTTGGTGTTCCTTCTATAACTTCTATATTCACTCATGCTACAAATCTACCCTTTGAGAACTATTTCCTTCATTCTCCTTATGATGTGGATTTTTTCAAGTCATCTGATCACTTCACTATTGTCTTCAATTATTTCTACTATCACTCTATTGTGTCGCTACCTATTATGTGGCACATAGCTTTCTTTCGTTGCTTGTTTCCATTCATGGCTATACAATTTTAGGTGCAACCTATTATGGAGTAAAATGTGTACCCTTGCTAATAAGGACCTATTTTGACACCTTTTAGAACATTAAATGATAAAATCTCTATCTTGATGAATAAACCTGATAAAATAAACTTAGAACTAGTCTAAGCCCACCTTAAATGGTACTCTCCATAGTTTGTGGGGCTAAAGGACTAGGGTACAAAAATAAACTTAAGACTGGTCTAAGTCCACCTTAAATGGTACTCTAAAGAGTTTGTGGGGCTAAAGGGCTAGGGCGCCTAGCACCCTGGTCCAAGATATCAGCTTTGACCCTATTTTGTGGTGTTGACCTAGAACAACTCCTTGGCTTATCCCAGTTAGCCCCATTTAGTTTTATTCATTATTGGTGAGCAGTAATGCATATAAGGAGTTTTGTTATTCATTTATAAACTAGAGATGACTACTTGATTGTGAAGAGAATGTGTGAATTACTTTGATGAATTGATCTCCTATGCTCAAGTGTTCTTCATGGTTGGAAAAGTTCTTTGTGTGGATGTTATGATGCTTGTTTGCAGGTCTTGAAGGAAGTTCAAGCCTTTATTTTCCATCTCCTTGTTGGTGCATGGTCTTGAGTCACCTACTTCAACTAGAGTTTCATTTCTTGTGGTAATCTTTATCATTTACTTTCATTCTTTCATCATTTATTACAAATCTTGCCTCTGCCCTCCTAGGGCACACACTCTTGGATCTCTAATCATCATTGTAGTGGAGGTGGAAACACCAACACAGGGTTTGACTAAGGCAAGCCCCTAAACACAACATGACCCTTTTTCCTTCTTGTTTGTGTGTAGGTCGCATCTAGAAGAATTAGATGGCAACAAGCTATAAGAAGGAAGAAGACTGACAGAAGAAGGCACCAAGATCTGAAGATCCTGCAAAACCCTAATTTGGGTCTAGGGTGCCTAGTGCCCTGATACTTATACATTCCCAAAGTCATATTCATATTCTACACTATCTCCTAATCTCTGTTGTTCTTTTAGAATCTCTGTATCTTTTTCTAATAGTCATTTATTGGTCAATCTTGCATAATTAAGGTTTAGGTTTTACCCTAGTTTGGTTGGTTGAATTTGGTTGAAACTCCCTTATACAACAAAGGGACAAAACCCCTATATTTTGGCTCTCCTTCACAAGGTAGAAGCTAAACTCAGTTTGTGTTCCAATGTTGATAGAAGAGGGTTTGACCTAGTTTAACCTTTTAGGCTAAGTCTCCCTTTTCCATCTAATATTTTGGTGAACCTGACATGTCTTGTACCTTTGCATCCTTCTTCATCTAAATATAATGTGTTTTCTGTCCTAGATCTAAGTAGAATCTAGTTTATTTATCATTTGCATACTTACATACCTTGCTTTTTGCATTTGATCCATTGTTAGGGTTTACAAAAACCTTGCATTCCTTGAAAATTTACCTAGTCTTGAACCTAGGGTTTGTAGATTAGTGTGTTGTTTCAGATCTTGGTAACATTAATTGGTGGATTAAATTGATTTTATTTCCTGTACCTTAGCTTTCCTTTGTTTAGAACATTCTTGCATCTTGGCATTTGAAAATTTGAAAAACAAGCATTTGATTTAGGAGTAGAAAAGGGTGTATTTGTCACATTGTCTATATGTCATAAGTATAGATCATCATAGCACGATATAAATTTCTGATTTGTGCATCAAATATGATTGGTATTACATTAAATACTCATTTCATAGTGGTATTTAAACTTCATTATTAGGATTTTTAAAAAATCTTTGCATTTTAAAGAAAGCCTAGCTAGTCTTTAAGCCTAGGGTTTTGTGATTAGTGTCTTGTTTTAGATTTTTCTAATGTCATTTGCTTATCAAATATAATTTTATATTTCTTTGGAATATCATAAATATCATCTTGTGTTGAAATTTGAAAGATAGAGCATTCTTGAATTGTTAGATTTAGGGTTTGATTTGAATATGAGCATTGTTTAATTCAAATTGAGCATGAGTAGAGGTGAATTTGATCAAAAGGTTTATTATTGCATTATATGTGTTTACATTTGATCAAAATTGAAAAAGATTGATTCATTTAAACATAAAGTCAACCTCTTCTTTCATCACATCATTCATTTCTTCTTTGTGTGCATCTTGTATGTCACCAAAGCTTGTAAACAATTTATGAGTTTTGTGACCTGGTGCCCCAATTCTAACACTCTTGTGTGAAGAATTCTTTGAATTATGGGTTCTAATGCTTTGAATAGAATTGATATTGACACATCAAAACCCCAATTTCCAATCACACAAGAAGGCCCATCACTTCTTCATGATATCCCTACTTCACATATCCCGGAAGCAACAAGTTTTCATGAATTGATCAACATAGAGGACCTTGTGGCTCATGTTCCTAAAGCTCAAATTCAAAGATTAGATACTGAGTTGGCTAGTTTTTAGCAATTTTTAAGCTTAGAACATATAGCCGAGGAGGTCATCCCTATTATTGAGAGTCTAAGAAGTTTATTGCTCGAAGGATAAGAGGGACTAGAAGTCTTGCGTGGCCTAGCTCACATAGTGCACAATGACATTTTGTCTACATCTAGTTGCACCGAAATCATCACTAATGTGACTTCTTCAAATAAAATAGGGACTCAAGTGTTAGAACCCATACCAACACTCTCTATTCCTACATACACTTCTACTATTCTCACTACAACTACACAACCAAGTAATAGTGCTACCACATGTGTTGGGTTATCTACTGGGAATCTCATTCGTCATTATAGTGTCATTCCATTTAATTATCCAAATACTATACCTAGTGTCACCCTGCCTACATAAAATCAAACTAAGCCTAATATTTATTTCCAAAAATCCAATGATACAGTGACACAACCTATGGTTAGCCCTATTCATACCAATCTCAACCTAGTTCACCTTCTAACCTCGTTATCAACCAACTTTTGCAAAATATGAATTCCATCCAACAATAGTTAGCAAACATAAACCAAAGTCCCTTGAAACCATATATGACATCACATTATATTTGTATCCCATTGTCTTATCCAATCCTAAGAGGTCAAATGCCTGAGAAGTTTGAAACCCCTCACTTTGAGAAGTATAATGGGAAGGGAGACCTTAACAACCATGTGGCAGCCTTTACAACTATGTGTAGTGATTTCTTCTCTGAAGAGGCAATATTGGATAAAATCTTTCCTAGGTCACTCAAAGACTCGACCTTGGATTGGTTTTGCTTATTTCCTCCTAATTCAATCACTTCTTTTTCACAATTAATCAACAAATTTCTTCAACACTTTCAAACAAATATTGAACCTAAAGTCTCTTTGATCGATTTGGTTCATTGTAAACAAGTAGTAAAGGAGAAAGTAACTGATTTCATGGGGTGTTATCAAGCCCTCTTTTCACAAATTCAATATTCTATTCTGGATGCCGACACACAAAGAATCTTCATTGGAAATTTACAACCTCACATTCATCATAAAATCTTGTTGATGTGTTATGATTCTTTCACCAATCTTTGCATGACTCTCCGTGATTACCAACTATCACTTAGTTAGTATAAGAATAATCACTCATCGACTCTAGTTGGTCAATCTAAAGCCTCACACACTCATTCATTCAAAAGACAACAAAAATTTCATCAAAATCAATGCCATATCATCAAATCACATTCAAAACATGTAGCGGCTGCAACATCTTCTACTCCCACCCCATATAAACTAAAACTGAAAAAAAGACAATTCACACCATTATTGGAATCTCTTTATTCCATAATGATGCAACTATTTGAACAACAATCTCATTAAACTTCCACCAATTTGACCTCTCGATCCAAGCAAGATGCAATCATATTCTTTTAATTTGAAGGCCTATTGTCAATTTCACTGTACCACTGGTCATGACACTGAAAGATGTATGCATCTTAAACATGAAGTTCAAGACCTCATTGATCCCAATGTCATCTAGGTTTTTGGCATAAATGACAAAGGAAATAAATCGGTGGATCCACATAATAAAAACTTGTAAATATACCCAAATCCATTACCTCATCACAAGTTTAACATTGTGGAACCATTTCAAGAAATGCAATATACTCATCAAGAACAAGATTATGAAAGAGATATTTGTATGGTGGATGCCTGTCCTCATCAAGAGTGAGAAGACCCCAAACTGACTATATATTTCACTCCTCATGATGCTACTATTGAATCTCCTGATGGCCTCTATATATCACCATTTGAATCAATGATAAACCCATAAGAGGTGCTATGATCGATCCTATTTTCATGGTAAATGTAGTAACTAAAGAGTTTCTCTACATGCATGGTTTGCATCGCGATAACTATGATGTATCAGAAATCATGATTAGAGCACATGATGGGTCTATTCTTCCAACTCTTAGTTCCTTGACCCTTTCCATCAAGGTTGGGCCAAGAACATTGAATGTTACTTTTGTTATCATTCCAACATCAAACTTATTTCATGTGAAGTTGGGTCACCCATGGCTCTGCTCCATGAAGGCAATCCCCTCTATGGTTCATAAGTGCTTAAAGTTTCCATTTGAGGGACATGTGAATGCTATACATTACAGTCGGTACTAGCCTGTCACTCATCATGGACACTTTACACTTGACTACTTTTGGCCTAAACTAGTTGGAGTTTCTCGAACTAGAGAGGATCTATTCATTTTGTCATATCAAAAATACAAGGCACAAAAAAATGTTGAATTATAGCTTAGTAACATACATTTTAGTGATGTCCCTAGAATCTCTCAATCTTCTAAGGCTACGATAGTAGTTCCCCTGTCCTGCAGGTGGCGAATGAAGTTAAGTCCGAATCGAAGGTTCCTCCATGTGCCCAAGCATCTGGGAAATATGCTAAGGTTCCCCCTCTGCCATCCTTTCAAGGACAATGAGGCAACTGTCTAGAAAAAAATAGACGTCCTCACAATCACAATATTACTTTTGTCCCTCCTGCCTCTATGGAGATAAGTGAAAAGTAATCAATTGTCCGTAAGTTATTTCCTAAGGTTTCTCAACTGCTTGAGGATGCTCAAGTACCTCCACCTATTTTATAGGTTGAGAAGAAAGAGCAACTCACATTGAGGAACCCTCCTCCCATGGTCTCTCAACCTTTGGTGGTTCCTCTCATTTCTTCTAATGTTCCTAAAGCAAAGGAAGAAAAGGAATCCGCATTGGAAGATACTACGGTTCCCCTAACAAACATCACAAACAAAACTAAGTGAAATCAAATTGCAAGAGAATGAAGTGTCATCATGTTATGGATTGCCTTGCTGTAGGAGAGGAGAATCTCCCTCTTCACAAATGTTAGCCACTGACAGATGTGAAATAGAAACCTACTAGTGCTTTATCACCTCTAGCGAAAGATAGTGCTTCGTAGCTCACATTGGAACCTATTGTGCTATATTCTAATGGTGAATCATAAAGTAATAATGAAATAGGTATAGCTCTGGTACCTTACACCTCATCTACTATAGTACATCTTGCATCTTTCCTTCCATTCCTTTATGATGAGCAAGATTGGGAGGAGGACAACTTGTTTTAGGTTGACTTGCAAATGTGGTCTCTCTCTCTCTCTCTTGTATTATGATTGCATAGGTTGTTATCCCCGTATTGTGTTGCTTGATGTGTATTTTTTTTGTTAAGCTCTCTTTGGATGACCCTTGATACCCTTGTTGGTACAAGGATACAAAGGGACCAAATTCTATTGACATTCTCTCTATTTGTATCATCATTCCTCTATATGTCATAAATTTGCATTTTATCATTGTTGTTTTCTTTGGGGACGATGCAAGGCGTAGGATGTTTTAGCATCCTTCCTTGTTGACCCAAAGTTTTATATTTGATTTCATGTGATATTTCCTCCTTTGTCTCCGTATCTTTACTGACTAGCGGATGATGACAGTTCCAAATATCTATAATTATGAGACATCTCCTATTTATATAACTATTCATATACTAATGCTAGCCAAGTAGATCCCTTTGTGTTATTACTTTATATTACTCACTCTAACATGATAATTTCTTATATGATTTGATTTATGTGGTACCTTGTTGCTATACTCAACATCATACTATGACTACACAAGCCATTGTGTATCATGCTCATAGCATCACCTCAGTTTCTATTTTCTGGGGGAAACCCCTTGTTGTGATGTAGCTTTTGAAAACACATATCATATAGGCATGTGCTTCCAAAAAGCTCTCGTGCATATTTTGTATTTTATTCTACCTTAAAGTAATTGATCTTTGAGGAAGTAAGCAACCACTTTAAGGTGGGGGCATACATCGCACTATGCTTCTTTTTTATTACATACTTGGTTATTATGATTGACATGGAACTCACCTAGTGATTTGACGGTCCTCACTAGCCTGTGATGTTTTCATTTTGCTATTTGTCCATGAGCCACCTAGTATAATGAAGTTTGCTAGCCCATCCACTTCATGTGACTTATCATGGTCACCTAGTAATTCAACAGTCCTTACTAGTCCATGATCCATGAATACACTTCTATCCACATGACCCCTAGTGACAAAGCAAGCTAGTGTCAGAGTCATGTTGCTTGTGTGGTTATTTCCATGTTTTTTTGTGTGATATATATTGTTTGAACTTGTACATTCTCTTAATGATTCCATGTGTTTTGTGTTTCTTCATCATGTTTTCCATGTGTATTCCATGTATAATTTATGCCTTATGTGTATGCTTCATGTCAAGCGTGTATGCATTGTGTTTGGTGTGTATTACCTTTGTGTATTGCATGTCTCTCGCGTATATTCTTTATATATATGTTTGTAGTACTCCATGTATGTGTGATTTATGTTACAATGTCTTGCATGTTTGCAACCTTAGAATCCTAAGCTTAGGGGCTACTATAGTCCACAACTTGGCGGAATGCTTTGGGCTTCTATGTTTTCATGTTGGAAATTTGTCTTCTCCTTACTTTAGTGTGAGTTCAAAACATAAGTTTGTACCCATGCTAAAGTGGGGGCTAAATGTTATGGAGTAAAATGTGTACCCTTGCTAATCAAGACCTATTTTAACACCTTTTAGAACATTAAATGATAAAATATAGATCCCGATGAATAAACCTGACAAAATAAACTTAGGACTGGTCTAAGCCCACCTTAAATGGTACTCTTTAGACTTTGTGGGGCTAAAGGACCCTGACCTTATTTTTTGTGGTGTCAGCTTAGAACACCTCCTTGGCTTATCCCAGTCGGCCCCATTTGGTTTTATTCATTGTTGGTGAGTGGGAATGCATATAATAAGGAGTTTTTTTATTCATTTATAACCTAGAGATGACTACTTGCTTGTGAAGAGAATGTGTGAATTGCTTTGATGAATTGATCTCCTATGCTCAAGTGTTCTTCATGGTTGGAAAAACTCTTTGTGTGGATGTTATGATGCTTATTTTCAGGTCTTGAAGGAAGTTCAAGCCTTCATATTTCATCTCCTTGTTGGTGCATGGTCTTGAGTCACCTACTCCAACTAGGGTTTCATATCTTGTGGTAATCTTTATCATTTACTTTCATTCTTTCATCATTTATTGCAGATCTTGCCTCTGCCCTGCTAGGGCACACACTCTTGGACCTCTAATCATTTTTGTAGTGTAGTTGGAAACACCAACATGGGGTTTGACTAATGCAAGCCCCTAAACACAACAAAATCCTTTTCCCTTCTTGTTTGTGTGCAAGTTGCATCTAAAAGAATTAGATGACAACAAGCTACAGGAAGGAAGAAGACTAATAGAAGAAGGCACCAAGATTTGAAGATCCTACAAAACCCTAATTTGGGTCTAGGATGCCCAGCACCTTGGTACTTCTACATTTCCAAACTCAGGTTGCTATTCTACACTGTCTCCTAATCTCTGTTGTACTTTCAGAATCTCTATATTTGTTTTTGACAGTTGCTTATTGGTCAATCTTGATAATTAGGGTTTAGGTTTTACCCTAGTTTGGTTGGTAGAATTTCTTTGACAATCCTTTATACAACAAAGGGACAAAACCCTTGTAGTTTGGCTCTCCTTCACAAGGTAGAAGCTAAACTCAGTTTGTGTTCCAATGTTGATAGAAGAGGGTTTGACCTAGTTTAACCTTTTAGGCTAAGTCTCCCTTTTCCATCTAACTCAACCACCTTCTCTTTTCTTAGGTAATAGCACAACCTCTTTTATATTTTTTGTCCTCACTCCTATTCTAAGGGGCAATGACAACTTGTTTCGGAATCAGACACCCTATGGGTGTCCTTCTTGTGGACACTCTTCTTTCTTTATCCCCTTTCATATACGTTAAAATCAATTGTATACACTTCTTTTATGCAATTAATTTAAGGGGGAGCATACATCTACCATTTTCACATTGTTTGTACATTCCCTGAAGCATTTATCTACCATTTTTACATTATTATCATGTTCCTTGAAGTGTTCACCTCTTGTGGTGTTGATTTTTGATACGCTCCCTGAGGTAGTTGCAGTCTACGAGCCACCTAGCACAACACAACTTGCTGGCCTGTGTGCTTCATATGACTTACCAAAAATTACACCCATGGTCATCTAGCATAACATAACTTTCTAGTTTGTGATCAGGAGGGTATTGTGATTTACATGACCCCTAGCGATAGAGCAAGCTAGTGTCTGAGTCATGTTCTCTCCTTCGCTCATATTGATTACTTCCCTATTTATTTATATGCATTATCTCCTTGAAGCAATTGATCAAATCATTATATTCTTCTCTCCACTTAAGAATTCCTCTCTGTTGTTTTCTTTATTTTTGTTGTATTTTGGGGATGATGCATGGTATTGAGACAACCTTTCACATCGAGGTTTCTTTCACTTTGATGACTCAATTTTTTTTGGCTTGCTATGTGTTTTCCCGCTCTATGTATGTGTTTTTTATGTTTATATATATGAATGTGATGTTCTAACACAGTGGTTTTCCAAGTTTATGCCTTCTAACACTGTTATCATACAAGTTGGTGTTCTCCAGTATACTTGTTTTGTAGGTTATCAACTTGGGGGCTTAGTTCCTCTACTGGAAGAGCTCTGCATCCTCTACAATATCCTTTTGTGATGTTCTTTACTTTTAGTATTTCATTTCTATATTTTAGTGTAGCTTATCACCTGGTGTCATCAAATCGCTAAAGTGGGGACTAAATGTAACATAAAAAATTGCATACCATTGCAATTTCATGCTATATTTTGGGCTTGCTTTAGTGTCCATTCCCTTAGCATGTTTTAGGGATCATTTTAGCCTAGCCTCACCCTTTTCCTTCACTAGACTACCAAATTTCTCTATCAGATTCTAATTCTTCTCACTGTCTTGGGAACACATGTTGAATTTTGTGTAATTACTCTAGGTCACTAGTGCTAAGCATGGATGTCTGCATGATGCACTAGCATCCTGTGAGTTCCAAAAATTTAAAGTGTTAATTTCCTACTCAATTACCTACTGTCGTTTGTTATAACACTTAGTTGTCAGAAAAATGCCATCAACGTCTGAATCTGACTCTTTAGCTTCCTCACAAATCCTTATACAAAATTAATTTTTGAATCTAACCCTCATATTCTAGCCTTCTTGGAAAAAATCTCTCTCATGGTTGTGCTTGGTTGAAAAACTCTATTGTTGAAGTTGTATGCTACTCAAATCTTCTTGGAGAAATGCAAGTGTTATTTCACCTTCTACATCATGGAGGTAATCTTATTTGGATGAGTTTTCTTCTTGTTCAAATAGACCATTAACAATATTTATTTTATTTATTTCATTCAATCTCTATTGGAAAATCTTTGGTTTAGACCACCACCTTGTATATCATAATGCACACACTAGGGTATTCTTCCCTATAGACCAAGGTTGATACTTATAGATTTATTTTATTGTCACTACTCTTAATTCCTAGATGCAAGTAGGATAGGAGCACACACTATTTTTTTATTCTCTTTATCATTGGTTGTTTGTGGAGGTCGAAAGACCAACATAGGGGCTTGACCTGAAGTAAAACCCCCGAACAACCCTAATATTTTCTCTCGTTTCAACAAGTATTTTGTCATGTCCCTATATTAGTAATTTATACTTGAATCCATTATGTATTATTCATTCAAATTAAAGATATGAATAATATTATAAAGGGAATATATTTAATATATTTAAATAATATTTATTTAAAACAATTAACAAGATATATTATTATTATATTTATAAATAACACATAAATAATATAATATAAATCATATATCATTTATTATAATGATATAATATAAATAAATAATCATATAAATAAACATCTTTTAACCTATCCTCTTATGATAAGGGAGTTACGTATGGTTAGAACTAGTTTTACCACAAAAGGGAATTAATATAAAGTAATAAAAATTATAAGAGGGTAAGTATGTCTTTTACCACCAAGCATAATAAGAGACGTGCCTCTTCGAACATATCTCTTGAAAGGGAAATAAATAAAGGTTGTGAGATAGAAGGAAAACATCATCAGAAGAAAATATAAAAAGAGTATATGATAAAGACATATATTTAGATCTGCATTATATATATATATATATATATATATATATATATATATATATATATATATATATATATATATATATATATATATATATATTTCTGAGTCATAAGTAGGAAAGATATCATAAATTAATATATAGAGATATGTGCATCAGTAGCAAATGGGAGGAATGATTCAAGTAAAAATAAATAAATAAATAAATAAATATAGAGTAGATAAAGGATGTGATGTTCCGATAGAGATCGACACGATTAAACATTATTAAAAATTATATTCATGATAACACTATAATAATAATGATATTATAATAACAATAATAAATAATATTATAATAATATATATAATACTATTAATAACATATATAATAATATAATATAGAGATATTATTAATATTATAACAAATACTATAATATATACATATTAAAGAATAGGCATGAGGCCAACTCAAGAAGAGTCGCAGCAGACAAAAAGGGACATTACAAATATATCTCATGTTGTATCATATATTACTGTATAACACCATTCATAATAATAAAGGCAAATTGTATGTTTTGGAAATGTGTGTGGAAATCGAATGTATTGTGTTTGTGATTTAACCAGGAAGGGAGAATGCATAAACCTTAGTAGATTGCCTATAAGCCCCATCTACGGTTTCGTCCCCATAGTCCTGAGACAAGGGTTTGGGCACTATGCCCCCGTAGGCTTGAGTCAAGGGTTTGGACCATGGAGGGATGGGGGTCCCACATTGGAACATGCCCCCATAGGCCTGAGTCAAGGGATTGGGCAATAGGACTGTGGTAGGCCTTTAGGCTACTAAGGGCTTATGTCTTCCCCTCCCCTAGCATGATGAATGTTTTCTTTTACCTGTGTTTCAAAATGCAAGTGTGTTTATGTTGGACTAATGAATACTAGATATTAAAACTAACATGTAGCAATATGGACTTGAATATACATGATGCTGTAGGTACCAATTCAAAAGAATGTGTGATCTATTCAACCTAAGGTTACCCCATTAAAGAGAAGAAACCGTAAACCTAATTCACAAGCAAATTCTAGGGCAAGTTGGGTAAAGGACATTACATCTTTTGGGCGACATTCAATCACATAGAGGTTTGCAATTGTCTTCCTCTTTGCTTGTCATTTCAATACTTCATTTAATTTAGTTAGTTTGGCAATATTTTATCATTTCTAAATTATCTAGTATTTTTTGGTTTTTTGTTCTGGTTGTCCTTGTTTTCTGTTATGTAGGAGAGTTCAAAATTTGGTAAAAACTTTGAGTTTTGTAACTTTTCTGTATGACAGTGTGAGACTAAGACAACACATGAAAGGACTACAACACAACATGTAGATGTTTGCATGTCATGCTAGCATCTAAGACCGCAACCTCCATCTTTTGGTGCCAGGTTCTTTATTTTATGCTATTTACAATTCCGAATCAAGTTTTTCAATTCTATATTTCAATTTCCTGTAAATTATCACTTTCTATTCCAACTCATATGAATGTAATGTAGAAAGTAGAAGTATCACTTTTACTACATTACACTTGGTGACTTTGCTTTTAGTGCCACTTCAAATTGGACTCTTACATCTTGAACTTCCTTCAGATTATTTTTCTCATCACATAAGTTGGACCCTATTTTACTAGAAAATTCATTAATCTCCTTATTACCTCAGTTGATGAGTTCTTGGGAGGTGTGAAACTTGAATTTTTAACCTTGCAAAATACCCTTCATATAATTACTTGATCAAACAAGAGTCTTGTGTGTAAAAATCCTCTTCCCACCAATAATACCTTCACTTATCAATAGTTGCGTGTCCATTCCATCTATTTTCACAAGAAATGGGAGTTGAGAGTTAATTTTTTGTAACTCTTAATCAACACATTATTCCATTAAGTTTATTACATCATCCTTATCTTTGAATTTCTGGCATTCTTTTATCATTGATTCCACAACCTTAAGTCCCACCATTAATAACTCATTGCTCCAATCTTTGGTAGCTATAACAATTCTTTTCACTTCATTAGCTGAGGGCATGCTTGCGCTTGTATCTATAGTTGTAGGAGGATTAATGCACCTTGGTAAAATTTCAATGTATGCAATTAAAAAAGCAATTTCCTCTTTGATTTTTTTCTTTGTAGCTTTATCTTTTTCTATTTTGGATGTCATCCACTCTAGTAAAGATTTAACAATTTGTTTACCTTGCTCTCATGAAGGTTTCTGCAATGAAAATGTAGTGACAAACACATCAGATGGTTGCAATTGGGTTTCCACTACATCTTTCAAAGGAGTCACAATATGAGGTTTTTGGGTTCCTTGTAGATCTATTATTATTGTAGATTAGAATCTGGCTCTTTTTGGTGGACATGGATTGGATATTGATGATATTCCTTCCAAATCATCTAATGGTTGCTGCAACACCCTCTTCTTACTTTGTAGAATTTGATTGAAACATTAAGGAGTGTTGTTAGATGGAGTTACTCTCTAGATACTTCCTTTTGTGTCTCTTCTTCTTGTTGTTGCTCATTCTGATTTATTTCATGTTGAGTATTCTCTTCACTGTATCTATTCCTCAATTACTAGTTTCTTCACTTGGAATTCTTTCTGACTAGTCTGTTATCTTATGTGATCAGATTCCTTATCAATTTGTTGCACATCTTGATTCACTTCTTCTTGTACAACATCCAATTGATGTACCTTCTCTTCATTTACATATTTTTCTTGTTGAAGATCTTGTACACTAACATTTTGAGAGTCAATTTGTACTTCATGCTAGAGTTGTTCTTGTTGTTCCAATGGTATTTTCTCATTTTGCACCTATTCTTCAACCTCTTCTTCCATAATTATTTCTTGCTCAAACCCACCGTCTTTCTACCCTGTCTGCTACTTAACTTCAATATCTATCTCACCTGTAGGTTGTTGAGTTTATCCTTGAGGGGATGGAGTTCTCTCAGATGAAGGTGAAGATAAATTACTTCCATAAGCATGAACACTATCAAGGACATTTTCTTTCTCTCCATGTGGAGGGGTTTTATCTGGGGAATATATGTCTATAGGCTCTTATTGTTGCTCTTGGACAACATGAGAAGATTCAACTTGAAGATTCACTAGTTGTTGGGGAGGTAATGAGGCATCTTACATTTGCACTTGCATTGCATGAACCTAACTAGAGGAAGTCCCAACTTTTTTGTGACTCTAGCTACATGACATCCTAAGTTTTCAATTCCTTGGGAAACATTTTATGTTGTATCCTCATTCTGTTTAACCAAGTCTCTATTTTCTTCAAAACTGCCTTTGTTCTAAGATAAACATTGTTGATTTCCTTTTGTCTCTAATCAACTCTTGGAATAGGTTTGGATGTAATTTCTTCTTTTTCATATGATGGATCCAAGATATTTCCACAATCCTTGATGACTTTAGGCATAGTGGTGATAAGGAAAGTTTTTAATTGGAGGGTTGTCATTCTTATATAATCTCTCATCCTAACCTCTTGTTCATCGACATAATTACTCCAAATATATTCCATTTGGACGATGTGCTTGCAAATATTCCTTAACCCTTCAATAATTGGTTTAGGGTTAAAATATGATCTAGACTCATATAATTTCAAATTCCATCGAGCCATTTCTATTTCTACAACATTACATGCTTGGCTTGTTATGCACTAATGTTGGGCAATGGTAATCAAGAAATGGGGTCCCCGTACCTTCTTCTTGGAATAAATATTATGTACTTTGAACAATTGTCTGCATACCTCTAAGATTGCAATTTTGTTGGTAACATATCTAGGCAATTTGTAAGGTGATTTATCGAATCCTAACATTTTGAAGTAGAAGAATATTGGAAACTAGATAAACCAATAGCCATATTTTCAATTTTAGTCCTCACTTCAAGAGGTAATCTTTCACCAAAATCCCCTTCTAGTAACCTAATGATGAAAAAGACAAAGGCATCATTGAACCTAAGAAAATTCTTAGCAAATGCCTTGAATTCTAATTCTGAGTAGAATTCATAAACCTTTTGTTGTCCTAGCATCATGAACCCTATTATTTGTAGCCCCAAAAAATTTTGTCTCCTGGCTAAAGCATATACCAAGTAGGAGGTCATGTAGAATTTCTTAGTTTTCACAACATTGGTCGACTGCTCATGAAGGGTGTCACTTATCATTGTGACCTAGTCAAAGAATTCTTTCCCTCTCAGAATATTAGTAATATATCTATACATCTAATTTTGAAACTCTCTGGCATCAACTTGGCCAATGATTCTTCTCAACAAAGAGATATAATCTTTGACTACTTTGATGAAATCACTTCTACATAGCTTCTTTGGTAACCTAGACATAGTGGATTTAGGTTTCAATAGACAATCATTAATTTATTTCTGACACTCACACACCTGTTCATTGTAATAAGTCAGAGCTGACTTAGGAGTAAGGTTGCAATGATATGCCCTTGAAGGAATATTAAAAATTTCCTCACTATACTTTGATGTAATCAATAATACTGCATTTCAATCTTGGTTTTTGATTTTCCTATTGATTGGATCATAGAATGTCATCACTAAATCAGATGATTGTAAGGCTATAGGAAATCCAATAGCCTAAACCAATCCACTTCTCTTCACGTTTTTGACTTTTGGCAGCATGTTCTCTACGGGTATACCCATTATGGTATAAAATTCACCTAACCCTACATGCCCAATATTGATATCTATAAAAATGACCCAATCATTGATCAATATTGAAGGAGGGATGACTCCTTTTTATTCATACTTCATTTTGGTAGGAGATGTCATGTGTGTTAGGTCTCAAAAATGTAGGTTGTAAACCTTAAGAGGATACCAAGCTCTCTTAATGCTTTTGGCTAATGAAATAGGGTTAATATGATTGAAAACCCCCTTCTCTTTAGGCTTTGCCAGACCTAGGCAGGTATACCTTGATGGCTGGTGCAGATTTAAAAGTTTAACTTAGGGATCTATCCACAATGGCATGTAAGTGTGAGATAGATATAAGATTTAATAACTACTCCTACTCCTAATGTGTGAGATTTTGAATATGTGAATAAGGTTTTGAAATGTTATTTTGTAATGACCAGTACTTTATCTATTATGGGCAATGGAGTCAGGATGTGTATGATAGATGTGTCCTCCCTCTTGGCTTAACTCGAATTATTTGGCACTTTTCAAATGTTTATACCTTGTATAAACATGCAAGAATATTGGTTATGAGGCTCTTCTTATTGATCCCAATGATATTTTCCCAGGTTACTATGATCAATTGAAAGGACTTTTAATTCTGGTGTGAAGGAAACCAATTAAAATAATCAACTCAAAAAGGACTTTAATTCTGGGTGGAAACCTATTCAAACTTGATTCCTTAAAAGGATTTTAATTCTCTCCTCACAGAAACCAATCAAGGGAGTCGCACAAGTGCAACAAATGTGCCCTGATAAATTAAACATATCTTTGATATATCTAATTTAAATAACAAAGGAAAACCATTTTGGAGACAACACAGATAACACATATGAATGAACATTAACAAATAATTGAATACCAAAATTTTTGGACACCAGATTATAATATTCCTCTCTGTTAAATTGCTTCAGAAGATTTTACAATTCATGCTTGAAGTCTTTATTTATTTATTTCCTAATCTACTAATTGTTGCTTGCTCTGATTATTGATTCTTCCTTGATTCTTTTTTTGATGATGGATTTTATCTCTCATTTATACTTTATATTTTTAGGGTTATAACCCTTCACATTCATCTGGTGTGACCTTTTATTTGATTTAACTTTTATTTTCCCGCTTTCACAAATATTTAATTTAATCTCCCTTTTGTCTTCACATCCCGAGAAAATAATTTTTCCAATGTATTTTGCAATAATAACTATTGTCATCCCCTCTTGTATGCATTTTCATTCAATTCTAGAAAATATAACCTTCAAGTAAGAAATAATTACCCCCTCCATGAGTTTCTCGATGAAAATGTTTTCTGATTATTATATGTACTTTCATATGATTGAAATATTCTTTTAGGTAAAACAAATACGTGCTCCCCTAGTAAAAATATTTCACATCTTGATGAAAATAATTTACAACTTCATAATCTTCACTTTGCACATTTATCCCTGCGGCATAAAATCTTCATTTCTTCAACATTAGTAAATTTAATAAAATCTTTCCCTCAAAAATATTTACCAATCTTTAATGGAAATCACTTTGCCCCATGCTCTCATTGTGATTTTGTCTTCTGCCTTCGTTATATTGCTATATTGAAGGGACTGAAAAATCAATCACTCTAATATTAATAAGTCCGTTCGATAATCCTCAAACCACTCATATGCTATTTTATCTTTCAGGACATCAAAGAGACTTAAAACCTTGTCTTCCTGATATGCTATAGTTTCTTCGATATAGGGTTTCATAGGTGTTTTCACCTTTGCCCTAATTGTAGCCTTGTTCCAAAGCTCCTATTTTGGCACGGGCATGAATGTGCTGGCATAAGTTGATGAGTTTAGCATTACATCTGAAGATTGCATTTGCTTTGACATCTTCAAGGCCTTCTCACCAAGCTCATTTTGTGCATATCTAGCAATGACTGCATTCCATGAAACAAAATTAAGTCACGACATTTCTTCAAAAAGTTATAGAGCCTCGTCAAGAGCACCATTCTGTGCATATGTTGTAATCATTACATTCCAGGAAATAATATCTCTTTGAGGTGTTTTCCAAACTATTCACATTTCTTGTCTGTACCTCCACTTTTTTCATGCTCGTACACCAAAGTATTTCCAGCTATAATATCTGATGAAAATCCTCCTTTTCATCATGTTTTGATGGATGTTCATACCTTTTTCTAGAGCGCTATTAGGACATAGGTGAGGAAGATGTTGGCCTTGGATTGAAATGTTCTTCAACATCACATTTCTTTGGGGAATGCTTCCTTAGTAGTTTGTATGACTTGTCTATGTGTCCACATTTAGTATACAGGTCTGATTAAAATACTGGTGACACTCCTCTATCCTTCACATTCAGATGAATGCTTATATCTTTTCCCAAAACACCCATATTGGCATGCAAGGAGGAGAATGTTGGCTAGAGATATGGAATTTGGCATTACACCAGCTGCCAACATTTGTTTGAATGTTTCTAGACCCGCCTCAATGAATCCATATTATGCAAATCCTGCAATCGTTGCAGTTCATGGTGGCCTGTGAAGCTATATTTCTTTGAGGTATCTAATTTGTGTGCCTTGTTTATGTACCCATATTCTACATATGTCTCTACCAAGGGAGCTACAACTACATCATTTGACAAATATCCACCTTCCGTTATGTGTTGAAGGATATCCTTACCCTATTTTGTAGCATCCATACTAGCATGCATGGGAGAAGGTTGCTGGTAAAGGTTGTGGATCATGGCTTTACATTTGCCAATTGCATATGCTTGATAGTTTCTGGAGTACTATCAACAATTGAATCTTATACATATCCTGCAATCACTGTAAGCCCTATTAAACAATTCATGTGCCTTGATTCTATGTGTTTATGCAGTCATTGCAATCTTATCACGATGATTGACAAAACAAATTAGGGAAAATCCAAATCCATGCAATCTTCAAGCCAATGATGATTTACGAGCTTTAATTCCATTTGTTTAGTAAGCTTATATTTATCACCTTCAAACTTGTAACATATAAAATGAGTTATTTCTTTTGCAATCAATGGGTTTGTAAATTGTGCTCGCATCATGTCCACCATTAGCATAATGTCTAATTGATCTTGACTTTGATATACTGTTAGGAAAAGTCAAAGGGACTTGCTACCTGGAATGCCTTCAAAATTCTTTACTGGTCTGTAGAAGATCCTTGTAGGGTTAGCTGACAATCCAATATTTCTATAAGAACCCTAGTCAAAATCAAGTGTCCCTCCATCACAAAGTGCATCTGCCATTATACTATATGTAACAAGATCAAGTTTATAGTTCAAACACTTCATTTCCTTAATGAATTCATATGTTTTGTCAATCTTCCTAATCTTGCACATGTGACGAATTAAAAAATTGAAAGTGGTCATAGCTGGAGTAATAACATTGGTAACCATTTCCTCGAATATATCTTGTGCATTATCATCTTTGCCAGCATTACAAAATGATCTAATTAGCAAGTGAAGTGTGACATTATCAGGTGCACAACTATTCCCTATCATTTGTACTTAGCAAGATATTGAAAGTTATGACATTTGGCAATAATTTACTTCTCTGTATCATGTGATTGAGGAAACTTAGTGCCTCCTCAACTTTTCCTACCTATGTGAATCCCTTTAGGACATCATTGTGGATGTAATAATTGGGCATAAATTTAATACCGACCAGCTTGTCATATATTTCCATGGCTTCGGATAATTTTGTCTCTTCCAAAAGAACCTGAATAATATCTTGTATGTTTGGTGTTCCCATATGGGTATTAATTTTTTTGCAATAGCATAGAGAAGGCATGATGTCATATTTAATGCCTTGAACATTTGACTCCATGCTAATCCTAATGTTTCAATCTGCTCCACAACTTGAATTGCCAACTCCTATAACAATTGCGTGACACAAGTAGGGTCCCCATGTGGGCCCAACTAATTTTTTTTGTTTTGAAACAAGTTTTATTCATAATTGACCTGAAACTACTTCAACATGCATCTGGCATGAAAAAATAAAATTGGTAACAGTCAGAATCTTCTTTCTGGCACTTTACACAATGAGCCAAAACAAGCCAGGTGGTTACAAAATCAGCCTGGAAACTAGTGAAACCATCTCCTAGAGCAATGAAAATACACAAGCATGTAGACATTTGAACCAACAATTCACTACAATAAATAGATTGGCAAGACCCATCCAAATGTGCAACATATTCAACGTCAAAGTAGCTCATTCAACCTTTTCTGGAACTGTATCTGTCAAAAACCAATTAGGGCTCACCAAGTCACCATTTTGAAAAAAATACCAAATTACCTCCTGGGAAGCTGCCACTGGAAATACTAGATCATTTAGCTCCATTGAACATGTGTGCAAAGGGGTTTCTTACTAATCCACTTCTTTCATGAAATATTAAAAGCCCAAGTTGACCCCCTGAAACTTTTCTGGAAATGCAGTCATCAAAACAGTGAAAATTCAATTTGCTTTTGATTTTGAAAAAATAGCAAATGAGGTGTTGGGGCCTTGAAAATGGACACGGGAGTAGATTATCATAGGGAAAATCTAGGACACCAATTAGTTTTCCATGAAAATCATCCAGTTGCTAGATATTTGCTTCCAAAGTTGACCTTCTGGGCAGATTTAATACTATGCAGACAACAAACCTTTTAAGAACCCTCCAACTTGATGCTTGAAAACCCAATCAAATCTGATCATGGGAGATTGAAATTGGATATGCACACTCACATATGACAGATGCATATTCCTACCAAGTATTTGGCATGAAAGTGAACATGCTTCAAAATATGACTCTCCAAAGTAGGTCACTGGGGTAGATTTTTTAGGTACATTTCTGAGTGCTGCAATCAAAATTTTCATAATGGGAACCTAAAATTTTGCCAAAAATTATAGGAAATTTTAGGTCCCAATAGTGGCTCTTGCTTGGGGATGTATGCCCCTTGTGGGCATAGCAAGATTCGAGATCTCTGGGGGAGCAGATTGAGTGCCTTATCTATTGGGCAATAGAGTCCAAATGTTACTTCTGCCCCTGAATTGGTATGGTTTGAAGAACCACACCACAGATGAAGGCTCAAGGCCACCATAAAAAGAAAAACCTATATTTTCCTCTATAATATATCTTATTTTGATACGATTTTATCAGATTCCTCTTGAAGATACTCATGCAATCTGTACTATTATATCCACTGCTATTGGAAATTTTTGAAATAGCACTACCCCCAACATTGCCCATATTTTCGCTATCATTTTCACCATCCTATAATTCTTAATTAGGCACAATCTGAAACTTTTCATCATCATGTGGTAGGCCAGTGCCAATCTCTATGTGACATTTTATTTCGTTAAACTTGCTATCATCCACCAAATGACTGCTTTCTAACTGAACTTGAAAACAAAGCAACTCATACTGCAGTTGAATTTTATTATCTTCAATGTTGGCAAATGATACAACATCAAATCCATCAATATCAATACTATTTTCAACATCACATATAGATTGTCCACATGGTTATGATCTTGAAACTCTATCACCTAAATCACTAGTTTACGAATTTAATATGTTTGAATCATCAACACCTCCATATTCAAAAGTGTGCATTTTTGGAGAGCTGATGCAATGAAATCCATGACCACCAGCTGTCTCTATCTTATCAAAATGTAACACTGGACATAATTTTTCATACTCATCATGAAGGTTATCATTCTTGTGACACAAAGTATCTTCACTGTCAAAGCATATGTATGTTGGGCATGAAATTTCAGCATCATTCTTGTGTGTAAATTTTTGATATTCAATGGTCAATAAGTCTGAAACTTGCTCAGTGCTAAGGGAGCATACTTACTCTTCCATATCTTCCATTGTCTCTTCCTCATAACCTCTATAAGCACCACTTAGTTGCAAGTCAAAGTCCACAGGGTTGTCATAACAGACATTTTCACTTAGATACCCATCCTTTATAGATTGATTGCAATCATTACTCCCTTCATTATTGCAAGGCACATAGTCCCTTTGTGTTTCAACTTCTAACTTATTATTGCCAATGCTATAATAATGCATAAATGGCTACACCTCCATTGTTTGATCATGACATGCACTCAAATTATTATGTATACCATAATCAGGTGTGCATATTTCTTCTTCATCGAGTGTTTGACCTCTTTCTTGAATATGAAAATACTCACCCTCTTCTTCCTCACACTACTGATTCAGGTATTGAGGTGGGTGGGCTGGGACAATAGGAACATCCACACTTTGAAGACTACTCTCATCTTTTAATGTATCATATTCATTTCATTGTTTGTTGGAATATGCTATGGCCCCAAGTCTTGTGTAAAATCTTCATAATTGTCATCAAACTGACTCAAAAATAGCCTCTTGAAATCTTCCCATGAAGATACACTTTGCATGGGTAAGCTGATACACCATTCTCTTGCATAATCCCTCAATGATCTTGCAAAGCATTTCATAATGACATCTTCTGCATAAATCTCAAAGTCCTCAATAAATTCCCAAAATAATTGTACATGCCTATCAGCCGATTCGTGTACCTCTCCATAAAATTCAAGGATACGATTTCTAAGCTCAATGGGATAACGATTTGGGTAGCCTTGGATATTATTGAAGTTAAATAGTTTATCAATGTCTGGGACATAGACTTTTCTTTGTGGACATGATTGACATTGTTGATTATTCTGATGAGGGGCTTGATATTGATAATGCTTGACATATTGATTATATTCATGATTTTGGTAGCTCACTAGTCTTTGACCAGGGGGGACATGATAAGCATTTATTTGATTTGAGGATTGTGGTGTGAAAATGTCTTACTGTGTATGATATGCACTACATCCATTGCCAAGATTTCTGATTGTATCATGAGGCACTTGTACAGTCAAAGGATCACTTGATGTCACGTCTCATTTTTATGAACAATATGATTAATCTAGATTAGTGAACAATTACTATGATTGACCTTTACCTTAAGTAATTTTATGTGTGAAGGTAATTATTATGAGTTAATATTGATAAAAATTGGAAATTGATTTAAATGTTAAATATTGTAGACATGATTACAATGATTTGCCTCAGCTATGTTTTGGAGACACTAACCTATTGACGTCAAGTTGAGTGCGAATGAATGCAGGTACTCATCGAAGATGAGAACATGGTTGAGGTAGAGGCGTTCTAGACACTTGGCAAGAACTGATGGGATGGATTATCTTGATGCAATCACACACCATGTAGTTTTCATATGCATTTTGAATGGTTTTCTTATGCATCATTGTGTGGAAGATAAGTGTGAAATTGTGTTTAAAATTGCTACAATAGTTTATATTAAATGCATTATTTGATTTAATGTCGTAATGATTATATGTTAGAAAAATTAGTGTGTTAGAAATCATTTTCAAATGCATAATGTAATTACTTAAGTTTAATGTATTTTTCGAATTGTAATTAAATAGGTATTGCAATTTAAATAAGGAAATATGTATATATGTATGTATGTATGTATGTATGTATGTATGTATATATATATATATATATATATATATATAGGTATTGCAATTTAAATAAGGAAATATGTATATATATATATATATATATATGTTTGTTTGTATTTTAATTAAATAAATATTAAATATTGTTTTCTAATCACCTAATTTTAGATGTTTGGAAGACAATATGCACATTAGATTTAAATAAATTATAATAATATATATATATATATATATATTAATGTATTATTATTTTATTTACTTCTTGAGTTATTAAAATAAATATATTCTAGTTAAAATAATTAAACAATGTTAATAAAAGCATTATTATAATTAGAATTTTAATTAATTTCGGCCATTTTATATGTGCACACATCTTGTAACTGCCAAAAACATTTGGTAGTCCTTCCTATTTTTGTGGTCCAAAATTTTTAATGGAAACTCTTTCCTTTGGCGGTTACTTTTCTATTCATAGTCAGTGTTAATTCTGGCATTTCATTTCCTATTTCCAATGTTTCATTTCCAAACGCAACCAGAGCATCAATTACATTTATTATTATTTGGGAGCATTTTGATGGGTTTTTCTATGTTTTTAAACTAGGCTCCTCCCCTGAAATTATTGCAGCTTCGAGCTCGGCTAGCGTGCCATGGGAAGCAATATCAAGATCTTTTGATGCCGTCTCTAGGATGCTCCTCTTTCTATCACTTTTCTTATGCTTGGCGTTGGTGAGTGTTGTCAATTCTGACAGTTATTTACTAAATTTTATGCTAATGAACTGACCTTCACCATATCTTGCAGGTAGTGAGAGTGGATTCCTTTTGTGACAACATGCAAAGATTTTCAATGATTTGTTGGGTATGTGCATATCCCATGACATCAATATCCGTGTCTGCAATCAAATATGCAGAGGAAGTTAAGCATCCCCTTGCTCAGATTAATTCTTTCTGCATTAACAATTGTTAGTTTAAAGTAGGGTGTCATGCAGGTTCAAATGCAAAAGGTTAGAAATATAGACAGGGCATGATAACTGTTTGACATAATGCTTAAAAAAATGTGCTCTCATGGAATGTTGTAAGGCAAGAAATACACAAATTGGACCAACCAAGAAGGGGAGGGTGCACAGTAGAAGGAAGAGGTAGAAGATTCCATGGAAAAGGGAGGGGTCCTGTTGCAAAAGGGAGGCATTTTAATGGCAGATAGACTCCATTTCAGGTGCTCTAATGGCAAACAAACTAAAGATTTATTTTATCTTTTAACTAGCAAACACAGAAAAAATAGAGAATCACAAGTTAGTTTAATAGACTTACATGTATGCTTTTATTAGTTTAATGGAGTTAGATGTATGCTTTTATTAGTGGAGTTGGATGGCTTCAGATTTGTCTGGGGATGTGGGGATGTTTGGTTCCTGCAAATAAATTATTTACAAATTATGATGTTAAGTTCAAAGTTTAGGGTTTGAATTTTGTATATATTTATATACCTTTTTAAAAAAAATTTAGGCCATGGTTTCATTGGTTTTTGTTTATATGATGTATTCTATTTTATTTTCCTTCTTTTTATCAATATCATAAAAAATTGTTTAAATGTATTAAGATTCATGTACCCCAGGTTGGAAATCCAAATATTTTTTAAATGTGGTATGCTTCAACTCATATTTTATTAAGAATTAAAATTTATTTTATAAACCAATTATATACAATATAAAGTACAACTTTCTTTGATATTTGTTTACTTTTTAGTCTTAATATACAAAGAAGTAAATTCCTATTTCTTCAATTTTCTAAAGTTTCTAAAATGAATAAATACTTAAGTTTCTAAAATGAATAATTAGAGAAGTTTCTAAAATAAATTTATAGAATATAAAAGTTTCTAAAATCAATAAATTTCTAAAGTTTCTAAATAATAAATTATAAACTTTGTAAAATGAATTCATAGAATATAAAAGTTTCTAAAATTTGTTTAGTTTCTCCATATAAAAATTCTTTGAGTTTATTAAAATAATTCATGTAAATATATATTTATTTGTTTATTTATATTTATTTTTTAATATAAATTTTCAAAGATATATCAAGTCTAAAGCACTTTATATTATATTAGAAAAATAAAAAAAATCATTTATTTTTATAAATAAAATTATATATTTATTTATTTTAATACACTAAAAAAATCTATATTTTTTTATTATGTAATATTAACTATAATTTCTTTAGTATGCTATACTTTAAACAATACTTAAATATTTATTTTTAATCTTCATATAGAATGAAGTAAATACCAAATAAAATAGACAAATGAACAAGATTTCTAAAGTTAGTAAAATTAGTAAAAGTTACTAAAATTACTCAATATTCTTAATTTACTCAAGTTTCTATTCTAAAATTTGTTTAATGCTCTTTAAAAGTTTTTTGAGTTTATTATAATAATATATATATATATATATATATATATATATATATATATATAAAAGACATTTTTAGGGGTTAAATTTAAGTCCTGATTGTAATGCACTCTCAAGAATCTATATTTTTTTAATGGAATATTAATTATAATTTCTGAAGTATGCTATACTTTAAAGAATACTTTAACACAATTTACTTTCCTTCTAAACTAAGACAATTCTATACATTTACTACACATGAAAATATCCTACCAAATGTCATTTTGTGTGACAATCCCCTCTATGTAAGTAATACAAATAAATGAATAACAAGGTTAAGAGAAGAGCTTACCCTTTAGTTTTAATTGAAATAAAACAATTTAATTACAATTTGGGTTCAGATTAGAAATTAGGGCTACAATTAGGGTTATTCAAGTTAGGTTTAAAAACATGGTTAGGGTTATGTTTAGAACTAGAGTTAGAGTTATAATTAGGGTTGGGGTTAAGGTTTAGGTTAGACTTAGGGTTACAAGTATTATTACAATTAGGTCTATAATTGAATTTCTTATTGTATTTATAGCCTTGTCTACCAACAACTACATGTAATGACTTTCCATAAAAATAAAAATATAAACTATTTAGTGATAGGCCTACAAATATTTGTGCATATCGGCCATTTGATAGCACCTTTGGTGCTTTTACTAGTAAATAAGAAAAGAAGTTAAATAATAGTTTCCTGTAATGCAAGCCAATTTTGTTTTGCATAACAATAAGTTGCATAAAAGAAACTATTATACTGTTTTAAATAGAATTATGAGTTTATTCTTATTGGTCGAATCTCATGCAAAGTGGAATGAAACTTTAGTTTTAAAATATAAAAACTCTAGCTTAAACCTAGATTTCCAATGCCAAAAATAAGGCAGCAAATTTTTTTTTAATTTTTTAAGAGGAAAAAGGAGAAGAAACAAGGCATGAAGTTGCAGCAACCGAAACCCAGGAATTTTTGTAACAAGAAGGTGATTTGCAATAGAGAAAGGAGTCTTTTTCAGTAGCAAATAAGAGGGTTACAAGCTGAGATAGGAGAGAGAGAAGGGCAACAACATCAGCTGCAAATCCATCATTAACCACTGTATTTTTTTTCCAAGTTTTTATCATGTTTTTGCCTCCTTGAAATCAAAAATAAATTGAGAAATCCAAGTCTTTATTATGGGCGCTTATCTTCTTGGCCGCCTACATTTATGCTAGCCGTCCCATTAGCTGATGAAAAAGTATCATTAAAACCTCCAGATCACTAATTAGATTTTACCCAGTTAAACATTCTTTGACTGATATTTTTTTATGTTGGTTGAAATAAACTTTAGATTAGAAAAAGCAAACTCTTTATAGGAAATACAAACAAAAACTCTCAAAAATAGATAAAAACCTTATTTTTATTCTGTTATGGTCAACATTACAAAACTATTTTTAAACCTTACCAGTGAATAACCATAAGTTTATTACTCACTGTGTTTTATTTTATTTTATATTTTCTGCTGTTATTGATAACAAGAAGGTAACAAGAATAATAGGAAGTCTAATTTTATTTTTCTGCATTTAATTTGCTACAGCAATAGGAAGTTTAAATTATGTTTTTAGGAGTTTCCATCATAAATTTGATAGCAAAGAATAATAAAAGCTTGATTTCATATGATATTGAGAAAATATGAATGAATAAATGGATAATAATATTAGCTAGATTGCATATGATATTGAGAACAAATGAATGAATAATGGATAAAAATAGTTAGATTGCATATGATATTGAGAAATATGATTGAATAATGAATACAAAATTATATTGAATTGATAAACTTGTGAATGCAATTTTGTATGGAAATGATGAATTATTGTTTGTGGAAAGTGTGATTTTACAAATGATGTTTTGGGAAGGGATTTTTAAATGATTTATTGAAAAACTTGATTCTTTTATTTTATTACTTAATTTCTTGCTTCTTAGGGAAAGAAGTAGATTTTCTTCTAGGAATGTAAATGGGTTGCTTTCTGAGCTAGGAGGCCGAATGTAGATTTTTCAAAGATGGCTTTTCCTCTTTTTAGGAATTGAACCAAGTTACTTATAAATGATTAGATCTAATCAAGATGACATTGAAATAGATGTTTATTGTCTAGCAAACTTATTTATTTATATCTCTGCCACATCCTGTTGTGAGATAATCTGCTTTTCATTATTTAGAATTGCACATTCAGACATCAGGGTTGCATCAGGTGTTCCCTCCTGCCAATTGTTACCAGGTAGCTAGACATTTTGTGCAGGGCTAGGTTTCCTTTGTTTCATGAAGGGATCCGGGGAAGTGTAAATACTTCATGGTTGGGTGGAAAAGCACCTGGGCCATGTTCCTGTCTCTCGGCTCACAGGTGGTGGACCGCTTGGTTCATGCGACTAATGAGCGTATTGATTCATTATTCTTGTTGTACATGATTATTGTACTTGATTAGATGTATTATGACATGCTTGCCAATGGATTTATGTATATTATTTTATAGTGCTTGTTACTTGGATTGAGCACGCAATTTTGTAAGATTTAATGACATCGTGATTCATATTTATGAGATTTATCTTTCATTGAGATATTGTGATTAAGTGGATTAATTACACCTTTTATCTTTGAAATGTTGTATCTAAGTGGATTATTTGCATCTTTTATTTTGGATATTGCGATGTTGTATTTAAGTGGATTATTTACTTCATTTACTTTTGATTTGGTTTAATGGATTTTACATTTATTTGTGAGGCTTTACACTTGAATTCACATACCCATCCTCATTAGATGCTGATATATATTGTGATGAATTTGAAGCACGTTTGGTTGTCAATCATTGCAATTCTTGAATCAATTTTTTCTCTTCCCTTAACAACTGCAGTTTTCTCTCTTCTTCTGACATATTTATTTTGACTGCAAATAATATTGTTACAAGATATCTTTGTATTTTTCATCAAGTTCCTTTTCAGAGTCGCCACCTCTTGTCAAAAGAGGAACAAATTTTATCTTTCTAGGTCCTTCTTGCTAGTAGAGTTACCAATCTATGTTTGAATTCAAAACTTCACTGACTCTGTAATGAGATGGTCTTCAACCAAGATTCTGAATTACTCCCCAACAGAGTCACCAATTCTGTTGGGTCTCAAAAACATAGGTCGTAAACATTAAGAGGATGCTAAGCTCTCTTAACACTTTTGACTAATGAAATAGGGTTGATATGACTGAAAACCCCCTTCTCTTTAGGATCTGCTAGACCTAGGCGGGCGTACCTTGATAACTGAGGCAAATTTGTGTGACCTTAGTGATCTACGCAAAGTGGCATATAGATGTGAGATGGATATAAGGCTGAAATTTATTCCTAATACTAAAGTTTGAGATTTGAAAATGTGAATAAAGTTTAAATGAAGTATTGTTTTATATTGAATATGACCAGTGCCTAATTCTGTTGGGTGAATGGGGTCAAGAATTGTATGATTGTAGATTTATCTACTTGGTTTAACTCTAACTACTTGGCACCTTTTGAATGTTTATACCTTATATAAATGTGCAAAACTGTTGGTTATTAGACTCTTCTTTAAAATCCCATTGATATTTCTTCAAGTTATTGTGATTGTCTGAAAGGATTTTAATTCTAGCTTAAAGGAAACCAAATAAGATGATTTATTTAAAGGATTTTAACTCTGGGCAAAGACCAATAAATAGAAATCACTTAGAAGGACTTAAATCAACTTCTCATAGAAACCAATCAAACATACCACATAGAGACATCAAGTGTGCCTTGATAAATCAAAATGATTTAAATAACATGAACATACCAATATGGAGATAGCCAAATAACTCATAGAATGAATATCCACAAACCAGTTGAACACCAAAGATAAATCCATTGATTAAACCATCTTGCCCATTATATAATTTAAAATTTCATAGAAGTCTCTATATTTGGTTCTACAGATATAACTGAAAATAATAGTATTATATATAAGATGATTTTTCTTCAATTGATGATGATAAAAATGGCCTTGGTTTCCCTTATATATATGGGAAGCAAACAAGCTTTAGACCAAAACAATATGACTTTTCCTAAATCACACCTTTTTAGGTAACAGACATTTGTTATGAAACATAATAAAGAAACAAGCATAGAGATTAAACTGGGCGTCTGCACTTAGTCATGATTTGAGTCCGTTAATCACCATAGAAAACCCGTGACCTCAGGCCTGGCAAAGTTTTCCTCTCCAATGATGCAACATTTGATGAACATGCTTTGCCTACTATTATAAATGTAATATATATTGTGCTCGTTTTGATATATATAAATTCTTGAATTAGCATTGGAAAAAAAAATACTTCAAGTTTATCACAAGGGTCAAAGGATTTTCTAGATTTTCTAGCTTCTTTAGCTTCTTTCTTAACCATTGTCTTCTATTTTTTAATCAACTAAGAATGTAGACATGGCTGGTACAACGCATCCTGACCCTTTATGTTGCTTTCACAATGAACAAATTAATCTTGGCAATATGATCGATATAATCTTGAGATTCATAAGTGTCTGTGGAGATTAGATCTCTCATGACAGATTCTAAAATGAAGATTCTTTCTCAATGTATATGTGTATTTTCTTTCACTCTATCCTCATCATTGATCTTCTCAAGAGATATGGACAAAAATTGAGCTAATTCATCTTTCCAAGTGTCCTTTTCCTATAAATTGCCTTCACTATCAAAGAAACTAGGGAGTGCCATATCCAAATGTTGATCAAAATCACCAAGGTCCTCTGTTAACAGAGTGTTAAACCTTTCATGCATAATGGTCAGTTCATCATATTCCTTATGTTCGCAAGAGACACTACTAGGCATGTCAGGTGTTGTCATTGATGGCAACTGAACACATCCACATTGTATCATTTGATCATACCGGAAGTTAGATTGCAGATTTGTCCAAGTCCGGATAGATAGGAATAGAACATATGATAGGGTCTAGCATTTTGGTCTGCATTTCTCCATAGGTAATCATATTGTGCTACAGATCTGAGGGTATGTTAAGGGATGCCAAGGCTACCTAAATCTAGAGTTTTAGCCTCTGGTGATGAAGGGATTGAAAGTTACAAGCATATGAGTATCATATTTTGGTTAAACAGTCTAGTCTGGTGAAGAATAGGCTGACTTGGTGTTTGATCCTTATGTGGATTAAGAGAAGTGGTTGGTTGAGTAATCTATGAGATCTAATGGTATTGGCCAACATGTGTGGTGACTTGAATTCATTAGTCCGTACTGATGTTTGTACATGAATTCAGCTGACAGAACAATGATCTTGAAAAAGCTTCTAAGTTTTCTTGAGGCCGATTGCAGTTGATGAAATTTCATAGAGCGGATATATATAATTGATGGATGCAAGCATTTTATTACATGGTTGTGTGAATATGAGATAAGAGGTATGAAGTGTAGTAGTATTAAGGGCAAAGCAGAGATTTGAAGCTCAGATTATGGTAGAACAGTAAAACAGGGTAGTAAGAGATGAAGTGTGTGAAGTCAGTATATTGATCCTAATCGGAACTCTAAGCTTGCATTGTTAGATGCTATTCTTCAGTTCAAGTATTCCTGTAAACTCTTTGTAATCAATCTTGTAGGCAGTGAGCCTCCTTTGAGTAGTGAGCTCTAGGTAGTGTGCCCAAAGGCATGTGGCTTCCCATTTGTAATACTTTTAATAGAGTATAAAATCTTGTGGGTTAACCCCCACCGTGGTTTTTCCTTTAACCAGGTTTCCACGTAAAAATCTGGGTGTTCATGTGCAATGATTTTGTTGCTGCTATTCTTGAGTTCATGTTTCTTTCTTTGGAATGTGTTTAGTGGAAAATTGGATTTGTTAATGTTTTAGTGTTTTGATGTTTGAATCCACCTTTCCACTTTGCATTCAAGGATCTAGGGTCAAGTGGCAATTCACTATCATACCCTAGATCACTGTGAGATGTAGGGAAATTTGGATTAGGGAATTTAATTATCAATTTTCCTTCTCTTATGCTCAATTGACCATTAAAATCCTAATTATGCAAATACAACAATAAACTGATGAATAATAGAAAAAAACTCTTGCAGACTGAAGTAAAATATCAAATCACAGAGTACCTATTTTTAGGGTTCTAAGGCGGAATAGTCAAGGACATTAGAGTGAGCGCCCAAGTCCAAGGTACCAATTTCTTTGCAAGATCCTAACCTCCTTCCGACACTGATCAACACTGTAACTCCTGTTTCTATAAATTCAGCTGTGGAGGACACTAGAGTGAGCACCCAAGTCATGGAAATGCTCTAGTGTCCTGCTTCTCTTCAGACCCAGAATCTTTGATGTCTGCTAATCCTTCCTGCAACTTCACTTTTCCCAAATGCAACACCTATAACCTACAATCACAAGACTTTGGGAGGGGGTTGTGGTGTTTAGAGGCTTTCCTCAGTCAAGCGTCGGAGGACACTTAAGTCTCCGAACACCATTGTCAGATAGAGAGTGCATGCCCTTATGAGGCAGAGGCAAAAACTAAAGGAAATGATGATGAAAACACAATATAATGTCACCTTGTAGTGAAGCTCTCATGGGAGGAAGATGCTCTTCATTCCATGAGGAAATTAATGCTCAAATCTACAAATACAAACACACAAACCACACAAGTCTGCTCTTGCAACATAATGAAAGCCTTGAATCACCTTGAGAACACAATAGCTTGCTAGTAATCATCTAATTGAAATCTAGTTTACAAATGAATACCTAAACATGCTTTTATATGCAACTACAAACACTCCCGCCAAGATTTTCATAATTCAAACTTACCGTGTCGGCAAAGGACCCAAATAATGGTCATAAACTGACACCTAGAAATTGGGGCTGCCCCAAAATAGGGTAGGACTAGGGCATAGGCACCCAAGTCCTCCCCCTTATTTTGGGCAGGGTATAGCTCAAGGGGTCCTCCTAGGTCCCATTTGTCATGTTACCTAGGGCTCATTCCATCGAGATGCCAAATTATGAACTAAGATGTCCTAAATGCATGTGAAAGACCTAGGAGCTAAACCTTAAGAGGGAAAAGCCCCCAAGGGGACATTTTCTGACGTTACATTTAGCCCCCACTTTAATGTATGTATAAACGCGAGGCCAATATATGCATTAAAGTAAGGTCACAAACACAACAAACACATCAAGCACGGAGAAGACACGCCAATCACATAGAAAACAATAACAGGCACGTAAAACATGGAGAAGACAATTACAATCACACAGAACACAGAGAATATAGTCAATACATAGAAGACACATTAATGCATGGAAGACATAAATGATATATTTTCTTTTTTTTTCTCATATATATGAAATGCAGTTGCAAGTACTAGAAAGTAAACAAACCTCCCATAATACATGATGCACTCATCGCAAAACCTCCCAAAATGTAGGAAGCACAACCTGAAGGCGTTGGTCTTTATTCTGCATATGGGGCAACAAACATGCCAAACAAAACAAGCATGCCAAAACACACACTTGAAGATGCGGAGAAAACATGGCAGACAAGCGATGGTATGTTCCCTATTTCTAGGCTCATCACCATCTCAAGCACATTACAGGCACATACCAATGATTGGGCTTCACCACAAGAATCACTGAAAACACGCTTAAAGGTTGAGTTAGTCACAGAATCGCTCCCTGCCTCTGTAGAGGACTTTTGAAAATGACAGGATGATACAATCTGTTCTGAGAAATACACCATCCCTACCTCTGCAGAGGGCTTAAGAAAAAGGATATGCTCAATATCCCACCTCCACAGAGGGCTTACATGATTGATTGATTGATTGCAAACAAACTTAGGATGCATGATGCACTCATCATGCAGGTCTTTGCACCTGAGGACAAACACATTGCTAACATTTATAATAGACAACTTACCTCATATATGCCCCCACCTAAGGTGGTTGATATCAGTTATCAATATCAAGCACACTAATGTAGGAAGAAAACACACAAGGGAACACCGACTTTCGCAAAGCCCATGCCCCCGAAGGTGACATGTATTTTACGATCGCCAAATGTTCCCACAAACACATCCCTGCAAGAAACATGTTAGTGTCTATAACATCATGATAAATAACAACATTGATGCATATGATTAACCACACAAAGAGCTAAGGTTATACAACAAATTTGGAGTTTGAGGATAACCGTGGGGCTATATCATGAAGCTCTCCGAATCAAGTACCACCAAGGCCAGATTCAAAGACAAACAAAGGTGCACGGAGCAGCAGTATTGTTAAGGTTTGTAAATGCGATAGAAACATCATGAAATTCACTACGCAGAAAGAATGAGTGCTTCCACTAGCCAAGCATTGGATAAGATATACAACCCCATCGTCATATTAGGAACTAAGTCTATTTTTTGATTGCTCTCAAAAGGAACACTAGGTCCACATCAGTATAAATGTTTGTCATCATCCGCTCGCTAGATGGAAACACTAGAGGAAGGGAAACAAGAAATAAGAGAGGAGAAATAAGTGTCTTAGGGATAGTCACGTAGGAGGGTGCCCCCAGTGTCACCAACTGCAATGCTATGTTCGTAAGACACAACACACAACAATGAAATTGAGAGAGAGAGGTAATTTAGAAGAATGATAATACAAATAGGTCACAACAGAGGTGGTCTCCTGGTATTGCGAACCTTACAGGAGAATCTGATGTCATCCCAAGAGGCCTAAACAACATATAACACATCATGGGGGAAGCACATCATGAGAGAGAGATAAAGGGTTAGAGATACTTACCTGTAGGGTCTCCATATTATATCTTGGAGATAGAGAACCTCTCGGAGAGGTATTCAATCATATTTAATGCAAAATTTGAGTGGTTCTTATGAAAGTCTTGTTTGTTATCATATGATGCTTGTTCCTTAAATCCTTGTTTAAATGAGACTTTTTGTTGCTTATGAGGGGGAGAACCACTATTATTTCTGACTGTTGATTGTTGTTTTACTATTTTCTAATTTTTAGTGAGTTTTCTTTGTTGAATCTTTCTAGAATGGTAATGGGAATCATCCTGTACCATCTTACTTGTCTATATCGGTTGTTGTTCTTGTTTTTCTGATGCATTTCGATTATCTCCCAATCCATATAAGGATAACGGAGGAGGAACCTCGGCATAAATTCCATTTCTTCGCAGATGAGGTGGATTATCCCCTTGTTTCTTATCAACTTCAATCATTCCCACGATGCTATCATAGTCCAAGTAATCATCCTCATCTACTTCCACTAAACCGTGTTCCATCATATTGTTTTTAGTATATTTAGAGAAAGGATTAGTGAAGATTTGTAAATTCTGATTCAGCGGAGCAACCGACTTATTTCCATTATCATTCACACCCAGTTCCTGGATGACATTTGAATCAATAAGGTCCTGTATCTCATGTTTAAGACACATACATCATTCAGTGTCATGTCCTTGTGTCTGATGATAATGACAAAAGGCATTAGTATCAAAGTAAGGTCCTTGTTTATCAGGATCAACAAGCTTGATCAGGGGAAGCTTCAGAATGTTATTACTCATAGCTTGGTTCATGATAGAATGATAAGACTCAAATGTTGGAGTAAACTTTCTTGGTTGATACGATGCTTTCTTTGGATTATTTATAGCAGACACATTCGTATTTGGTCCATTGATCTTGATGAAACCCCAATTATTGTATTCCTCTTAAAGTTGTTTTGTGATGATCCACCCAAGGATTGACCAACTTGAGCTGATGAGTTTTGGTTTTCATACTGACTAAACGAAAGTTGATAATCACGAAGGGCGGTGCATAAATGTTGAAAGGAGTTATATTTCATCAAGAGAATCTTATCACGAATATTAGGTTGTAGATTTGTAATGAATATCTTTTGAACATCCTCATCTTTCATTTGATACTAAATTTGTACATAAAGTCCTTAATACCAACTAATGAATTCAATCAATTTTTCTTTGGGACCTTGTTTGCATTGAACCAAATCAATAAGAGTGACTTGGGATCTGATATTTGCTTGAAAACGTTGTAAAAATTGATCAATCAACTATGAAAAAGAGTGTATTGAATTCAGACGCAATGAGCAAAACTATTCTAAAGCAGTATCTTTGAGAGATCGCGGGAAAAGTTTTACCAATAAATCCTCTTCAAAATAAAAATCACTACACATAGCTGTAAATGCTGCCACATGGATATTAGGATCACCTTTTCCACCATATTTTTCAAAGTGGGGAGTTTCAAACCTCTCAGGCATAGGAGTTCTCAAGATTGCATAGGATAGGGGATTACAGGCATGATATGTTGGTAGACTAGGCTACAAAGAATTTGTCAGGTTTGTTACCTTCTGTTGTAAAGTGGTCATGCCGTGTAAAAGTTGGTTGAGGATGACATCATTAGGATATGTGGTTTGCTGTTAGGAATCAGAACCAAAGTGAGGAGGTGAATGAGTTTGAGATACAATAGGCGGAGGATGAGAATATGTCAACAGTGGTTGGACATAGTGATAGGTGTAAGATGGTTGTGAGTAGGTAATAGGTGGTTGGAAATGAGTGGAATAGATAGGTGGTTGAGAACAATTATGTTTAGAGGAAGTCCCCTTAGAAACTATTTTATGATAATCAAATCCCATAGGTTTGTAATTAGTGTTGTTAGATACTCCAATACCAGTGGTAGCATTACTACAAGCATTTGCATCAGTTGTTAAGATCATTGGTGTAAAAGTCAATATTCCTGTAGTCGATATAGGTATGGATATTTGAGTATGCGATGGTGATAAAGTGTTATTTATTGCTTGTGCACATTCAATCACTGGCATGATATTGGTTTGTACAATATGTGCTACACCATGAATTGCATTTACACCATCTTGTCCCTCTTTTATCAATTCTCTTATATTATGAATTGTAGGGACTTCTTCAGCTATTCTCTCATTTTCCATAAATGATTGAAATTTAGTTAGCTCTTTATCCAATTTTTCTATTTGCTCATTAGATACATATCCTGTTGCCTCAATAGTATTATAAACATCATGAAAAGTTTGTTCTTCCATTGTGGTTGGAGGATGTATAATATCTTGCACAATTTGAGTTTCTCCCTTTGTAAACAAGGTGCTCAAAGGATTATTAGAGGTAGGAATGTCGTTTTGCAGAGCACTAGATCCCATTAACCTTTTACTTCTTCTCAAAGGGATATTGTTTTTAGGACAGCATGTCATAAAGATTATACAAAATCATACAACACACAACGCACAAACTAAGAGAACAAATCCTAGGAGAAGGATATGATTGACGACCAAAATGCTTGGTTTTTTGTACTCTTTTCAATGCAAATGAATGGAACAAAGAGTGTTGTAAGGATTTTGATGTAGGGAAGCAAATTATATGCCTGATATCAGTCCAAAATAGAAATATGATCATTCCCAATACACTCTTGATGCAAATCCAAGATAATGCCAAGTCAACTATAGTGAAGATATGTCAAAATAGACACTTTTTTCACCAAAACTCAATGCAAAAGAGAATAACAAAGGGTTTTGTGAGAAAAATGATGGTGGAAAATAAATAATATCATTAATAACAGCCACTTGGTGCCAAAATACCCAACACAACACACTTTTAGTGCTACTTAAGGTAAAACCCTAGTGAAAATATAGCAAAATATGCAAATTTTCACGGTTTTTCAATTCCAAGATCTAGAAAAAGAGGTGTTGTAATGAATTTCAGGAGGTGAAGCAAATAAAATCAATAATATCAATCACCTAAATCTATAAAATTGATCACAACATGATTGGAGTGCAAACTAGGTCAAACCCTAGGGCAAAATAGTCAAAATGTGTAGTTTTTCACCAAATTTTCAATACAAGAGCCCGTTAAAAGGGTGTTGTGAAGATTTTTATGAGGGGAAAAAAATTATTACCCTAATAAAAGCCAATTAGTTCAAGAATAATTTTCAAAACACACATATGGTGCAAGTTTATAGAGTCGATAAGGCCAATTTTAGTGAAAATCACTATTTTTGAAGCCCTAAGTTTGAGATCTCGGGACAAAATGCTATGTGAATGTTTTGAAGTCTAATTTATGATGGAAATGAATTATTTTAAGATCTGAAAATGATTTTGAATCTCTAATATGCAAAATGCCAATGCAAATCTAATGAAAATGCATGAAAATTGCTAGGTTTTGTTGAAATTTTCTATGCAAAAATGCAAATATTTTAAATCTAAATGCAAATTTACACTAAAATGAAAGAATACAGCCAAATGAAAATTTGAATGAGCTTCTAAAATTAGTATAAAAATCTAAAAGAAGATTTTGCCTACTAACCTTAGATTTTGGAATTACTAGGTTATATGAAAATTGTCAAAATATCTACAAAAGCCTAGCAAATTAATGATGAAAATGCAATGCAAATGATTGAATTTTTGTGTTTTTATGTAGTTTATATTAGATCTGATGCAAAAATTATGAATTAGGAAAATTTAGAAAGAATTGATGCAATTTAGTCAGTCAAACAATGCAATTTTTAAAATTTTTTGTTATTGCAATAAAATGAAAGACTATATGAATGAATGAAATCAATCCAAATCTAAAGAAACACACTCAAAAAGTTGCAATTTAAGTCCAAAAACATGGTTTCACCAAAATGTTTAGTGGAAAATTGGATTTGTTAATGTTTTAGTGTTTTGATGTTTGAATCTACCTTTCCACTTTACATTCAAGGATCTAGGGTCAAGTGGCAATTCACTATCATACCCTAGATCACTGTGAGATGTAGGGAAACTTGGATTAGGGAATTTAATTATCAAATTTCTTTCTCTTATGCTTAATTGACCATTAAAACCCTAATTATGCAAATACGACAATAAATTGATGAATAACAGAAAAAGCTCTTGCAGACGGAAGTAAAATATCAAATCACAGAGTAGCTATTTTTGGGGTTCCAAGGTAGAATAGTCAGGGACACTGGATCAGGTGCCCAAGTCCAAGGTACCAATTTTTTTGCGGGATCCTGACCTCCTTTGGACATTGATCAACACTGTAACTTTGATTTCTAGAAATTCAGCTGCGAAGGACACTAGAGTGAGCACCCAAGTTCTAGAAATGCTCCGGTGTCCTGCTTCTCTTCAGATCTGGAATCTTTGATGTCTACTAATCCTTCCTGTAACTTCACTTTTCCCAAATGCGACACCTGTAACCTACAATCACAAGACTTTGGGAGGGGGTTGTGGTGCTTAGAGGCTTGCCTCAGTCAAGTCCTAGAGGACACTTAAGTCTCCAAACACCATTGTCAGATAGAGAGTGTGTGCCCTTGTGAGGCAAAGGCAAAAACCAAAGGAAATGATGATGAAAACACAATATATTGTCACCTTGTAGTGAAGCTCTCATTGGAGGAAGATGCTTTTCATTCCATGAGGAAATTAATACTCAAATCTACAAATACAGACACACAAACAACACAAGTCTACTCTTGCAACATAATGAAAGCCTTGAATGACCTTGAGAACACAATAGCTTGCTAGTAATCATCTAATTGAAATCTAGTTTACAAATGAATGCCTAAACATACTTTTATATGCAACTACAAACACTCCCGCTAAGTTTTTTGTAATTCAAACTTACTGTGTCAGCAAAGGACCCAAATAACGGTCATAAATTGACACCCAGAAATTGGGGCTGCCCAAAATAGGGCAGGACTAGGGTGCAGGTGCCCAAGTCCTCCCCCTATTTTGGGTAGGGTACAACTCAAGGGGTCCTCCTAGGTCCCATTTGTCATGTTACCTAGGACTTATTTCATCGGGATGCCAAATTATGAACTAAGATGTCCTAAATGCATGCGAAAGACTCAGGAGCTAAACCTTAAGAGGGAAAAGCCCCCAAGGGGGCATTTTCTGATGTTACAAAATGTATGTGGTAAATTGATAAAGGAACAAAATAATAAGATTGCAGAACACTGATTCACCCCCCTCTCAGTGTTCCTCAATTTCAACAATCGGTATCAAAGCAGGTTCCTTGGAAGAAGTTTAATAGCTTGAGGAAGATTTGGGAAGGTGTTTCAATGGGTTCATTCAGGTATTCTGGCGGCATCAATGAACAACTTCAAGTTGCTTTAGAAGATCTTGATCAGTCCAGAGTAGAAGTCAAAGAACTACAAGAGAACCTGAAAGATGCTGAGGATTTCATTGAGACTATAAAAGGGCAACTGAGCAAATCTATGGAAAAGAGGAAGGAGCTACTTCAGCAGATAGCAAATCAGTAGGAAGACAATGGCATGAATGGGGCTCTGAAGGAGAAGACAAAGTAATGTAAGAAGTTGGCAAAAGAAGTTTTTGTCCTAAAACATGAGATGGAATTGAGGGTGATGAGGTTAACCAAGGAAATTGAGGAAAGGAAGAAGTTTGAAGAAAAATTGAATCAATCTCTGAAAGAAAGAATAGAAGAGTGTTGTAGATTGGATAGAATAATTGGCCATCTAGAGTCTGATCTTCAAGAAACCAGGGATAATGAGGAACAACTTGAAAGGCAAATTGTTATTCTCAAACATGACCTAGAAGTTGCAAATGAATACAAAGAGAAGTTCAAGATAAGCTCAGCAAAACTTAAAGTGTTGCTTGATAGTCAGAAGATGATAGATGATAAGTATGGTCTGGGATATGAGAAAGGTGAAATCTTTGGATCCAATCAAAGAAATCCTAAATCAAGGAATCAAAGAAACATACCTAGAAGACCTTCGATAAGACAAGCTAATGCTCAAAGGTATCCATCTTTCAATGGAAATTGTTTCAATTGCAATAAATTTGGTCATAGAGCTACTAAGTGCAGAAGTAAAGTGAATCAAAATGGTCTATCTTTCTCTGGTCAATGCTTCAATTGTAAAAGGTATGGTCATAGATTCAATGAATGCAGAAGTATGACAATGAGCTACTCTAACAACAGAAGAAATGTCAATTCTTTCAATGGCAACTATTTTTCATGCAATAGATTTAGACACATGGATAATCAATGTAGATCAAGAGGAAATCAAGTAAATGAGCAAAGAAATGTTGTGTTCTTCAATTGCAACAGATCTGGTCATATTGCAAGATTCTGCAGAAGCAAGAATGATGATAGAAAAGGTCTGGTAAACAAAAACCAAAATATGCAGGGACAAGATAAAGGCAAGGGTAAAGTAAATGTGAATGAGATCTAGAATGAAATGAACAAAACATGGGTAAATAATGTCATGCCCCCATATTAGGCATTGTTTAAATTAAAGATTTAAACATCATGATAAAGAAACGGCGCAAGTACATTCATAAAATATCAATTCGAAATAATGTGTATTATTAAAATATTATTATTATTATATGAATATTTTAATAATAGTAATAATTATAATTATCATGAGATAATATTATAATTATCTAAATATAAATATAAACTAAATATTGAATTAAATATTATTATAATTATGATTATTATAATATAAATATATGAAATCCAATATTTAGTATATATTTCTACAACTATCTAGTAAGTCATATTTATAACTTCATCAATGTGAGCAATTAAGGTAGACCCATAAAGTCAGATTCATATATCTCATAACATGGGCGGTCAAAGAAAGAAACATTAATTAATATAAGAAAATCAATGAAGATATGAGATTTCAAAATATTAAAGGAAGACAAGTAATATATAAGAGCAGCATAAGGACAAAAGTTGTGGGGCCTACCATTCTCTAAATGAGGTGCAAGTTTACATTATATATGCAGCAATTGTTTTAGGCAGTAACTTGCATTTAGAAAGCATCGATTAATAATAATTATTGAATGATAAGAGCTGCGATCCCTGTTAAGGCAGCGATGAACATTTAAAAACACATATAGTGATTTATATATTTAAACATTGACTTCGTTTGGTAAATAAAACAATGATCAATAATGATCAAAGCCACGATCCTATCTTGGCAGCGATCAAAATAAATCATTCATTAATTAGAAGGTGAGATTAGGAAAGGGTATGACTGAATATAAGAGGTGCATCTCTTAGTGAATCACATTATTTGAAAAGGTATTTAGATGGAAGACGTCGAACATATGAAGGGGAGGGAAGGATCGGAATCAGAAAATCATCAATCGAAGCATTCTTCCTATCATCCAAAGCAAGAAAGATATCAGAAATATTTACAAGGAAAGGCATTAGACTTTCTCGTTCAGCACTCAGCAATATGAATTGGAATTAGATTTTATAACAAGAACAAACAATCAATTAGAACATACAGCATCGAATACACAAGAATTATATATCGTCACATCTACACATCAGGTAAGAGGCAATTAATAATATATTTGATCGAAAGCATATTACAGTAGCAAGCATAAGGTACGAACTTATCCTCAAACTGATTGGTATCATAACTTGATTTCTATAATAGTGACGAAAGTTTAAATAATGTAAATGCATATTATTTGCATAAAGTAGAACATGTATATATAGAATAATAGATGGTTCTTTGATATGATCTTGAATGTGAAAACTAACATGAGAAATGAACTTAATTATGGAATCAAAGATGTTAATAACATATGATCATGACTGGCCAATTCTGATAAGGCCAAGTTGTCTTAATATAAGACATCATTTGTAAAATGCTAATGAGAACAATTATGCCATTTAAGAAATCAACAAAAAGACAAGTTTATGACATGCTTGGAGCTGACTCAGGCTCTCCCCATAACCCCTCTATCACCTCTAAGGTATGACGTAGTTGAAATAGTTTATTTTAGCCTAGGTATCTCTCGACTGGACGTAAGTCCCTCGACCAAGTGATGAGGAACCCTGTGTGTGGGTGAAATCCTTGGGCCTGGAAGAACTTGTAAAAGTTAATTTTGCTCTACGAATGGTGACTCTCGTCTGGATGAGGTACTCCGTGTGTGAGTGAAATCCCATGAGCCAAATGGTGAGGAACTCCATGTGTGAGTGAAACCTTTGGGCCTCCGTAAGAGATGGAACTATTTCTTTAATGAAATCATACTTGGTGATCTAGAGCTGGTTAACGTAAGAGCCTACCATAAGTCCCTCACAAGACATGTCATGAACCAATAATATAAAGGAATAACACATATATGTGAATGTGTTTATGAATTAGGAATGTCATAATGAATGATGATGAAATGAATTTTATGAAATATAATGTTAACATGATCAAATATGTTATAGTCTTAATGAATTTATATTGAAATAAAAGGTGAATCGAATACTAATGTTCTCTTTTACTAAGTTGAAATTATGCAAGGTGATGAAAAATTTCAGTTTACTAGAAGGGGACACTACAAATAAAGGTGAAGTGAATGATGGTGATGGGTCTGCATCAGAATTTGGTGTTGTTAATTCCTTTGGGAATTGAAACAGAAGCTCTTGCTCAGGGGCAGTTGCATTGAAAATCTAATTCCCCTTGCCAGTAAGTGGGTGTTGCAAATATGTGCCTAATCGGTGTTGTCATTGATGTCAACATATCCTTGTTGTCATTAGTGTCAACTATATCCCATTCTAGAAGACTTGTATGTTGAGGATATTGAGAAAATTAGCCTCTCCAGAAGAAACAAGTGAGTTACATATCTCTCTATAGAGACAGTGAAGACAATGCAGTTCAGTGAAGTAGATTGCTCCGCATTCCCAATAAGATGAAGATCAGAGTCTGTGGATTAAAGGGTTTGTACAGGATGCTCTGAAGTTTCTCCAGTCAATATTTGAGAGGTCCACATGAAGAATTGGCAAAGTTATGGCCATCTAAGTAGAACCAATTTTTTCAGTTATTCAGAGGTGACAGAGTGGCTGAAATTTGGTTCAGATTGATCCGCATTAGAATATTATGATCTGTAGATCTAGAGGTGTGTTTGGGATGTTAGTGTGTGTCCCCAACTCAAGTGGTTTATGGTTTAGAGGTCTGCAAGCAATCTTTCTAGTGTGATAGTCATGACAATTGGTGTTCTTGAGTTCCCGGATGAAGGTGCAAGTGTTTCTGGTGATCTGAGGTGGTGCAATTGTTCCTGTTGATTTCATTGTGCTTGTGGTGGTATCTGGATCAAGTTCCTATTATGTTGGTGGTCCACATTAAGGATTGAGCTTGTGGTTGAAGATTTGTCCTTGGGTGTTGTTGTTCTTTCTAGTCTTGGGCGACTGGATGCTTTATGTATGTTGCAGATGATCTAAGAGAGATTCTATGAAGTGTGGCATGTTGTTTGAGGAATATTTGGGTCCCAACTATGTTTGGTTGATAGCATAGTGATTCACATTAATTCAGATGTTTGTAGTGCTGACCTTGATGTTTATTCCAAGGTTGATGAAGCATATAAAGACGTGTGGCTGAGTTGTGGAAAATTATCCTTGTGTGAAAATGATAAAATCCTAAGAAAGGAGGAAAGGAAGAGTAGAGAAGAGGAAGAGTAGAAGAGGAAGAGCAGTAGGGAATGAGGAGATAGCGAAGAAGTTTTGGGATAGAGCATAAGTATTATGAGCTTAAATGGAACTGACCTTTGCATGAAGAAGATGCTATTTTCTAGTTCAATCTTTCTGTGATAAACTTATAAATGTTTCTGTAGGCAGTGAGCCTCTTTGAGAAGTGAGCTATGGGTAGTGCGCCCTGAAGGCAAGTGCCTTCCCCATTTTTCTATTCTTTTAATAGAGAATAAATCTTGTGGGTTAACCCCCACCATGGTTTTTCCCTTAACCGGGTTTCCACGTAAAAATCCTGGTGTCATATGTGTTGATTATGTTTCAGCTCATTTGTTGTTGATTTATGCTTTCATGGTTATATCATTAATTTGTTAATAAGTGTGGAAGAAGATTAAATACAACAAAAGATAAAGTTTTTGAGACAACTGATTCACCCCCTCTTAGTTGTCTGCCCTTATTTCAACAGTGGGTGTTTGAATCTGGCATGATGAATGAAGATAAAGAAGCCTATTGCAAATCTATTGAAGCAAATTCTAGAAGAAAAGAAGTTAATGTGAGTGATCGTGGAGCAATTAAAGATTGGCTATATGTAGAAACAATGTAACCAGATATATTAGGGCACATCATTTATTACAATGGAAAATTAGGTTTTGCAGAGCATAAAAGGTCATTTACTCAGCATTTAAATCACTTTACATTTGAAGAGAACAAGGAGAAGAGCGTCTAAGATGAGATTTCAAGATTTGAAGTGTCAAAAGTGAATTTGACAGCTAACCCTAACTGACGAAACAAGGTATTCTCTATGAAACTCTCTAAATTTGCAATCTTTGGATATGGCTACTCCGTTGGTTGTTGACATCACCAAAAGGCCCCAACCTAAATTCAAAAAGGATCCACACAAATCTATAGAGGTCGATCCATTAGGTGCCTTTTCAAATGTTCCACATGGTGTGTTACATGTTGAAGATATTAGGGGTTATATTCATGCTAGCATAGATGAGTTTGGGGATTCAAACTTAGTAGATTTGTTCAAGAATCATCTGAGGGATGAGATTCATGGTCTTAAACCTAAGTATAAGGCGCTCTAAGTCAAACATCTCATTCATGTTATTGGGTTCCTATCCTTTGGTGAAGATGAGTGGGTCTGGTATGTACCAAGTCAGATGCATGCTGAATTCATGTGGTTAATGAAACCCTTCAATATCACCAAGGATGCCATCAATGCTGTAACTAGATTGAACTCATGCAGTGGACTGCCGATGTTAAAATCGGTAAAGAATCAGACTGTGACTAAAGCTACCAGATCAAAGTTTGATAAGAGGGCAATGATAATAAATGATATAACTGATCCGGATGTCAAATTTGCCTCTATGGTGATTGGGTATAAGATATACCACTCCAGTAGGGAAAACTCTGTATCTGGTATAGCCATTTATGTCACCTATTAGATGTTAAGAGAGAATGCTGACTATGACCTGTGTGAGCTGCTGCAAAACTAGTTAATGGAGAATCTGAACAAGATAAAAAAGGACAAGAAGAATACATTCAAGTATGGTATGTTGGTATTGTGTTTGTTCTTCTATTTCATGAATGAGTTACCCAACAAGAAAAGCATGTGTTGGACTAGTGATAAGCCTGTTGCCATGCAAATCAGAGAACACTTGCACAATATTGGTGACTCCAATGCCCAAAGGACTGCTCTTTGGGATATTTCAAGAACTTCCAGAACATGATGCAACCAAGGGAAAGAATTCCTACTTCTGTGGTAGAAAAATACAAGGATACAATTTGTTTCATGGTGGAAATAGATCAGTGCTTGATAGAAGTAGTTGAACCAAGGACTGTATGGATCGTGCCCATGGGGTATGAAGTTGATGAACAAATACTAGAAATGTATGCTCAACACCTCCGAGCAAACCGAAAGATACCTCAGTTGAGAGATTTAGTACATATAGAGAGCTTCGTTTGAAACTTTATGTTGAGCTTCAAAAACCAAAAATCAAGAGAAACGTCCAAAGGCAAGTTGAAAGGTATGCTGAAAGTATTGGAATAGCAAAGGAAGTTGTGAAACAAAACAGGGAAAGGATAGAGAAAGATGAGAAAGAGAAGCATGATAGGGAACATGAAAGTGTTTCCGTAGAATCTTCTTCTAAGCCAAGGACTACTAGGAGTTCTGGTACAACCTCTGGTGCATCACCTTCTCCTATTGCAGAGAAATCCAAAGAAAAATCTACTGTTAAGAAAGGAAAAAGAACAAAAGTAATGGCCAAAAGGTCATATGTCAGTGTAGATAAGGAGGATGAAGAAAAGACTGATTCAGATGATGAGGTTAAAGAGTTGAAGGCCTCAGGCACTAAGGCTACTAAGTATCTAAGGAGAATCCCTCCAGAAGCACGAAGTCAAAGAAAGTAGAAGCATAAAGGATTGCCCAAGATAAGCCCTCCGGAAGTGTAAGGGAAAGCAAAAGACTAAAGACTGAAAAATCCACCCTGTCAGTTGAAGACATTTGAATGCAGTAACTGTTTGTGGGAATTTGAAGCCCATAACAGAATATTATAACAGCTTTGACAAATCCAACAAGAGAATTGTGGAGGATGCCACTGTTAAATACTTAAATATATTCAACAGAGCACTTGTAGAAATTTTGTCAGAACTCTGTAAGAGTCTAAGTGACATTTTGGAGATGAGAAAAGAGGCTTCTAAAGCAAAGGATTTAGAGCTAAAAGAACATGTGTTGACTAGTTTGTGTCCGGTAATTTCTGAGAAGGAAGCAAATAATTTTTTTAAAGAAGTTAAAAATGAATTCAGAAGCAAAATTAGGATGAATAAGCTAATGATTGGAGACATTGATGAAGTTGTCAAAGAAACAGAACAAATTGTGAGGAAAGCCCTAGATAAGAATAAATTCTATGTTGTCACTGAAGAACTTGTTGATGATACATCCATTCCAAATGATGATGAACTGAAGGAAGATGGGCAACAAGTTGAGACAAATGTTTTCTCTGCTCCAAAATAGGAAATACTGAACAAGGAAGATAAAGATGATGGTGCAGAGGATACTTAGGTTCCTCCAGACCAATCTAGTGAAGAAAATACATAAATGAATACTCCTATTGAAGGTGATTCTGAGAAGATTAAGGAGCAAAAAGTAGAAGAGGTTGAGGAAAAGGAAGGTCAAGAAGAAGAAACAAATGATGGAATTGATTCCTCCATCCTGGATGTTGAGGAACTTGCTAAAAATGACAATAATGTTGCTACTAAGGATACACAAAATCCTCTGAAAAATAATGCAGAAGACATTGCTGATGATGCAGAGAAAGCAAAAGTAGAGAAAAAGAATGAATATGATAAGCAAGACAATGTGGTTGACTCCAGAAAGGGAGAAGATACAGGTCCTAATGAGCATAAAATTGAAACATCATATTGGGCAAGAGACACTGCAGAAGCCGTGAAAGAAATTTTGGAGAAAGATAAAAAAGTTGCAGAAGATCTGGACATAATACAAGGTCCAATCAATTTTGATGCTCTGTCACCGATACATAAAATGAAGTTGGCCTCTTTTGCACAAGCTAAGGCCAGAGGAAATTTTGAAGTTCCATATAGAAGACAGTGAACTGCTCGGTCTTGCATCTGACATTTTGGAGAAAATCATGCCTTCATTTTAGAAGGACTCATCAGTATCCCCCTCTGATCAGTGTAAGAGTCTGATAAACTCTGTAAGAACTCATTTTGAATCTTTTGAGAAGTCAACAAAAGCCAAAGTCTGAAATGAATTTAATGAGAAGAGGTTTGCCGAATTAAAGAAAATAATCAGTTATGATAGATTAGTTCTTGATGTTAGTGTAAAGAGTATTCAAAATGCTCTCTTTGAAGGTGCAAAAATTTATAAGTTTTGCCTAGCTTGGTCTAAATTTGTTGAGGATACTGAGAAGAAGATTAAGGACTTATAGCTTAAATTGTCTAACATCTCTCAATCCTATAATCCTTTAACTGAGTCTGTATCATCTAAAAGGTGTCAAGTAGTGAGTTTACTTGATGAATTGAGTAATTTGGAGAAGGAAAAGGGTAAAGTTTTGGGTAGATTGGATGAACTCTGGGAACTGACATTCCCTAAGTTAGAAACAATGTTCAATGCTTTGACAAAAGCTCAAGCTGTTGCTCTAATAGGTGATCCCACTGATCTACATAAGGTAGAGTCAGGAATTTCTATTCAGTGGTCATATTTCAGTTTTGGATAACATGAGGAAAAGTTGGGACAGTGAATTGGCACTGTTGAAAAATATTTTGGTGATGTGCTTAAGTTCATATAGACAAGACTTAAGGATTGTTTGTATATATATGCCCATGTACATAGAATTTTTGCATGAATTTTGGTATGCGGATCCTAGCCTTTGTCATTGATGTCAAAGGGGGAGTGGAAAGAAGTGAAAAATGAGGAATTTAGCTAAGGGGGAGTGTTGGAAATCTCAAGTCTACATAGTGAAGGGGAGTTGTTCTAACACAGTCATTTTTCACTATGTGTTGCCATCAATGCCAAAGGGGGAGATTGTTGGCAAGAGACACTACTAGGCATGTCAAGTGTTGTCATTGATGGCAACTTAATCTATCTTACACATCCACATTGTATCATTTGATTATACCGAAAGTCAGATTGTAGATTTGTCCAAGTTCAGATAGACAAGAACGGAGCATATGACAGGGTCCAACATTTTGGTCCGTATTTCTCCATAGGTAATTATATTGTGCTACAGATCTAAGGGTATGTTAATGGATGTCAAGGCTACCTAAATCTAGAGTTTTAGCCTCCGGTGATGAAGGGATTGAAAGTTACAAGCATATGAGTATCAAGTTTTGGTTAAACAGTCCAGTCTGGTGAAGAACATGCCAACTTGGTGTTTGATCCTTGTGCAGATTAAGAGAAGTGGTTGGTTGAGTAATTTATGAGATCTAATGGTATTGGCCAACATGTGTGGTGAATTGAATTCATAAGTTGTGGTCCGCACTGATGTTTGTACATGAATTCAGTTGACAGAACAATGATCTTGAAAAAGCTTCTAAGTTTTCTTGAGGCTGACTGCAGTTGATGAAATTTCATAGAGAAGATATATATAATTGATGGATGAGAGTATTTTGTGACATGGTTGTGTGAATATGAGATAAGAGGTGCAAAGTGTAGCAGTATCAAGGGCGACGTAGAGATTTGAAGCTCAGATTATGGCAGAATAGTAAAACAGGGTAGTAAGAGATGAAGTGTGTGAAGTCAGTATATTGATATTAACTGAAACTGTAATCTTGCATTGTTAGATACTATTCTTCAGTTAAAGTATTCCTGTAAACTCTTTGAAATCAATCTTGTAGGCAGTGAGCCTCCTTTGAGTAGTGAGCTCCAGGCAGTGTGCCCGAAGGCATGTACCTTCCCATTTGTAATACTTTTAACAAAGTATAAAATCTTGTGGGTTAACCCCCACCGTGGTTTTTCCCTTAACTAGGTTTCCACGTAAAAATCCTGGTGTTCATGTGTAATGATTTTGTTGCTGTTGTTCTTGAGTTCATGTTTCTTTCTTTTGAATGTATGTGGTAAATTGATAAAGGAACAAAATAATAAGATTGCAGAACATTGATTCGCCCCCCCTCTCAGTGTTCCTTAATTTCAATACCTTATGTTGGAACAAAATTTTAACCGTAAATTTTTTTATAAAAAACCCATTTCCTGCCATAATATTGTCCCCAAAAAATACCATTTTAAATTTCCCCCACTCAAAATAGCATATCCATTTGACCTAGAGTCTTAACCATAATAAAGTCATGTATTGTTGCCTTTACCCAAAAGCAAAAGTCATATTGGAAAAAAACACTTCTATACTGCTAAAACCTACCCAAGGGTCCCTTTAATAAAGTCATATGAAGGATATTGGTGAGAAACCACCATATCGCGGAGACTCACTTTGGAGTCTCTTTGATAATTTGAAAGGCTAAAGGGATACAAGCATATAACTCATCGGCATATTAGGCTAACATCAGAATATTGAAGGGACTAAAAGATCGAAGAGATTGAGGATTATCGGAGTGAGTCGTTTAAAGGTCTCTTCAATATTTTGAAAACACCAAAAGCATATTGAAGGGATATATATATATATCAGCATGACACCTAAATGTGTCCCGCCGATAAAGTGATAGTGATTATAAAGAGTAACTAAAGTATTTCAAAGAGACTTAGGGATGTCGGAGTGAGTCAATCCCTTGTCCCCTTGAAAAGGGAAAAATGATATAATAAGTAAAAGGGCATCAAAGAGACAAGCAAATATCGATGAGACTATTCATAAAAGAGATTTTGGGAGGACATCGTGATATCGGTATAACGCCCTCTAGTGTCATTCTGAAATCTTGAAAGAAATAAAGGAATAAAAGAACATCAAGGAAAGAGAAAGTTATCATCCTGATAAGCTATTGACAAGACTATTTGGCATAGATCAAATGACTCACATTCAAATGAATTAATTACTCTTGTGTTGATATGAAATTTGCCACAAAACCCCATTAATGAACCAGAGCCGAGAGTAGAAAAAATAATCTCCAAAAGGATTTTCAAAATCACTAAGCAATCAAGTAAATCAAGGCGTCGAGTGGCTAAGGGAGGCAAGTTGATAACCAGAAGGAGCTCATTCAAGTAAGTACCCCAAGCTCAAGTTTGAATTTGCAGAATATACATAGATTCATTGAAGTATAAACACAGAGATATAATGGAAAACATAACTAAGATCCCTAAAAAGAGGCAAAAAACAAAAGAGAGGCATTTGAACCAAGATTTGATAGAACATTCCCGAGTTCTGGACAGAGGTCCAGCAAAAACACCCAATTGAACCCCCAAGCTGAAAAATTAGAAGATGTGAATAGATGAATAGGTGACTCATGGACCCCGATAAGAGGGTATGGCCTATTTATCACTACAACAAAATGTATAGACATAAACCTATTTCAAATCCATGGAGGTTAAACTTGGGGAAATTAGTGGTTCCTAATGTGTTTGTAAATGTGGAATTGCTCAAAATATTGGCAGATAGATACAACCCTCAAACTCATATGATTGAGCTTAAAGATGGGTTTGCCTTTATCCTTGTCACCAGGGATTATATCAATGGTATTCCAATTGGATATAAGTCTCGATATGAAGTTAAGGATTAGGGACCTCCTAAATGAATATCACAATTTGAGTAATGGTTATAAGAGGTGGAGGCTTCCATTTCATAGGCCTCATGATGAAAACAATCAGCTCAGAGTGTTTTCTAGGGTGGAAGATCCTCGTATTCTGTTGACTTATTTGAGCCATATTTTTAATACACTTATTATTCTATCTGTCAAGTGTTAGGCTTGGATGCCCTTAAATTCATGGAAGTGGCACCAATGATTTTGACTACAGATGTGCAGAGCCAAGATGCTTGACCATTAGATTATGCTGAGTATCTTGCAAATGATCTCCATAATGATTTGGTTGCTGCAAAAGGTAACAAGGGAGGTGTTAAGTTCATGCACTATTCTTTGTTTATACATCTTGCTCTGTATGAACCATTGAAGATAGGTCTGTGGAATGAATGTCTCAAGGTCAGAGATTTGGATAGAAATGGAGACATTAAACCCATACAGATGTGGACAACTATCTGGGACAGTTGATGTGATAAATCACACTACTTGTACTTTGAAGAATATTTTGTGAAGCCATTATATGGTTTACTAGGTCATCCATGTATTTATAATCTATCACCCACTATACAAAAGTTTCTCAGACCTAAGGATATGGATAAAGATAAGAAAATCAATCACAATTGGGGTGATTGGTATGCCTATAGTGATTGCACAAAAAATAGAGTTTTTGGGTATGAAGGAGCACCACTCTTGCTTCCAAAGACTTGCCCTAATAGAATTGCCTATTTAGAGATTATAATGCAATTGGCCTGTTCTAATTTTATGCATTTGAAAAATCACAATAAATAGTCTTTTATGCTGGGTACCTTACATTTTGGGGATTTTACCGCATTTTGTAAAAAAGGGTATGAAGCAATTAAGAAGAAATTAGATCATTTTTGAATGCCTAAAGGAAATGCTAGGGAGAGGTTTGACCCTGAGAAATTTATAAATAATGTCAAAATGAGTTAGAAGTTGAAAAATATCAGCATACACTTTTTGTAGATGATGATCTAATCAGGAATGTTGATGAAAATTCTGCAATTGAAAAGAGAAATTTGTATCATAAAGTAATGCTAGTTGAGGCTTGGAGGATAGCCAAAAATCCCACTTATAAAGGAGCTTTTTTGGAAGTTAATGTTCTTGTTGAAAGGTTGGATACATTAGTTGCACATGCAGCAGAATTGACTATGGATGTTCCCCCTGGGGTTTTTGAAATGAAAGGTAAGAATATTAGGGAGACATAAGCTGAGTATGAAATACCCTTGGGCCATCTTTCCCCTCAGCCTACACCAGACATCAATTTCTCTATCGATACCAGTATCGCAGAGGATGAAGAATTTGAAAGTGGACAGAGTTGTGAGCTTGTAATTGAAGAATATGAGCCTCCTGTGGAAAGAGAAGTGGTCATGATGGAAGCCCCTGATGAGCTTTCAGATGATATCAGACACATGGCAAGCAAAAAATTTGTCTTAGATGATGATTTTGTTAAAACCCCAGAATTCAAAGCCTTCTTGTATGAGTACAAAGGCAAACAAGCCAGGGAAAAAATGAAGAACATCACTCCTAAAGTATAGGATGAGGCATTAAAGGAGATCCAATTAGAAATTGATAAAGAGATGGAGACTATAACTCCACAAAAGGGGAGAGCATTGCTTGAAGAGGTAGGAGTCTTGTTGGTATCTAGATGAGACATGACTTCAACCATTGTTTTTGATAGTTTCAGGAGAAATCAGGATAAAAAAGTACAATTGAGTGTTGAGGGAATAGACAAAGTTATTTTTGGGTTAGACTTTAATCCAGATAATGCTACCCTATTGATGTGGGCCTTGTACCCACTAAATAAAAGGCCTTTAATAATTGATGACTGAAATAAGGCTTTTGGCCATCTTTTTTTGCAAAGAGTTGAGGACACTGACCCAATGGATACTGTCGATCTGAATGTAAATGTTGCCAAATTCACAAAAGCTCAAATTGAGCAATTGGTGCAGAAAAATAAAGCATGCATAGAGGAGAATGAAAAACAGAGGCAAGAAGTTGCCAATTATAAAACAAACAAGAGGTGCAAGTCATGAAGTGACACCCACTTTCAACCTAAAGCTTGTTTGCTTCCCGTATATATAAGGGAAACCAAGGCCATTTTATCATCATCAAGAAAAAGCAACAATCATCATATAATACTATTATTTCCAGTTATATCTACAAAACTAAATAAAAAGACTTCTATGAAATTTTAAATTATATAATGGGCAAGATGATTTAATCAGTGGATTTATCTTTGGTGTTCAACTGTTTTGTGGATATTCATTCTATGAGTTATTTGGATGTCTCCATATTGGTCTGTTCCTGTTATTTAAATCATTTTGATTTATCAAGGCACACTTGATGTCTCTGTGTGGTATGTTTGATTGGTTTCTATGAGAAGTTGATTTAAGTCCTAAGTGATTTTTGTTAATTGGTCTCTGCCCAGAGTTAAAATCCTTTAAATAAATCATCTTAGTTGGTTTCCTTTAAACTAGAATTAAAATCCTTTCAGACAATCACAGTAACTTGAAGAGATATCAATGGGATTTTAAAGAAGAGTCTAATAACCAATAGTCTTGTACATTTATACAAGGTATAAAAATTTAAAAAGTGCCAGGTAGTTAGAGTTAAACCAAGTAGCTAAATCTACAATCATACAACTCTTGACCCCATTCACCCAATAGAATTAGGCACTAGTCATATTCACCATAAAGCAACATTTCAAAAACCTTATTCACAATCTCACACATTAGGAGTAGGAATAACTCTCAGCCTTATATCTGTCTCGCATCCACATGCCATTGTGAGTAGATCACTAAGGTCACACAAATCTGCCTTAGCTATTAAGGTACACCTGCCTAGGTCTGGCAAAGCCTAAAGAGAAGGGGGTTTTCAATCATATCAACCATGTTTCGTTAGCCAAAAGTGTTAAGAGAGCTTGGATGGCATCCTCTTAAGGTTTACAACCTATGTTTTTGAGACCTAACACCTTAAACACTTGTTCATCAACATTTTCTTTGGCTCTCAATTCCTCTTTCTTTTCCAACATCCTGAGGTGAAATCTTTTATGCTCTTGATAGGCATTGTGTGTTCTCTTATGCAATTCCCATACCATATCACTATTCTCCATCATTCTTTCAAATCATTTCTTAACCAATTCTGAAGCCATGTTATATTTAACAGACTTTATTTCAGTTTCCAATTGATCACTCTTCTTTTGAAATTTTTCTGCCTTAATCTTCCAATAAGTGGTATCAGCTTTGGCTTCCACCACTCTTTTGTTAGATTCTAGGTAAGGTGAATAATTGCTTGATGATGATAGCAACTTGTCCTTATACTTGGCAACTTCTTGCCTTCATTTTTCATTCTCTACCATGTATGCATTATTATTCCTTACCAATCTCTCAATTTGAGCCTTTGTGAACCTGGCAACATTTACATTTAAATTAGCGATCTCCATAAGATCTGTGTCCTCAACTCACTGTATCAAGAGGTGACCAAATACTTTATTTAGGTTATCAATGATCTGATGTCTCTTATTAGGTGGGTACAATGCCCACATTAGCAATGTAGCCTTATCAGGATCATATCCTGACCCTGTTTTAATCTTATCCAGTACTTCAATACTTAGTTGCACTTTTTTGTCCTGATTTCTTCTAAAGCTATCAAAAACAATTGTTGAAGTCATGTTCCATCCGGAAACTAGCATGACCCCTACTTCTTCAAGCAGTGTTCTCCCCTTTTCTAGAGTCATAGTCTCCATCTCTTTATCAATTTCTATTTGGAGCTCCTTCAATGCCTCATCCTGTACTTCAGGAGTGATATTCTTCATTTTCTACCTAGCTTGTTTGCCTTTGTACTCATATATGAAGGCTTTTAATTTAAGAGTTTTAATAAAATCATCATCTGAGACAAATATTTTGCTTTCCATGTGTCTAAAATCATCTGACAGCTCATCAAGAACTTCCATTGCAATAGATTCTTTCTTCACAGGGGGCTCATATTCATTAACCATAGGCTAGAATGCCTACAAGTCTTCATCCTCATCCTCACTTTTCTCTTCTTCTTTCTTTAATGTCAAAGGTAATACTACGTGTTGGATGTGGGGATATATGGCTGAGAGGAGTTTCATATTCATCCTTTGTATCTTTGATGCTATTACTTCTTTCAAAAACCGACAAGGGCACATTTTCAGTCAATGTTGCCTCATTGCTAACCAATTTTTTCAATCTTGAGATAGGATCACCAAACTCAATAAAAGCCCCTTCATACATAGGATTATTTGAAACTCTCCATGATTCTGCTAGCATTACCCTATGATACTTATTTCTCCTTTCAATGGTAGAGTTTTCATCATCATTTCTGATTAGATCATCATCTACAAAAAGAGTATGCTGATATCTTTTTAACTTCTGACTCACTTTGACATTATTTATAAAGTGCTCAAGGTCAAATTTCTCCCTGGCATTCCCTTTAGGCACTCCAAAATGATCTAATTTCTTCTCAATTGCTTCATACCCCTTTTTAGAAAATGCAGTAAAATCTCCAAAATGTAAAGTACCCAACATAAAAGACTGTTTATTGTGATTTTTCAAATGTATAAAATCAAAATAGGTCAATTGCCTCATAATTTCTAAATAGGCAATTCTATCAGGGCAAGTCTTTGGAAGTAAGAGTGGTGTTCCTTCATACCCAAAGACTAATTTTTGTGCAATCACTGTAGGCATACCAATCACCTCAGTTGTGATTGATTTTCTTATCTTTATCGATATCCTTAGGTTTGAGAAACTTTTGTATAGCAGATGACAAATTATAATTGCATGGTTGACCCAACAAACCATATAGTGTCTTTACAAAATACTCTTCAAAATACAAGTAGTGTGATTTATCACATCTACTATCCCAGATAACTATCCACATTTGTATGGGCTTAATGTTTCCATCCCTATCTAAATCTCTGACCCTGAGATGCTCATTCCACAGACATATGTTCTGTCCTTCATACAGAACAAGATGCATGAACAAGGAATAGTACATGAACTTAACACCTCCCTCCCTATTTTTTGCAGCAACCAAATCATTATGGAGATCATTTGCAAGATACTCAGCATATCTGATGGTTGAGCATCTTGGCTCTAAACATCTATATTCAAAACCATTGGTGCCACTTCTATGAATGTAGGGGCATCCAAGACCAACACTTGACAGACATAGTAGTAAGTGTATTGAAAATATTTCTCAAATAGATCAACAGAATATGAGGGATCTTCTACCCCAGAAAACACTTTGAGATGATTGTTTTCATCATGAGGTCTTTGAAATGACATCCTCCACCTCTTATAACTATTGCTCAGATTGTGGTATTCATTTAGGAGGTCCCTGATCCTGAATCTCATGTCGAGACTGGTATCTAATTGAAATACCATGGATATATAATCCCTGGTGATAGGGATAAAGGCAGACCCATCTTTAAGCTCAATCATACAAGTTTGCAGATTGTATCTATTTTCCATCACTTTGAGTAATTCCACATTTACAAGCACATTAGGAACCACTAATTTCCCCAAGTTTAACCTCCATGGATTTGAAACAGGTTTATGTCTATACATTTTCCTATAGTGATATATAAACAGATCATACCCTCTTATCGGTGTCCATGAGTCACCTACTCATTTGTTCACATCTTCCAATTTCTTAGCTTGGGGGTTTAATTGGGCATTTCTTCTATACCTCTATCTAAAACCTAGGCATTGGTCTATTAGATCCTAGTTTAAGTGCCTCTCTTCTATTTTTTGCCTCTTTCTAGGGTTCTGAGTTATGTTTTCCATGATAAGAGAGGAGAAGCTATATCTCTATGTATATACTTTAATGAGTCTATGTATACTTTGCAAATTAAAGCTTGACCTTAGGGTACTTACTTGAATGAACTTCCACTGGTTATTGAACTGCTACCCTTAGCCACTCGCCACCTTGGTTTTCCTTGGTTGCTTAATGATTTCAAAAATTTCTTGGAGATTGATTTTACCACACTCAGCTCTGGTTCATTGATGGCATCTTGTGGCAAATTTCATATCAGCACAAGAGTAATTAATTCATTTGAATGTGAGCCGTTCAATCTGTTCCAAATAGTCTTGTCAATAGCTCATCGGGACGACCCTTTTATGTTCTCATCGATATCTTTCTCTTTCCCCAATGTTCCTTTATTCCTTTTATTTCTTTCAAGATTTTAGAATGACCCTAGATAGCATCACATCGATATCACGATATCCTCTGAAAACCTCTTTAATGAATAGTCTCTTTGATGTCACCTTTTCTTATTATATCGTTCACTTTTTCGAGGGGACTAGGGATCACCTAACTCCAACATCCCAGAATCTCTTCAAAATACTCTCAATGTTTTCCTTTATTCATAAATGCCATCAGCTTATCAGCAGGACTGGGAATGACGTTACTCCGATATTTCAGAGTCCTCTCAAAATATTTTAGTTACTCTTTATAATCGCTATCGCTTTATCTGTAGGACACATTTAAGTGTCACACCGATATACATCTTTTTCTTTGATATGCTTTTTTGGTGTTTTTGAAATATCGAAGAAACAATAAAATGACTCACTCTGATAGTTCTTAGTCTCTTCGATCTTTTAGTCCCTTCAATTTTTAGATGTTAGCCCAATATGGTGAAGAGTTGTATGTTTATGTCCATTTATCCTTTTGAATTATCGAAGAGATTCCAAAGTGAGTCTCCCCAATATGGTGGTTTCGCACTGATATCCTTCATATGACTATTAAAGGGACACTACGGTAGGTCTTAGCGATATAGAAGTGTTTTTTTTATATGACTTTGGCTTTTGGGTAAAGGCGACAAGACATGAATTTATTAGGGTTAAGACTCTAGATCGAATGGATATGCTATTTTGAACGGGGAAAATTTAAAATGGTATTTTTTGGGGACAATATTATGGCGGGAAATGGGTTCTTTACAAAAAATTTTGGGGTTAAAATTTTGTTCCAACAATGTGTGCTCGGAGGGTCCTAGAAATTAATTTCTAAGTTAATTGACTAATTTTTGAAGTTTTACCATATTTTGACCAATCAATCTAAAGTAGAATAAAATATTTCAAATTACATCCAAATACAAATTTACCATGATTAAATTGATCAATATTTCAAACTTTGGGATTAAAACCTTCAAAATAAATATTTTCATGTTTTTGTGTATTTCAAGGTTCAGGCCCGGTTTGCATCAAGCAATCCAGGTTTTGGTGTTGACACATAGTTAGTAGGATATTGCTTTTTATAAAAATAGTGTGAATGCCATCCATGGTTTGGACTTAAGTTGTATTTCATAAGAAGATTACAGGCTACAAATAATGTGCGAATGTCAAATGGACTTTGGGTTTAGATTGTAGTTTGCAAGGAGCTACAAATTGCAAAGAACTTCACGACTCCAAACTACATCTAGACTTCAGAGTCCAAGAGCAATTTGCAAAAATTACAACCTACAAAGAATTTATGGATCCGATCATGGTTTAGGTTTTGACTGCATTTTGCAGTTGACTATAAAATGACATGAAAGTTTAGAAACCATAAGGCGAAGGATTCTTCTGGAGAATGGACCTAAGGGATGAATAACCTAAGTTTTATTAATCCATCAAAGGTACAAAATTGGGTAAAATTGAATTTTAGAGTTGAAGACATAATTTTTTAAGATCTAAAATAGGTTTAAATTGAAATCAAATTCAACACCCAAAACTAGGGTTTGAAAACCCTAAGGCTAAAGGCCTGGGGAAAACACAAAGATAAAATCCATAAATTATTTAGACAACACCATGAATTTCCTACTAAAATTCTAATTAAATGCAAAGATAGGAGAGAATAATGTATTTTAACACTGATTTTTGCAATTCAATCAAGAAAAGAACACCTTCCCCAAAGTGAGAAACATTTGCTAAATCAAAGAATGAGAAATGAAAGTAGGATTAAAATGGACCTAGTTGATCATGGATTTGCATAAAATAGCAAGGATTCTAAATATGGTGGAGATGTTAGTGAGTTGGAGCGTCAAGAAATGTGAAATGACAACTCAATTTGGGTGTTTTAGAGTTTTTAAACTCCTCACACATGTAGGATTAATGAGCACCAAACAAGCCTTCAAAGTTCAAAGAACATTTGCAACATTAAACTCCAAAGTTTGGAGTTTTGAAGTAGCTCACAATAGAGACCACTTTGGGGACTAGAGTGTCAAGGCAATTTGCACAAAGCATGTGAAAAGGGAGCTTGAAAAGTTGAAAAGAATTGCAAATTTAACCACAAACTTTAGGACGTAGGAAAAATGAATTGAGAATTAAATATCCCTTTTCCTATCAAATAAGCCTCAAAAAAGAAACAACTTCTTATGAATTAAATACACCCCAAATCAAGCCAATAAAGCAAAAATGAACACCATACCACATCCTGGTCAAAAGCATGGTTATCAAAAATCTTGGAAACAAGGGTCCCTATTTTTTTTAAAAATTAGGGGCATGTTGTAACTAGAACAACACTACCAACCCCATTCCAAAGTCTAAACAATTTCACTCTCTTGAATGGGCTAAATTGTATGGAAAAAGATTTCAATTTCATGTCCAAAGAGGATATCATGGGAAAGGCCTTGGATGTCATGAATAAAGTATTATAGAACACATCTAACTTGAATCTCAAACCAATAAATCCAAACTAGGGTATCATCCTCTACATGACAAGAGTGACATCAATTTGAGTGCTCTATGTTCACTCCCCAAAATCTTCCAAAGGTATATCATGAACTCGATGACTACCATTCCAAAGAACTGGTGTCTCATAATAACATGTTCTACAATAACAAATACTTTGATGCATTTTTACACATACATTTATATCTCCCCATATCAAGGCAAACCTACTTTCTCATTCAACGCTTAAGCACAATTTAGAGAAAGTATCATGCTGACATTAGATGCTACCTTATCAAATGACTTGAAAATATATTTACTTACCAACCATTTTATTGAAGATCATAGTACTTTAGAAATGGGGGAAACAATTGATGTTCTCATCGATGTATCTAATCCCTAAAAAATTAAAGAGGAAAATGTCTCTCACCAGCAAAATGTACCATGCATACAACTATCATTCATGATTTTCTTGATGTTTTTACATGGAATTATGAAGATATTCCTAGAACAAACCCTAGTATACTGGTGTTTAACATAGTCCTCACACCTAACATAAAACTAGTAAAATAAAAATTTCATAAGAGGCGTCCCAAGGTAGCCCTCCTATTCAAAATTAAAAAAATGCTTAAAGTAGGCTTTTTTGCCTCATTGATTATTCACCATGAATTTCCAATATTTTTCTTATCACAAATCCAAATGGTCACATTATAATTTGCTTCAAGTTTGTATGATTAAAATAAAGCCTCTCCAAAATATAATTTTCCCTTGCCTAAAATTAATATGGTAGTTGATTCCACAATCAATCATGAACTTTTCTTTATGGATGGATTTTCTAAGTATAACCAAATTCTCATCAATCCTCAAGATCAACACAAAACAACTTTCACCATGCCTTGGGGCACATTATGTTACATCAACATGCCCTTTGACCTTAAAAACATGTTAACCACTTATTAGTGGGCCATGACCCTCATCTTCAATAACCTCATGCATTCTATACTCAAAGATTGTGTAGACAACATTCTTGTTAAATCACACACTAGGCATGACCACCCAAATAACTTATGCACCATATTCAAGTGACTTAGACAATACAACATGAGGCTTATTCATAAGAAATGTGTCTTTGTATTTGACATTGGAAATCTCCTAGGATTTATTATATCTCAACAAGGCATTGGCATTGATAGCAAGAAAATAGATACAATTATCAATATGCTTCCACCTAAAAGTATTTCTCACTAAGAAGTCTCCAAGGACATCTATAATGCATTCATAATTTTAGTTCATATATTTCCAATCACATGGTTCCATTCACATTTCTCTTAGGAAAGGACATTATTTTTCAATGGAACCAAGAATGTAAACAAGCTTTGGCACTCTTAAGGAGTATCTTGCTAATCCCCCTATTCTCATTCCTATAGTTCAAGGTTTCCCTCTCTTACTATATGCTCCCACCACTGACCATATTATAGGTTCACTACTTGGACAACATGATGATGAGGGAAAAGAATGGGTGGTGTACTATATCTCTTAAACACTCATAGATTATGAAAAATGATACACATGAATTCATGTGTAGTCTATGCTTCTCAAAAATTACTTCGCTATATGTTACATGTTGAAATACATGTCATTGTTAAAAAATATGCACTTAAGTGTATGTTATCTTGAGCTCACCTATCTATTTACATTGCATGATGGGTTATTTTTCTTATAATTTGATCTCCACATTGTATCACAAAAAAGTGATAAAAAGATGGCTAGTAGTTGATTAATTGGTTGAGGCACCATCCTTGTCTTCCTCTACCATGCTCCTTGATTTTCTATATGAACATATTCTTGCAACCAATGAGATTGTCACTTGGGAAATGTACTTCAATGTATCATGTTCTAAAACCAATGCAGGTGTTGAGGTCATCCTCATACATCCATCTACTAAGCTTATCCCATTGTCTTTTCACTTGAATTTTCCTTGTACAAATAATACCATAGAATAAAAAGTGCTAATTATTGGATTAGAGGTAGCCAAGAACTTAGCATACAAGACTTCAATATACATGGGGATTCTCAATTGGTCATTCACCAAATCATTGGCTCTTACCAAACTAAAGATGACTCCCTTTTCACTCATTGAGACATAGTCCTATCTCTTCTCAAAAGTTTCTTGTCTTATTCAATCTATACCATACCTCATAAGGATAACTAACATGTGGATGATATGGATAGTGTCACATATCTTCTCTCATTCATAGATAGAAATGAAGATTTCACTCTACTCACTCAAAATCTTACTCAACTACCCATATCACAAAATGATACAATTTCTCATTCCTACAATGCTATCAATGATGAAGAATGGTATGTTGACATTTATACATACCTTGGCACCAGAGCCTTACCTACTAATGCAACTAAGAATATTTGCATTTGTACTCAAATATAGGCATCAAAACATGTTCTCTCTGAGTTCCCATATCATCATGGCTATAATGTTATTTTACTTAGATGTTTGAATAAAAACAAGTCACCCATAGCCCTTAAAGAGGCTCATGCAAGAGTATGTGGTGGTCATTTTAGCAAGCATTCATTACTTCAAGGAAATATATTCCTTGATTTGTGTAAGGGGCATATGTTCATCATCATGGCAACTAACTATTTTACAAAGTGGTTCAAGGATATCCCCATGAAGACCACCACTACCACTGACATTTGTAAATTTCTCACCATCAATATTATAACCTATTTTCGCATGCCTTCAACATTTATTTCCAACAATAGTTCTTCCTTCAAAAATAAAGAAGTAAAAAATTCCTTTATTGTTTTAAGATTTAACATCAATTTTCAACACCATATTATCCCCAATCTAATGGTCAAGTAGAAACAAGCAACAAAACTATATAACACATACTCTAAAAAAATTTAGACAAAAACAAAATAAATTGGAAATTAGAACTCCTACTATCTTTTTAGGCATACTACACCATTGTTTGCTCCTACTAAACATACCCCTTACTCACTAGTATATAGAGCTAAAGCAGTCACGCCCCTTAAACTTGAAATTCATTCCTTATGAGTATCTATACATGGGTTAATTGATAACAATATGCATAGAGAAAGTTAGTTACAAGAATTATAGATGCTTTTTGAAAACACATAAATACCCTAGAACATCTTCAATTTCATTAGATAAACCTTAAGCACACATACAACTAGTAGGTATTGTGACATGTTGGGAAAAGGTGTCTCAACCTTGCATTCTCAATGTTCATATTTATTAAGTATTTTTATTTAATTGTATTTATTTATTATTTTGTCCCCACATGAGAAGTGGGGTGTCTCATTTGAGTTGGCAATCCTTTTCCACATGTCAACATCTTGGAAGGTGTGTAAGAGCATCTTGAGTCATCATGATGGGAGTTACTTATGATAGATTCTTATGATGTATAAGAGCATGTAAGAGGGAGTTATATTGGAATCTTGATCGATATTATGACAATCTTAGACACTTGTCATGAAGCATATTTTTCATGGGAGAATGAAGACAAATTGGGTCACCCAAGTTTGGGTGCTCAAATATTCTCATTTATGACATATGACATGTAAGGCATATGTTAAATATAGCTAGGAAGATCAAATACCAAAAGAGGTGTTATAATTTGGGCCCATGATTTTGGGTGCCATACCTCTTGAGGGCTTGCCAATGGTTTTCCAAAACCATCTATAGTTTCCAATTTGAGATTCTCCTATATATTGGTGCTTGGGATGCAAAAACAAATGGGTTTTGTGAGTTTATTTGTAGGTACTGTTATTCTCTCAGAATTACTATAGATGTGTATGTTGGTGATACTCCTATAAGAGTTATTGTTAGAGTGATAGGTTAATTACTTAATTAATTTAATCATATTGATTAATTAATTAAGTCACCTTTACTTTATTTCACTTAATCTAAATTTAGGCTCTTTAATAATTTATTATTAATCCTAGGGTTCTCACTTTTAGGGTTTCGATCTCCTTTTATAAGGATTGATCTTATTGTAATTATTCATTCTTTATGTGTTTTACTCTCTTAGTTTGCAGAGCAATATCTTTGTATTGTTCGAATCTCTTCTACGTGACAAATTATTTTGCTTGTAGGTGATCACTGGGTTCTGTGAGGTTGGCTTTTACAACTTTAACATGGTATCAGAGCTTTAGATCTGCAACTTCTTGTTCATCTTTTGAGGGATTCAAGCCTTGAAAGAGTATTTTGGTGCATCTTGAGTCACTTTTGATCACACCATTGCATTTAGAGTGCTGGAAATAGTCAAGATTGGCCTTTGTTTCATCAATTTTGGACTCACGAGCTTAGATCTGCAAGGGTTTCTGTGGGTGCTTTTTTCTCAGATCTAGAGGGTACCTACAATTTTGAAGCATTTTCAGCCCAAATAGACCTCACCGTTGGGTCCAGAGTGGCCAAAAACCCTAAAAACACCTGTTAAATCATCAAATTTGGTGAAGTTGGCCTATGAGGCAAATTTTTTTGCCTGCTAGAAGCCGTACGGCCTTTGCACAGGTAGCCATACCTGTACGATCAATTTAAAAAAAAAAAAACTACACGCAGAGTTGTAAAACTCTACATGCTCTATAGCGGTCCTGAGACTGCTGGTGGTCTCCCTTTCCACTGCCGACTACGCCGATCGCAGGTCGGCCTCCAAATGGCTTCCACAGGTGGTCTTCAAACCTAGTCGCCCAGTCACCACAGCCAAATCGACCAGTCACTGCCACCCATTCTCTAGGTTGCCACCAAACTGAGAGGTGCCACCCAGTCGTCGTCCCAGGGCCACTAGGCCCCCTTTTTTTTGCTTTTCTAAACCATTTTTGGGAAAATGGATGCCATTTTTGCCTATGGTATCAACTTTTTGCAAACAAATAGGCGTTGGAAAGATGGTTCTGAGCCTAATCTAGTGGCATAGGTGATTTTTCTAGTTTTTCTATTTTGTTGCATTTTTTTTTAGTCAAAGTCAGATCATCATTTTCATGCTTCCGGGGGCATAACTGTTGCATACGACCTGTGTTTTTCGCAAACGAATAGGCATTGGAAAGGTCTTGCAGTGCTCTTCCCAAATCTATAGCTTTTTTTTATCAGAAAATTCACCAAGTACACATCAATAGTCAGAAGCAATTTTTTGCATTTTCTCACTTTCCAGCTTTCAGATTTGCATTGGGGTTTGGTTTTTTGTGTTGTGGGGGGGGGGGTATTTTTTTGCTTTCTGTATATACACACATCAGAAAATAGAAAAATCTTCCCATACACATTTCAAAAACTTAAACATCATGGTAGATACATCTTCATTTGACCGTCTCACACCCCATAACTACCACATCTGGAAGGCACATATGTAGAGATTGCTCATGTCTAAGGGGTTGTGGTCCACTTTGGATCAAAATCTACCATAGTTGACACATGCTTATGAGATACTATAGCATCAAAACAAAATAGATGAGGCCATGGGTTTGATCTCACTTCATGTTTCAAATAGTCTTCTATTTCACCTTGTGGGTTGTACAACTCCTCTGGCAATGTGGACTAAGTTTAGTACTCTATTTGGCACTATTGATGAGTTCAGACAGATTCATCTTGAGACAGAATTGACTACTTTGTTACCTGATCTTTTCCCTCCATTGAGGACTTTCTGGTGAAGTTCAAGTCATTCAGAACACTTTTGCAGGGTTATGAGAAGACCAAAACTAACACAGAGTGTATTTACCTGATTTTGTCCAAGATTCGAGGTCCTTTTCAGGTCTTCTCTTCAGCATTTTATTCCACCAAGGATGCATTGGGTCATGCTTTTACCATGCCTACCTTTGAGGTTTTCTGTGAACATTTGACATGAGAACAATCCAAAATATCTCAGTTGGATGCTCTCCCAGGTTCAAAGAATCAAGCCTTGGTAGCCCAAACATCTAAGGGGAAAGATAAGAAAAAGAAATAGAGGTCAAAGCTAGATTCAATAGGTAGTGAGAGTTCCTCCAAGCCACCTCCTAAGTCAGATTCCAAACCACACTATAATTCTAAGTAGGACAAGTCTTCTAAGTCTGGTGAGTCTTCATCCAAGACAAAGAAGAAATCAGGTGATCCTTGTAGTTTTTGTGGCAAGGAAGGTCATCCAATTACCAGGTGTTGGAAGAGATTAGAGGCTTTAGAGGAGGCCATGCAGCAACATCATATCTCTTCACCTCAGTCTTCTTCCCTACACATAGGGAAAGGTCATGCTCTTTCTGCACAGGCCTTACCTTCAGCATCCACTTAGATTCTAGATTATGGTGCTTCTCACCACATGACACATAATCAGGAGTTTGTTACCACACTTGCCCATTGTGGCACTTCATAGATTGCAGTTAGTGATTCTACACATCTTTCAATTATGGGTTCAAGTCCTATTCCATTGGATGGTGGTTGTCTTTAGGATGTTCTTGTTGTTCCTGATATTTTGACAAACCTCCTTTCCATTTACCAGATTTGCCATTCTGGCACTGGTAAGACAGTTAAATTCTCACCATATGATGTGGTTATTCGAGACCTCCATGATCTTGATTTAGTTGTGGCTACTGGGAGTGTTGATCCCGCATCCCGCTTATACAAATTTGATGGCGTTGAGAGCTCAGATGGTTCTAGTTCATCACTTATAGCACATGCAGACACAGTGAGAAGGATTTGGCATGAGCATTTTGGCCACGTCAATTATAGATATCTACAACAGATGAGTACACATGCACTTGTGATTGGGCTCCCTTAGATTTCTTGTACTGATGATGTTTGTCGAGGACGTGTACTTGGCAAACATCACCATGATTCTTTTCCTATGGGTAGAGCCACATGTGCTAAGGCATCCTTGGAGTTGGTACATAGTGACCTCATGTCCTTTCTGACTTCATTCTCAGGGGCCAAATTTGTGCTCACATTCATTGATGACTTCTCCAGGCGTACATGGGTGTACTTTCTTAAGTACAAGAGCAAAGTCTTTGATACTTTCAAGATCTTCAAGACACTCGTGGAGAAGTAGTCTGGACTTTCTATCAAGAGGATACCCACAGATAATGGGGGGAGTATGGCAATTAGGCTTTTAGAGACTTTTGTACTAAGCATGATTTACAGCATTAGCTTACAGTTCCTTACTCCTCAGTAGAATGGTGTTGCTGAGAGAAAGAACAGAACTTTATGGGAGATGGCCAATTAGATGATTTAGTCACGTGATATGGATTCTTCATTCTGGTATGAGGCAATAAATTGTGCCAATTACATTCAAAATCAGATGCCTCATAAGGCATTATGACATATGACTCCTAAGGAGGCTTGGACCCATGTCAAGCCTGATGTTTCTACATTCCATGTTTTTGGTAGTGAGGCTTGGGCATACATTCCTAATGCCAAGCAAAAAGCCATGGAGAGGAAAAGTTGATAGCTCATATTTGTTGGCTACTATGAGGATGTTAAGGCATACAGGTTGTTTGATCCTGATTCCAGAGAGGTCCTATTTCGGAGGGATGTCCAGTTTGATGAGTGCTTTCCTCTGACAGATTCTTCTTCACTAGCTTCTTCCTCACTGCCTACTCCTCTCACTTCATCTCTTGAGGATTGTTTATCTCTTAAGATTGATGTTGATGATGTTCTACCTCCACCACTAGCTCCAAATATTCAACCTTTACCCAAGTGGGTCCGCAATACTATTGATCTTTGGCAGGGGATCCTTCAAATTCTTGTCGTACTCGTGCACACACATCAGGTGCTAGTCTTTTGAGTCATGCCATTTCAGATGATCCTCAGACATTTTTAGAAGCTACACGTACTCTTGAGTGGGATGGGGCTATGGAGGATGAGTATTCTTCATTGATGAAGAATAATACTTGGGATCTTGTTTCTCTTCCTAAGGGAAGAAAGATGGTTCGGTGCAAGTTGGTGTACTGTACCAAATATGCTGTAGATGGTTTGATTGATAAGTATAAGTCTCATCTTGTTGTGAAGGGGTTTTCTCAAGTTGAGGATATTGATTACTCTAAGACCTTTGCTCTTGTTGCCAAGATGAATTCTATTCACTTTGTACTTTCACTAGCAACTTCATAGGGATGGACAATTTTCAAATGGATGTGAAGAGTGCCTTCTTGCATGGAGACCTACATGAGGAGATCTATATGGAGCAACCTCAGGGATTTTTGTAGGACACTTCATTGGTTTGTAGACTTTGACATTCGTTATATGGTCTCAAACAAGCTCCTCAGGCTTGGTATGAGAAGATGGACTCTTTTATGCTTTCTTCTAGCTTCATCCGCTATCATTCTGATCACATAGTATACATTCAGCATCAAGAGAGTGATCTTTTGATCCTTGTGCTATATGTTAATGATTTGATTCTTACAAGTAGCTCATCCTCCATGATTCAGAGTGTTCAAAGAGATTTGATGGAGCAGTTTGAGATGACAGATCTCGGTCTTCTACACTACTTTCTTGGTCTACATGTTATTCAGTCTTCGGATGGGATCTCCATATTTCAAAAGAAGTATGCTCTTGATATGCTTCAGAGATTTGGCATGCTTGATTGCAAGCCTACCCCCACACCATTTCAGTCAGGTGTTGTCTTGTCTTCCACTTGTACTACTCCTTTAGTAGATTCTACATTATACTGGCAGTTGGTTGGCAGCTTATTGTACCTGGCACATTCTCGTCCTAATCTTTCCTTTGTGGTTGGCCTTGTCTCTCAGTTCTCACATGATCCACATGAGAGCCATTGGCAAGCTGCCAAATGTATCTTGAGGTATATTCAGGGCACCACTCATTATGGCATTCACTATACATTAGGAGCACCTCGCATTATTGGCTTCACTGACTCAAATTGGGCTGGTGATGTCAATGATCGGAAGTCTACTTCTGGCTTTGTTTTTTGCCTTGGTTCTAGTCCTATTACATGGTCTTGCAAGAAGTAATCTGCTATTGCATTATCATATACAGAGGCTGAGTATCGAGCGGTAGTTTTAGCTAGCCAGGCAGTTTTATGGCTTTGATAGTTGATGACTAAGTTTGGTTTTCATCTTGATAGTCCCACTCTTCTTTGGTGTGACAATCAGAGTGCTATTCACATTTCACACAACCCAGTGGAGCATCAGCATACTAGATCCACATGCACTTCATCAGGTAGTTGATTCAGGATGGTTCTCTCATCTTGGAGTACATTCCTACAGAGGAGTAGGTTGCAGACATCTTCACAAAACATTTGGCATCACCTCACTATCTTTAGTTGGGATCCATGCTTGGGGTGAAGGAAGTTTTCCTTGGGGGGTCTTCATGAGGCCTTCCTTCCTTCATGTTTTTTTTAGACATGCTTTCATTTCTTTTTGGAGAGGAGGTTTTTCCCACTGGGTTTTCTCCTTTACTCCTCTTTATCAGGCCTAGTTGTTGGGACCCATCTTTGCTTTCATGCATTTAGTCCTTAGTTTTTTTAGCTTCTCCCTAAGTTCATCTTAAGGGGGGTGTTAGAGTAATAGGTTAATTACTTAATTAATTTAATCATATTGATTAATTAATTAAGTCACCTTTACTTTATTTCACTTAAGCTAAACGTAGGCACTTTAATAATTTATTATTAATCCTAGGTCTCACTTTTAGGGTTTTGATCTCCTTTTATAAGGATTGATCTTATTGTAATTATTCATTCTTTATGCATTTTACTCTCTTGGTTTGCAGAGAAATATCTTTGTATTGTTCGAATCTCTTCTACGTGATAGGTTATTTTGCTTGTAGGTGAACACTGTGTTCTGTGAGGTTGGCTTTTACTACTTCAATAGTTATAGCCTACCAATTGTATTATAATCATGGTTACTATTGAGTAATACAAGTGGTTCTACTTTTGGAGTGTGGGGGTTTTTCTCCTAAAAGGGTTTTCCCCATGTAAACCTTCATGTTGTGGTATATTATTTATATGTTTTTATGTGTTTATTTCTTTGTAATCATAAAGTTCATTAAATTTTCACATTCATCCTCTCAAAGATTAGTATCAAATCTATGTACCTTTCTTCCTTTCATTTGGTATCAAATCTCAATAACCTTAGATTCTAGGTGTTAGGTTGAGGCTTTTTTGTACTAATCTTGGATTGAGTGGGAGCTTGCACAAAAGGTCTTATTACAAGAAAGGATAGCAAGAATATCAAGTTTAGAAATGGAGAAAGTTCACGAGCATAAATTTCAAGTTGTGGAAGCTCAAGATGGAGGATATTGTAAGGAAGCTAAGGTAGCAGAATGAATTCCTACACTAATCTTGAGAGGAGCATTATGAAAAACTTTTCAATCTCTACAATAGTTACATAAATTATATAGAAATAAAAATAAATAGCAATCATACCACAACAGAGTGATTTACGTGGGGAAAACCCTTTTGAGAGAAAAACCCCACACTCCAAAAGTAGCTCAATATATTATTAAGAAATCTCAACAATATTACAATATATTTGTAGAGCATGCTTTCATAAGAGTATTACCAACCAGAGATCTAGAGGCAACTCAACATCTATAAGACTCTCACACACAACCTCCATCTCAAGCACCTAATATATAGGAGATATAATATATGAAACCATCAAACAGTAATTACAAAACCATGAGCTAAACCACCCAAAAGTGGTGCCCAAATTCTTAGGGTTTCATTATCTCCAATCAAAGATGCCTTATGATGTGTCAAAACAAACATCAACATGTGTAACTCCTCCTTACAACTCTTTTCTGTGTCCAACACATTTCTACATTTTCCAATACGGGAGGCCATAACTTTTTATATAGTGGGTTGATTGGGCCCTTTTTCTTAAATTGAAGAGATTGAAGATATCTACACCTTGAGCACCACTGATGGCAATGCGGACCACCCAAAAAAATATTTTGACCAAAGACCAACCCTATAGCCTAGAAATTGAGTTTTTATGTTTTTATAACCGAAAAAACACACTTTTTTTATTTTCAAGGTTGAGACACTTTTCCTAACAAATATGCTCATAGACCAAGATCTATGGCTTACAATATCTAGATCCAAACATGTATCAATTATACAAGAAGACTAGGACTTGGGAGATTTAGTGTTGTTGAATAGTCATGAAGAGACCACCACAACAAATATTTCATAAAAGTAGGGAGAGATTTATTAGGATAAACCCCAAGTGAATAAACTTTTCTTGAGAAATAAGTTGTATACCCTTAGGATTGAAAATGGTGGTTCCATAGCATGATTGTTACCTAGCTGAACTTTGTTGGAGTAAAGATGGAGGAAGAGGATCATTGCATGACTTTGGTATGTTCTTTATTAGACGCATGGGATCACTTGGTGATGACAATTGGGAGTACTACCTCCAAACTCAAAATGGATGTGATAGAAGTGTCATTACTTTAAGAGGACATGAGAAAAAGAACTCCTAAATCAGCCAAGGAGACCCTAGCTATTTGTGGAAGACCTAAAGAGAAAGGCAAGAAGAAGGACAAAAAGAAAAACAAGTCTAGATCCAAATCTTATGGGAGATCCAAATCTCTTGGTAAGTTCAAGACTAAATGTTAGAATTGTAACAAGCCTAGCCATTTTAGAATAAACTAAGAGGAGAAAAAAAGGAGAGATTCTAATGATGAGTTTAAGAAGTCCTCCCAAGATGATGGTGATGCTTTATTGCAACCTTAGCTTCACATACATCGGAAGGTGCATGTTTGATAGACTTCGGTAGAACTTTCCACATGACCTCACATTGGGGTTGGTTTAAAAATATGAAGAATATGATGATGGGAAGATGTACCTCGTAGATGACTCTCATCCAATGATTGTGGCCATGGGAGAGTCTTGATTCGATTCCTTGATGGATGAGTGAAAGGGATTGTAAGGAAGCTAATATAGAAGAACAACTTCCTATATTAATCTTGAGGGGAGGGATATGAAATTTTTTTCATATCTTTACAACAGTTATAGAAGTAAACACAAATAGCAATCATACTACAACACAGTAATTACATAGAGAAACCCTTCGGGAGAAAAACCCTACCCTCTAAAGCTACCCAATATATTATTCAAGAATCAAGAAGATTACAATATACTTGCAGAGTAAGCTTTCATAGGTGTATAACCAACTAGAGATCTAGAGGCAACTCAATATCTATAAGACTCTTACACACAACCTCCATATCAAGATCTTGATATATAGGCGATACAATACAATAAACTGTCAACCGTAATTACAAAACCATGAGCCAAAACCACCCAAAAGTGGCACCCATATTATCTCCAATGAAAGATGCCTTGTGATGTGTGAAATCACACACCAACATGTGTAACTCTCCCCTTTATAGCTCTTTTAAGTGTCCAACATGTTTTCACATTTCCTAAAATAGGAGGTTCAACTTCCGGAGGCCATAACTTTTGATCTGTGTGTCCAATTGATGAACCATTTGTTGTGTTGGAAAGCATGTGAAGAGATCTATCAAGATATAACCTACTTCATTGGTTATGACAACTTTTAGGGTATTTAGGGACCTCTAAGTCCCTCAAATATGAGTTTGAAACTTTTTTGAGAGTTTCAAAAAAATGAAAACTTTAATATCTTGCAATCTAGGTATGATCTTGAGTTGAAACTCACCCAAGATGTTTACTTGGAAGTTCCACACCTTTTTGGAAAATTATGGGTCCATTCGTGCTCAAATATAGAGTTACTAAAAATAGTAAGCCGTACCATTTTTATCCCCTTTTGGAAACATTAAAAGTTCTAAACCAATCTTCAAGATAAAGGGTATTCAAAAAAACCAAAATTGGAAAGAATAAAAACCTTTTGTAGTTTCAAGGTTGAGACACCTTTCCTAATAGGGATCAATGGTATATTATATATCCTTGGTTTAGCAAGGAACCTACTTTCTATAAGTAAGATTAATGATTCAAGTGTGCAAGTTATTTTCTCAAGTGGAGGGTGGAAGATGGTAAGATGGGCTATGGTCCTTTTGAAGGGTGTTCACATTGGCACTCTATTTTAGTTGTATGCATGCATAGTATAGTGAAATAGTTATTCTATTTATGTAGTGAAGAGATATATAGAATCTACACCTACACCATTGGAACCAGAAGCAAAGAGGAGTATTGCATCCACTTTCAATGGTCATGCTTTCTAAGTACCTAAGGATGTTTATGCTTTGGAAACTAAGATACTAGCAGAGAAGATAATGTTATGGTACCAGAGGTTGGGTCACATAGGCGAGAAGGGTCTAAGGACCCTAAAAAATAAAAACTTTGTTGTAGGGTTAAATGATTGCAACCTTGAATTTGACTTCTATGAGCATTGTGTATATGGAAAATAGAACTGCATTCAATTTTACTCTATTTCTCATAAATCTTCTAGGGTATTGGAATTGATACATTATGATGTTTTTATTCCTATTAATGTTCCTTCAATTTCAAAATTTATATATTATGTTTCTTTCTTTGATGATTACAGTAGGACATGGGTATATTTTCTTAGAAGCAAATCTAAAGTCTTTAGTTGTTTTAAAGATTTTAAGCCTCTAGTAGAGAATCAAAATGATAATGGCAATGAGTTTCATTTAGTAGATTTTTATAGATTCTATGCGGATAATGGGATAGAAAGACATAAGACAACTTCATATACCCCTCAATAGAATGGAGTTGTAGAAAGAATGAGGACATTGATGGATAGGGCTAGGAGTCTGCTTAGTCAAGTTAGCTTAGAACAAAATTTTGGCCATAAGTAGTCGACATGGCTTGTTACATGGTTAATAGGTCTCCTACATCAACTCTTGTTGAGAATGTTAGTGTGAAAATAGATTTTACCTATCTAGATTGACTAGGTCCTGTTCACACTACACTTAAGCTCACTAAGAAGCCTTTTAGAAAGTTGTCTCACCTCATGTGGTGAAGACACATGTCCTCATACATATGAGACACCTCTTTCATTTTGGATTGCCACTTGCCCTAACACATGGCATGTGAGTTAGACAAGTGTTGCATACTTGTAGGGGTAGTCAATAGTTGATTGCTACCTTCCTACCTCCTCTACCTTTCCTTTATATGCAAGGTCTCTATTGTACTTTTTTATGCTCCATATTCATGCTTTTTGTTGATAGTTATTTGGCTTTCTTTGTGCTCATATTCTTTGTGGAAGTGTTCTTGATTTTGCAAGCGATCTTGGCTACTCCAACAGAGAATACACCTATGGAGGTGTGGTTAGGAAAAATTCCCTCATTGAGACATCTTTGAGTCTTTAGTTATAAGACATATGTGCGTGTGCCTAGGGAGAACTGGTCAAAGTTGGAGAACAAGGCTATAAAATATATCTTTGTTAGCTATGGCATTGGTGTGAAAGGGTAAAAGCTTTGGGATCATGTGGCCAAGAGAGTTTTGTATAGAAAAAGTATTATCTTCAAAGAAATTAAACTTTCTTCCACAATATTGCAACCAAAGAATGATGGAAAGAAAGCTGTGGTTCTTCTAGCCCCAAAGACTAAGAAAGTTGTATCATTAGCCCATGAAGGAACTAAAGAGGAGGAGAGATCAAATAGTTCAAAGAGCTTTGAAGAAGAGATATAACCTCCACCTTAGTCTTTGAGGATGTCCACTTGGCAAAGAAAACAACTAGACATATATACTCCTCTTGATGGAGATGTATTTTTACTTTGATTACTATCACTAATGAGCCTAGGATTGTGAATGTAAAACCATTTTTCTCTCAAAATTATTTAATTATTTACAATACATTTAAATATAGTCATTACTAGAGTTAAACAATTTAAAATATGCAATGTTATCAAATGTAATGTAGATAACCAGTGTGAATTACAACATGTAATAATTTAGTATGATTTCTAAAGTAAATAATTAACATAGTAAATTGGATAACATGATCACATAATTCAACCGGAATAACATCAAAATCATATATATCCAAACATATTTTAAACATCAATAGTTTCAATACTTATATGAATCAAATAACTTGGTTTGATGATTCTCATCCCAAGAAGATTCCAGTGGTCTTGGCCCTCATAGATATGGTACACTCTAGAGAACCTATGTAAGAACACGTGTTCCTATGCACCATGCCTATGTACCACAATCCTAGCCTTGCATCATAGCTATTATGGAAAAATAATTGTCCCTTCACTTTGGGGAAGAAGTCCCATAAAATTTCTCCCCCTATAAATTAGCTACTATCCTTAGTAGCTCAAATTGAATCTACAACTAAACTCACCAAAAATAATTAGTCAAATAAGTATGGATATAGAACCATTAAATCATAGTGAATCAATTTCTCTTTAACTTCATCTATAGTTTTATTTCTCAAATTTTAAATCTTTTCAATAATTCTTTCTAATTTAATTAAAATCATAATAATATCCCATAGAAATACTTGCTAATCAATAATGTTATTAGAACTATAAGTATATTTTCACATGAAATAGATCATGAACTTACACTTGAGGAGCTAATGCAAGTGTATATACTAAATCTCCTATCTTATAATTTTTTCAGTTCGGTCATTCACATAACCCCTTATATTTAATATAGATGTCTTATTATTATGTTCTACACATAACCTAACATAATTTTTATGGAGTAAAAAGTGGCCACATGTCTTGTAACCTCCTAGTTTAGCTCCTAGGTCCTATTTACTTCATTAAAGATTCTAATTGATCATCCCGAAAGAAATTACCCAACACCCATGACATTTTGGACCCTTGGGACCTCCTTTAGCTTAACCCTCACCTAATTTAGGCCCTTGGAATTGGGTACCAACCGCCCATGTCTCCCCTAATTGGTTGGGGCTAATTAATGGTATGCCAGCTTGGACCCTTCCAAAATGTTTCTCCTTGTCAGCTTTTGTGATTTAAATTCGTAAATGTTAGCGGGAAAGCATATATAAGTGAGTTTATGAGTTCGTTTTAAACCTAGATGGATAACACAAATTTATGATATTTGAGCAAAGAGCATTCAAGGTATTCATTGTGTATTTGTTGTAGATTTGTGTTAGAATTTGTGTGTTTGTTGTAGATATGGCTTCATCATCCATCTCCTTGTGAGTTGAAGAGCTTTTATCCTCTCAAGGGCTTCACCACCAAGGTGACACCATTTCTATTTGAATCATTTGGATTATCTTTCACCTCTACTCTGCAAGAGCACGCCCTCTCATTAACAACAATGTTGGAAAAGTTTGAATGCTAACCCACAGATTGACTAAGGAAAGCTCCTAAACACCACAACCCCTAAACCCCTCTCTTGTCATTTTGTGTACAAGTTATAGGTACATGTTTCGAGAAAAGTGGAGCTACAGGGAAGTAGTGCAGACATTATAGTTTTAGGATCTAAAAACATTGCGGGAACATCCCTCTAACTAGATTTGGGTGGTTTCTGCCCTATTCTTCAGGGCCTCAAGCTTCTGGATCTAAGTTTCTGACATCGTCTACATCATTTCATCAGTTTTGACCTTTGACAGATTCCAACATCTGGACTTGGGCGGTTGCCAAATTTGTCCTCTGACAACTCTGCTTTTGGGAGACAGGTTCTGAC